>OX459100.1:192500-265000 GCA_949775045.1 Metridium senile
ACTTTCCGATAAGTCTTGCATATTGGTAACAATTGTAAATAATCACTAAAAAGCCCATTAACTGTTGACATGTGGTTCAAGTGCCACCTGTTCACAGCAAAACACGTATGATTGTTCGTTTTAATTGATTGGTTGATTCGTTTTTTATATTCCTAATTTTAACAAAAAAAAGCCTGAACTTTTTTTTAATTTATTTATCGGTTCTTATGGGTATTTTTTCTGAAATCGTTGGTGCATTAGTTTCTTAAAAGTTACAAGACATGGTGACCTTTAGCCTGAATGAAGTCACAACATTGGCTTGGTATAAACCCTTACTAGGTTGTATTGAGAGGACTTCGTGTTGAAATAGGTCATCTTTTCTCTTTTTTTTCATTATTGAAACCAGTTCTGTTGTCATAGATGATAATCATTCATTTGTTGGCCTTTGGTAAGTTAATATATTGCTTTCATAATCGATAGTTGTAATGTTACTAATGATATTTCACTTTTGAAAGCTTTCGTTCTCTGCCATGCAGAAAAACCAACTGGCAATCAAACCAGCAATAATGAATTGCTGCACTTTAATTGGCTAGTTTTGAGCGGAACCCCATTAAAGGCTGATGCAAGACAAAATACAAGTAAGCCCTTGGATGACAACAAGACACAGGAACCAACGAACACAAGTAATGAATACAAGGAAGTGAATAAAGGTATGGTTACAACAAACGAGTTAAACATGACAATATACGTGATCAAATACCATCAAGGACGGCGTAAATTAACGAATAAATCTACACAACACGATAACAGGACCACTAGCAAAGGGTTCTTTTCAACAAATGCAACAGTTTTTGTGGATGTCCCAGAAAACGTGGATGCATCACCAGAACGGCTTGATAAACCACAAACACAAAGTACTTCCAAAGATATTAAGAACTCCTGGTCTTGGAATCAAAGAACTGGCACAAGGTGGCCATCTCGCAATAGATGGCGATCAACCCGTAGATGGAGACGACCAAATATGCGTCGACCGCCATCTCGAGGTGGTCAACAAGGAGGAGGGCGTCCGCCGTCACCAACAGGTGGTCAAGGTGGCCGAGGAGTAGGAGCACCACCCAGTACTGGACCATCTCCTACCTCTGGAGGAACTAGTCCACAAAGTAAGTTACCAATAAACTGGCTGGTAAGATGCATCCACTATAGACGTATTGTATTTCATCTTGTAGGTTCTGGTAGTTTTGAACAAGAAGGTCTTCAAGCACATAACAACTTTCGATCTGTACATAATGCTCCTCCAATGACCTTGAATAACGAGCTGAACCAACAAGCCAAAGCATACGCGCAAAAGATAGCTGAGCTTGGAGCGTTGCAACATTCATCCAACGAAGAACGTGGGCAAGATGTTGGAGAGAACCTAGCGATGGGCTGCAGCACTTTTGGAGATCCATTGAGCGCAAAACAAGCTGTAACTAACTGGTGAGGCATAATCGACCATTATCATAGTTGTGTTGCATAGGCATGTGTATCATTATAGTTGTGTTGCATAGGCATGTGTATTATTATAGTTGTGTTGCATAGGCATGTGTAACTTCATCATGACTGGCATATTTTCTATATCTTCACCAATGATTTTTATGTAAGAGAAAAACTCCATAGCTTTGCGTCATGTACCGTAGAACATCCTCTCTATATAAACAACCTTCAAAAGTATTCATTATATTTCACGTGTTTTTCAGGTATAACGAAGTTTGCCAGTACGACTTTAACAATCCAGGTTTCAGTATGGAAACAGGTCATTTCACACAAGTAGTATGGCAGGACAGTACCGAGCTCGGCATTGGTAAAGCAGTGGGACAAAAGAACTCAATGTCATGTGTTTATGTTGTAGGTAGATATCGAACAGCCGGTAACTTTAACAACATGTTTAGAGAAAAGGTTTTGAAAGGTTCATTTGATAAAAGCTACTGTAACAATGTCAGGTGATACAGTTATGTCAATCAAGTAAGTCGCCAAAAACCAGCAAAGCTGGTATCGCGGAGGGTCATGGTTAATACTTAATAGCAGAGTTCTCGCGCGCTAGCTTTTAGGTTATAGGTGACTGACTTTGTTGAAATAAGGATATTTATCATATCACTCGTATTTTGCCCGGCGCGCGCTTTTAAGAAAACCTTCGCAAAAAAATCACGTGATGGGGTACGTACGGCTTTTTCTACCTGGTCCGTACAAACACGTACGGACCCCCTACTCGAAACATCACAAAAAAAAATAGCGCGCCGGGCAAAATACGGGTCATATGATAAAAAAAACTCATTGACTGAGTTAGGTTGGGCCGTATACGTACCGGAAAATATTTGGCTCTTGGTCAAGCTTATTTGATTTTGAGGAATCCGGTTGGTTTTGAAAACCTAGTTAAAATTATTGTTGAAAACAGTAAAAATGTGTTAGGAATGTATAATTCAGTATTATACAAGCAAAAGGATGGTGTAATACACCCCATGCCAATTAAGATACAGTGTGTTATAGGGAATTTTCACACTGATCAAAATCATACATTTGTCCGGTGTTGATATGTACTTATCTATCGCATGTATTTTTTTCAACATTTTGAAATAACTTCTTGATTTAAAACACTGTTGACTCAAACATTGCTGCTCTCACTCACTAAATTTCATTCTTTCACGCGCCTATGTATCATTCCATCACGCGCCTATCTTACTATCATTTCATCACGCGCCTATCTATCATTTCATCACGCGCCTATTTATCAATATCTATTCAAATGATTATTCTATTATCCGTGCTATAATCAAGGCTGATGTGATCCACTACACTACGTATCATAATGTTCATAATAATATTAATAATGATTATATATATTTATATAGCGCACATGTCATATTGACTGTTGGAATTTAAATTCATTGCAATCTCTTAGTACTTTCTATTTCTCTTTGGACAACGCTCATGAAACATGTACATCAGATGTTAAACACAATATAGATATGATATGCATATAAATACGAATGAAACGAATGCCTTGCATGTGTTCTATTGTAGTTTTGATGTTCGCTCTATTGACTATCTACAATAAGGAACCCGCGGTAATTTTTGTCCATGACAAACTGATATAGACACACTGTTTGGTCTACTGCCAGCGTCAAGATGGTAGAAAGTATATAAACAGTCTACTCAAGACCATCATTTTTTATAGTGTATTCTATATAGAGACATTATAGGTAACACTTTGCAAGGACTATAGGCTGTTTCCAATGGCGTTAGCAGTGTTACTGTTTTACATAACTCTAACGACAAGCCTGCAATTATCAACAAGTAAGTGCATCTAATCGCTTTCATATCTCCTATAATTCGCTTAACATGTTATATGTACAGTTTCAGGTTTTCAGACCAGACCTGACAATGATGATGTTCTTGATGTACCCTCTGTACGTGAATTAATAAATGGTTTGAATACCAACACTAAACGTTTGGATACCGTACAATACAACGAACCGATCTCTACTGGTTCCGATGTGAAACAAGGGGCGTTTAAACTTCCAGGTAATCAAGGTGAAGGGACGTACAGTATATCCAAGAAAGAGGTCTTTATTAACCTCAAAATGAAGCTAAAACAAGCTGGATGTACGAAACCAACAACTCCCCCTTCAAAGCCTCCATCACCAACAACAACTGCAACTACAATACCAACAACTGCAACTACAATACCAACAACTGCAACTACAATACCAACAACTGCAAATACAGTACCAACAACTGCAACTACAATACCAACAACAGCCTCAACGACAACTCCGACAACTATCCCAACAACAAAACCAACAACAGCAACCACTACCACAACTCCGTCCACAAAACCAACAACAATGGCAAGTAAGCCGCCACATCCATCGAGTAACGGAACACAGGAATGTAAAGGTAAATATTCAAAGGTATCTCCATTTTTAGTCAGCATTAACAATTGACATGAAGCGTTTATTATCTGTAGAAGATTTACTACTTAACAAAGAAGGTCTTGCTGCTCATAACAAGTACAGAAATATCCACAGTGCACCGGCTATGACGTTAAACTGTGAGTTAAGCAAACATGCAGCTGAATATGCACAGAAACTAGCTGATCTAGGCTCTTTGGTTCAGTCTGGATACATTGATAGGCCTGACCAAGGAGAGAATTTAGCAATGGATTGTACAAGCGGTAAAGATACAGGCGGTATTGCTAACGAAGCTGTCACAAACTGGTGAGTTCATTGTTAGAATTGAATTGAATACCGCGCGGGAACTATAATTGGTCAACAAGACATTACATTTGAAAACGATGATCACTGAAATCATCCAGATTGTTAAGTCTTATTCCAGCATGCCAATATACACCTATTTCAATTAACGTTGTCCATCTGGAATGGTTGATCTGAGACCGATAGGAATTGTGGGAGCTCGTTAAACTGCAAATGCACTATTATAATCACACTTGAATATTAATGTTTACTTCTGAAATACTGTTATCTGTAATTCAGCACCATTCAAGTGTGATTAAAACAATGTATTTGAAATTTAACGAGCTCCCACAATTCCTATCGGTCTCAGATCAACCATTCCAGATGGACAACGTTTATTGAAATAGGTGTATATATTGATTCATGTTATCAAACACTTGTTTTAGGTACAACGAAGTTTGTAAATACAACTTTAATGAAGATGGTCCACAGAAAGCAACAGATCACTTTACACAGCTTGTTTGGAAAGCAAGTACCGAACTAGGTATGGGAGCAGTCAACAAACAAACCAATGGAATAATTTGTACTTATGTCGTTGCTCGTTACAAGCCACAAGGAAACTTTAATGATGACAAGACTGGGTATAAAGATAATGTGTTAAAAGGCTCATTTAAGGAAAGTTATTGTAATCAAATCAAAGAAGGAGTTGGTCTTGATGGTGGATATGGTTTAAAAAGAACCCAGACTGGATAATCACATGAAAGTCATACTTGATATATCACATGCAACTCTTACTTGATATATCACATGCGTATATGGATAAGAATGATAGTTATATTATTTAATAGATAGCATTGTTTATTTAAAAAGCAAGAAATAAAAAGTGGAAGTTTACGATAAACAGTTTCAAGGTGTTGAATATTATCATGTTTAATTTAATAAAACCAATAAACAGTCAAACTTTCCAATCTATCTTAAAATATCCGGCGGTATCAGGCCTACTCCAGGCCCTGAGATCGCCCAAGATGCCCCAAAATAACGGCGATCTTAGGCCCCGGAGTAGGCTTGGTATCCATGAAAATCAAGATCAGTTTTAAAAATACAATACCATTCGAACTACAGCAGTGAGAACCGAATGGCAAGAAGACCATCGATCATTGAAGGCCCATCGTGTATAATATAACATTACCGTGGAATCGAAGTCTTTTTACAGGAGGGTTTCTTTTTACGGCTCTCAAGATAATCCCTTCAGATCATAATTACTGAGCCGAATTTGTTTCAATCAATAAGATATCGCAGTGATGTAAAAATAGTCTTTAAAACTAGGTTGGTAACCTGGTCGTAACTATCACGTATAGCTATAAATTATGGGTACCCTGTGTATAAGATTGTATTCCTATATTACACACCAACTGATTGTAGCTGGTAACAACACTATATTAGTGACATTTACCAGTCTACATTCAATTATCTTCTCGTGAAGTGGAAAAACCATTCAGGATGAACAGAGCTGCCACCTGTACATGGATATATCCGTACTACAAGTTAGTGAAAGGTTCTATGAATTGTTTAGTAAGTGGAACCAAGTCAGGATGTTTACAGTTATTTTCTTGATGCTATATGGTAAACGTTTCTTGTTGATACTTGACCGGCTCACATTAAAAACAACCATTCACAAACGTTCATTTAAATAACCAAGCAGTTAAATCGTTCTTTACAAATGTTTTTTTTTTTTTTTTTTTTTTTCAGGTACTGTTCTTTGTGGAACATTCCGATTAGATGAGCAGAACAAACTAAAGAGTATTTTTTATTCCGGTCATAAACGAACATCTGTAACCAGCCAGCAACAACAACACGATCAGTGTATAAAACGAGGTAGCTTTAAGATTAACGATGGATCAGTACTTGGTAAGTAAAAAATGCCTTCATTTATGACACTAGTAGAATTACAGACAATATTCACACAATTCCTTAACGATTAAATGTTCTCTAAGGTGGAGGAATGTATGAAATCAAGGATGATGGAGTAGAAATCAATCTAAAGCTAAAAATATCATCATGTAAACAAACATCCCCTTCATCGGGAAAAGGAGCAACCACACCGGCTCCCGGAGGGGGAGTAGGGACCACACCAGCCCCTGGAGGGGGAGTAGAGACCACGCCGGCCCCTGGAGTTGAGGCAGAGACCACAGCAGCTCCTGTAGAGGCAGAGACCACACCAGCCCCTGCAGCAGGAGGGGAGACCACGGCAGCTCCCGGATCAACCACCCCATCTTCAAGTTCCGGTAAGACTGAATATTTCATTTTTTTTGTTTTAAATGATTCTCATATTTTGTTCTGAATTAACAGTATCTTATGTCAATTGTAGGATCAGATGTCGAGCAACAAGCCTTGGATTTACATAACAAGTTTCGAGCAGTCCATGATGCTCCTGCAATGACACTCAATGCCGAGATGTCCAAGTCAGCAGCCGACTATGCTGCCACAATAGCAAACCTTGGAAGCCTTCAACATTCTGATAGCAGTGAAAGAGATAACGCCGGGGAAAACCTGTCTTATGGTTGTTCATCTTCTGCTGGGCAAACACCAGAAGAAGCAGTTACAAACTGGTAATACTTGTTTTATTACAATTTATACTGTTTATTATTACTGCGATTTTCGGCTCTTTTGAACTCTTTCATTCAAATGGCCTTGTTTTCCTTCCTGCAATCAAAACTACAAACTTTGCCGAGGAGTTTATGACCCCTCGCACACAAAACCCAGAACGCTTAAAGCTTTCTGCCATTGTGCCTATCAGCCATTTTGTTTGAATTTGGTTTTGATTTTGTGGATATCTCAGAAGACAACGTCATAGACAGCGCTTAGAGAAAATTAATTAAAACGAGTTTTGAAACCAAACCTTAGACCTTTAATTGTTGCTTTGCTGCGATTTATTGCTGTTACGAGCGCAAACATGGAAGCCATGAAATTGTTGGTACCTAATAGTTTTAACTAGTGTCTATTAGTCACTGTCAAAGAAAAGTAAAGTTGTAACAATTAAAGTCTTTGTATTTGATGTTTCTGATTGAATGCAGTGCCTATAGACAGTCACTAATATACTATTCAAATAGTGTATAACGTTTGGTATTCTAAAACATAATTAAAATTAAAATAAGTGACTTCTTTGAGCAATGTCGATATGTTGTTTTTAAGGTACAATGAGGTATGTGACCCTGGATATACATTTGGATCAGAGAGTATGGGAGGTGCAGGACATTTTACACAAGTTGTTTGGAAAGATAGTGTGGAACTTGGTTTCGGTAAAGCTGACAGTGAAAAGGACGGCATGATATGCAGCTACTATGTTGGACGGTACAAGAATGCTGGTAACATGATCGGTGATTTTGCTACAAATGTCACCAAAGGAAGTTTTGATACAAGCTATTGTAACACAATTAAAAAAAAAGGTCTGTAGCAGATATTGATTATCAATCAGTGTTTCAATAAAAGTACTTTAAATTTCAAAGTTGTATTTTTGTAAATCCCCTCCCCTCCCCTCCCCTCCCCTCCCCTCCCCTCCCCTCCCCTCCCCTCCCCTCCCCTCCCCTCCCCTCCCCTCTCTTACCCGCACCTCTCCTCCTCGCCCCTCTCTAACCCGCCCCTCTCCTCTCCACCACTCTCCTCCATGGCATGTGATCAAAATCGCGCCATCGGGTTGGCCAATTACCTCATGAATAATTAATGAGTTTGAGAAGTAATATTTCAAAAACGAGAACGAGTGTTTCATTAGGGTTTCTAAACACGATAAAACATTTGAAAGCACGAGGCCGTAGGCCGAGTGCTTTTATTGTTTTTGAGTGTTTGGAAACCCTAATGAAACACGAAGCACGAGCTTTTTGGAATTACTTCTCAGTCGAATAAATAATTCATTATGCAGGAATGTGGCTAGTTCTTTATAATATAATAGGTCACTCATTGTGTTGCCTGGGATTATGAGAGTTATTTTGAATTCCTCTCGTGCGGAATTTATTGGATTTCGAAATACTGTAGGGTTTATAAGGTGTTACGGGATTCTTACTTGAAGTTGTTCAAAAAGGCTTAGAAAATGTTCCTTTAAGTTCAGTTGAGCAATATTTCAAATTGTACTCTAAATATAACCGTGTAACTACCTACATAAGTAGTTTTTTTTTTTCATTTTCTTTAGAAAATAATCCAAATTGTCATTTAAATATAAGTTGTAACTTCAGTAGGGATCATTAAAGATGCGAATAAAGTCCATTTATGTGAGTACTTGACGTCCGTGTAATTTCTGATATAATATATACAGAGTATTTGATGGCGTGGGAAATAAGACTCTACTTTGCCAACCAAATCAACAATAGCTCAGCTGGTATGAAGAGGGAATTCAACTCCAAGGGTTGCAGGTTCGAGACTCGGACACGCCAATAAAAAATGGAAAAAAAATAATGTAAAAATAATAATAATGTAAATTAGGTAGAAAAGTTAAGGGAATAAAGGATAGTAAGGTAGGTAGGTAACTAGGGGATACTAATTCTTTTCAGATTTCCCACCACTATGTAGATTTCAAATATCGGTCAACCTATAATCGTGTTTCATCGGGGTTTCAAACCCATGCACGTGGTACAAATGGTGTGCTCACATTGGTTGATTAGCTCATAGAAACATTGGTTTAGTGAACTAAAAGGGATACAATTGGTCGAGCTACTAACTGACGAAACGAATTGCGATGTAACGCCCTTCTGAACACGTGTGTTGAAGATAAAATAAAACCCGTCAACCATAATATAGCCAATTTGTTATAAAACAAAGAAACAAACAGCCGTAGAATTGTAACCCGTTATATGAATCTGCTATAAATAATATATTAACATCGGACATAACGGGGAAGATTCTTAGCAGGAAACACAACTATAAGCTACCAAGATTTTCTTTTAAATTTCTTAATTTCTTTTAAAGTTTCAACCTGATTAAGACAGCCAATACACGGATATATTGTGGACTAAGATAAGATACCATCATGATCAAGCTTGTTCTTGGTATATATATCATTGTGTTTTTTCTACATCCAATGGGTATGTATAATCCTTAAAATACTAAACTGACAATTATGTAATATAATATCGTTTCAATTGATCGCAATGTATTTAATTAAGTGTATTTATTGTTCTAAAAATAACAATACGCAAACTATCTCTTACTTACGGACTTAAGACTTTTAGACTTTAGTTTATTCACATGCACGTATAATTACATTTACCATAATGATATAACAAATAGTAAAATACGATTACATTTTTTATGAAATATACTATGTTTTAAGTTACAGATATAAGGGAAAAAAGAAAAACGTGCTAATACATGCGAATTCGAATTCATAGTAGATAATAGATAACATAGTAGATAAGAGATATAATAAGAGAATCGATGTTATTAGATAAGGTTCTGATATTACAATGCAGAAATGTTAGATTTTTGTTAGATCCACAGTAAGAAAATGCTTTGTTCAATTTTTCTCTCGAATAATACGATGAACAGGAAATTTCAAGCATAATGTCTGAGTCATTATTATCAAACTTATCTGGATTTGGTAGAATGGTACCATACAGGTCTTCGAAAGCCTCATCATCGGTGGCCCATAAGGGAAATCCTGTTTTTAGGATCGGCTACTTTTAAAGTGGTTAATCGCTTACTGTTAAACAGGCCATTGCCTACTTTTAAAACATCGCCTACTTTTAAAACACTCGATCGCCTACTTTTAAAACACCGCGTACTTTTAAACAGGCGATCGCCTACTTTTAAAACATGCGAACGCCTTCTTTTAAAAGACGCGATCGTCTACTTTTAAAATATCGCCTACTTTTTTTTATATTTTAAACACGTAGTAGATGGCGTAGTTTTCTTCTACGCATGCGCTACTAGGATTACAGTACATAAATTAAATATGGCTGAAAAGGTGTGTACACCCTGATCGACCAATTTTGTTACCCAAAACCAAGTTTAATACGGAAAAATCTAGGCTAAGTTGTTAGTTGTGTCGTGTATGGTTTTGCTGCAAACAACACCGACTTTATCAAGTTAACCAGAATATATTCCTGCCTTGATCTCATGAGTATGGTGGCCCATCGCTGTCTCTACATTTTTTAACATTGTTGTGTAATTTTCCTTATAATTTTTTATTTCACTTTAGTAAAAAAAAATTAATGAAAATGAAAGTAAAAGAAAAAGTGAAATTAAAACGAAAAGTGAAACGAGAATCAAGATGAAAATATAAAGTCAAAGTAAAAACAAAATCAAAACCAATTCAAAATTAAAATTACTTTAGCGACGTGGCCCATCGCTGTCACTACCATGATCCTTTGCGGCACGTGCTATCAGGCTTCGTGCCTTTACTTTGGCGCGGCAAACTTCAACATGGCAACGTGGAATAAGTTTTCCACAAGGCAAAAACAACGACACACCAAAACAGACTCAAAGGAAACTAAAATGGAAGAAATTGTAGTCCAACGAATGTCAAGTGAAGTCAGTGGCAAACAACAAAAATACTGTAGGATCGGAGCGAGGGAATACGTCCCGTTTACTGAGCACGAGGATCGAACTTACGATTGACAATATAAAAGATGCTTGTCAAAAGCATTATAAAAGTATGATAGGAAAAGGGATGACTTGTGATGTCCTTGCCGGTGGCCCTTTTTATGCAGCAAGATTTCTCAAGTGAACGACCTGAAGACGCTATTCGTGCGCTTTGTGAATATTTGACTTTTTATCAGTGTAAAAGCTTGTATGAAACACTTACGATCTAACATTGACATGGGACGCTTCTAGCCTTCTTCGCACTTGCATGCTATGCATGCTTCCGGCCGGTGCTACTACTAATATTAATAATATAAAAGCAAACGACTAAGCGGCAATCTACAAAATCGCGATCATTTGACTAAAGCACGGAATTTAAGATAAGAGAAATGTGTCTAAATATCCCAGCATGTTGAAAACAATGATTTGAATATACACAAACAACCTACTGTCATGCATACACGTTTCCGGTGTTTCACGTCTTCAGTTGAAATGTGATTCACAAGTTCTCAGTGATTCTTAACCATTGTTTTCACCACCTGAAAGTAAAAGTCATCCGTGCACCCTTTACCTTTTTTTCTGCAAACAATAATCCAAGAAACACACATAAAAAGTAATAATTTATTGATCGGAGAAAGGACAACACACGACAAAGCAACCTCTACACAAACATGAGACGCAAATGTCAAAGGTCATGCATGATACATCTGCGGTAAGCGAAAATGACAAATCAACTCACTTACTATTGCAAGCAAATTTAAAGTGATTGGAATTTTTTTAACATTCATAGTGACACTGACAGTAGTCGAGTGGCTTAGTGATTTATAACATGTGCACATTTGCGTACAGGCACCAAAGTTGGCACCAATGTTTTATTTTCATGTAAGAAATAATTTCAAAAGGTGTGCCAAGTATTTAATTTAGAAGTCATGGGCTCGCGTAGCCTTTTGGGTAGCATGGAGGGCAAAGGATCATGGTAGTGACAGCGATGGGCCACGTCGCTAAAGTGATTTTACTTTTGAATTGGTTTTGATTTTAATTTTACTTTTGAACTGGTTTTGATTTTACTTCTAATTTTACTTTTGAATTGGTTTTGATTTTAATTTTAATCTGTTTTAATTTTAAGTTGGAATTGGTTTTGATTTTAATTTTACTTTTGAATTGGTTTTGATTTTAATTCTAATCAGTTTTAATTTTAATTTTGATTTGATTTTGGTTTTGTTTTTACTTTGACTTTCTATTTTCATCTTGATTCTCGTTTCATTTTTCGTTTTAATTTCACATTTTCTTTTACTTTCATTTTCATTAATTTTTTTACTAAAGTGAAATAAAAAATCATAAGGAAAATTACACAAAAATGTTAAAAAATGTAGAGACAGCGATGGGCCACCGTACAGGAGATGTCTCTCGGGATAATTTAATAGTGAGTTACTTTAGTCTTGGGCTAAGCTTCAGTGAAATCATCTCCTTCCTTTTTGCTTTATCACGAAATTAAATTAAGTATTATAGTGTTTTGCATGCGCATTCTTACTGCGCATTTAGTTCAGGGTCCAATCCTTTGATAATTTTCCGCACATTTTCCCGGTTAACAACAAGTTGATAATCAACACGTAATTTTTGATGGATTGATCTACATCCCAAGCAGCTCCCACTCCCACGTAATTAGTACGTTTACGTAGTTTAGTATTTAAAAGTACGCGGTGTTTTAAAAGTAGGAAATGGCCTGTTTAAAAGTAGGCGATTAACCACTTTAAAAGTAGGCGATCCTAAAAGTAGGATGTACCTTATGAGCCACCGTACTTACTTTATACGCGGAGTCCATATTATATTCTCTCCATTTAATCAAACGTTTGCAGGTTTATCTGTTGACCAAATATATGAGTTCCAGTGACGGATGTAATGAACTATTTCAATAAACATTGGTAGCTATAAAATACATAGGTATATCTACATATTTATAATATGGCTTAGATAGTACGTAAGCTCTGATTGGTTGATTCACTCAAAAAAGCTATGCTCTATTTCACCGGTAGAGACATGGTTTTTGATTGACAGCTCACAATTTTAATAAGACTATTTCTGTAAGCTACTACATTTACTAAAAACGGTTATTAAAATGTAAAAAGACTTTCCATCTTATGACCTTTCTGTTAACCTATAAAACCCTAAAGCCTACGGTGCAATGACATGCAAATGCGACAAAAATCATAGACATGATTTTGAAAATACGCCGCCTTTAGACAAACTGTAAAGTTGGAAGTCAAACGTTGAATTTGATCAAAGCAAACAAAAACAAAAGGAACACAGCATTTCAAAGTAACAATAATTTTTACTTCAGTTTATCCTTGAAATATGAAGATAATTTTTAAGATAATTTCATAGTGAAGAAGTGAGATTTTTTTGCGATTGAACTCGATTAATCTTGAACAAATACATGTTGAATTTATCGATAGCAAAATATTATATTTTGTTTTATAAAAACAAACAAACACACAATCAAGTACAGAATTATAAATGTGTTTTCTTGTTTTTTATTCTTATAAATAAACCACGTTTGAAAACACGCAATGTGAACAAAGACAAAAAGGCAGATTTACAATTATCTTTCAATTGTCTCGTCAAAATGAAAACAGAAACTGATCAACTTTAAACCTGCAAACGTTTGATTAAAAGTAAATATACATACTTTCCGCAGCCTAAGCAATCTTGTAGATGTGGTCTTTGTTCTTTTTAACTTGAAAACGTTGTACACAACAAGCTTGTCTTGTTCAAACTGTTTTTTTTTTTCTCAGTACTCTCAGTGAATAAATTGCTGTCAGTCGGCTCGGCTTTCACCACTCAAATAAAATTCAAATTCGCTTGAATTGCTCTATATATGTCAGTCTCATGCAAGAGTTCAGCTAAAGGTTTTTGTTTTTAGGCACAGAAGTCAGCCAAAGCTATATTTTAACGGTTTTTCCAGTAAAATTCCTTCTTTTTAGCTAGCAAAAAAAAAAAAAACAGGAAGAAAGTGAACAGCACCTTGGTCCCTTTTGGTGAAGATTGCTCAATAGTACACTGATTGTGATTGGTTCATTGGGCACTGGTGTTAGTTTTGAGAATTATAATATTAATCAGCAAATAAAACTATGTTTTTTACGGGAAAAACTGCATTGCTATATTATAAAAGCAATAGAAGCCAGTTCCTATGACTCTACCAGTGAAATAGAACACTTGGGATGTTGTTAGAAACACTCGAAAAAGTTATAAAATCACTCGCTTTCAGCTCGTGATTTTATATGTTTTCTCGTGTTTCTCCCAACATCCCGCGTATAGGAACTGGCTTCTATTGCTTAAATAGAGATAGAGGGTTTTTATGCTTTTATGACGTTTGTCTTTTATGTTGTATTTCAGAGGTAAAAAGCAAAAAGGTTCACGAGAGGCACACCAAAGAAACGATCGCTAAGAGACAACATGTCAACAATCCTTATATGCAGTACAAGATGTTTCTAAAACCTCGTATTCTACCACTGTCGGGCTTGTTACCAAAGCAGCCATTGACAAAAACAACACATAAACATGTTGGTAGTAAAGGAATTCCACTGTATCATGACAGCAATAAGTATTGTGACGATGCAGCCAAGAAAGGCAGCTTTAAGATCGATGATGGTGTTGTACAAGGTAAGCTATCACCGTCTTCATTGTACATCATACCAGTTTGTAATTCTATATTTGTTAAACAGGCTTTGGAACATATCAGATTGAAGGAGAACAAGTGAATATCGATTTAAGTATCAAAATATCAAATCAAGAATGCAAGCCACAAACAACGCCAGCCCCAGGAGGAGAGACCACGCCGGCCCCTGGAGTTGAGGCAGAGACCACAGCAGCTCCTGTAGAGGCAGAGACCACACCAGCCCCTGGAGGAGGGGGAGAGACCACTGCGGCTCCTGCAGCAGGAGGAGAGACCACTGCGGCTCCTGCAGCAGGAGGGGAGACCACGGCAGCTCCCGGATCAACCACTCCATCTTCAAGTTCCGGTAAGACTGAATATTTCATTTTTTTTTGTTTTAAATGATTCTCATATTTTGTTCTGAATTAACAGTATCTTATGTCAATTGTAGGATCAGATGTCGAGCAACAAGCCTTGGATTTACATAACAAGTTTCGAGCAGTCCATGATGCTCCTGCAATGACACTCAATGCCGAGATGTCCAAGTCAGCAGCCGACTATGCTGCCACAATAGCAAACCTTGGAAGCCTTCAACATTCTGATAGCAGTGAAAGAGATAACGCCGGGGAAAACCTGTCTTATGGTTGTTCATCTTCTGCTGGGCAAACACCAGAAGAAGCAGTTACAAACTGGTAATACTTGTTTTATTACAATTTATACTGTTTATTATTACTGCGGTTTTCGGCTCTTTTGAACTCTTTCATTCAAATGGCCTTGTTTACCTTCCTGCAATCAAAACTACAAACTTTGCCGAGGAGATTATGACCCCTCGCACACAAAACCCAGAACCCTTAAAGGTTTCTGCCATTGTGCCTGTCAGCCATTTTGTTTGAATTTGGTTTTGATTTAGTGGATATCTCGGAAGACAACGTCATAGACAGCGCTTAGAGAAAAACGAGTTTTGAAACCAAACCTTAGACCTTTAATTGTTGCTTTGCTGCGATTTATTGCTGTTACGAGCGCAAACATGGAAGCCATGAAATTGTTGGTACCTAATAGTTTTAACTATAGTGTCTATTAGTCACTGTCAAAAAAAAGTAAAGTTGTAACAAAGTCTTTGTATTTGATGTTTCTGATTGAATGCAGTGCCTATAGACAGTCACTAATATACTATTCAAATAGTGTATAACGTTTGGTATTCTAAAACATAATTAAAATAAAAATAAGTGACTTCTTTGAGCAATGTCGATATGTTGTTTTTCAGGTACAATGAGGTATGTGACCCTGGATATACATTTGGATCAGAGAGTATGGGAGGTGCAGGACATTTTACACAAGTTGTTTGGAAAGATAGTGTGCAACTTGGTTTCGGTAAAGCTGACAGTGAAAAGGACGGCATGATATGCAGCTACTATGTTGGACGGTACAAGAATGCTGGTAACATGATCGGTGATTTTGCTACAAATGTCACCAAAGGAAGTTTTGATACAAGCTATTGTAACACAATTAAAAAAAAAAGTCTGTAGCAGATATTGATTATCAATCAGTGTTTCAATAAAGGTATTTTAAATATCAAAGTTGTATTTTTTGTAACTCGTCATTGATAACCAAAGTGAACTATGAATATCACAACTTCTCGAAGACCGAAGTGCATAATGTCAGTTTATTAGCAGTGATGGCAACTGTGGTCAGCGTAGCTATCAGAACCAACGGTTAGAATTTAGGCTTGAAATCTTTCGTTAATTACAATAATTTCTTCAAACCATGAAAACCTGGTTTAACTATACTATAAAGCTACGCCCATCGAGTAACAAGCACCTAAAAATATTCCCATTTGATAAATAGCCCTCTCGATAGGTAATGAAATGAAAATAATGGAATTTAACTTTACTGACTTTACGAACTCTATCTCTTTGTGCCACGTGCTTACTCCGACGAACGGCTACAATTACCGTACACCTATTTCATAAAACGTTGTCAGAAGGAGATCTGAATCTGTAAACTGAGACCAAAATGAATTCTGGGGTACGGCAGTTTTTTCTCATTAAAACTTCGTTTTCGTACACTTTCTGGCTTCGGCAGTATGGCGATGGTGAACATAAATCTGAAGGTGCTAAGCGCAAAAAAAAAGGTCCAATTCGATCATTTCGGTCTCAGATTGCATATGCAGATTTCCTTCTGACAACGTTTTTTGAAATAGGTGTATATCAGATACTGCTATACTATACTAGTTTACTCGCTAGTTTCCATTTAAACATCAGTTAACTGCAATACTATACTAGTTTACTCACTAGTTTCCATTTAAACATCAGTTAACTGCAATACTATACTAGTTTACTCACTAGTTTCCATTTAAACATCAGTTAACTGCTATACTATACTAGTTTACTCGCTAGTTTCCATTTAAACATCAGTTAACTGCTATACTATACTAGTTTACTCGCTAGTTTCCATTTAAACATCAGTTAACTGCTATACTATACTAGTTTACTCACTAGTTTCCATTTAAACATCAATAAGTCTCATGTTTTTACAGTGCCGCTAATTTTATTTAATTACCTACCGTATATATTACAGACCATCGCAGGCTATCACTAGTTTACTTGCTAGTTTTTATAACTAGTATATATAGCTAGTAACCTATATGATATATGTTCTAAATAATATATTATCATCGGACATAACGTAAAGATTCTTAGCAAGAAACACAACTAATCTACCAATTAGATCTTCTTTTAAATTTCTTAATTTCTTTTAAAGTTTCAACCTGATTAAGACAGCTAGTACACGGATATATTGTGGACTAAGATAAGACACCATCATGATCAAGGTTGTACTTGGTATATATATCATTGTGTTTTTTCTACATCCAATGGGTATGTATAATCCTTAAAATACTAAACTGACATTTATCTAATATAATATCGTTTCAAATGATCGCAATATATTTAGCTAAGCTTATTTATTGTTCTAAAACCATCTCTTACTTATACGAGTCCACACTATATTCTTCCCATTTATCTGTCTGTAAAACCTGCCTGCATTTATGTCATTTTACAACTACTCAGCGTTGATTTATCAATATAGGATTGCCAGAACAATCTATTTCACTAACTCTTTGAATTACTAAATATATTATAAGTATGAAATGATTAATGTTTTTTTATGTTGTATTTCAGAGGTAGAAAGTACAAATGTCACTTCTGGGGGAAGTAGTAAGTCATACAACATTGATGTAATTAAACTATTCTCGTGTCTTACTAACTAATAATGTATATTTTAGATGTTTCTGCCTTTCAACAAGAAGCACTCCTGGCTCACAATTATTTTCGAGCCCGCCATAATGCTCCTGCTATGACTCTTGACCAGAAAATGAGTACATCAGCCGCTGAATGGGCCAAATATCTGGGTGAAAATGACCTCTTCGAACATTCCCCTGGTGACAAAAGAGAAAATCAAGGAGAAAACATTGCTGCATGGTGTGATGCTCAGGGAGAAACAGCAACATCGGTAACTAAACGATGGTAAGAATACTACATTGATCGCTGTCTTCAATATCAAATAGTACTTGAACGTTTGTTTATTCACACACACATTAAGTACAATATGATACACTGAATTGCGAAATATATATGCTATTTGTGTGGTAACCTGAGTATCAGGCTCTAGGGGAGGGGGGAAGGAGAGAAAGAAGGGAGAGAGGGAAGAAAAGGAGAGCCTGACACGAAACGCGATTTAAGCCATTCCGCCCCCTCGCTTGACCCACAGCATGATATCACATAGGAGCCAATCAAAATCGCTTCCGGTTGTCATGTCGTCATGTCAAAACACGAGCAGCAATGTCGCTATAAATGAAACAACAATGTTATGAATTTAAACACGGCTTTAATGCAAACATTTACTGAATAAAATAATCTCATGCTAGTTATAAAACTGAAGGCTGAAATATTAAATCTACAAGCTTAACTTTACACTGAAATATATACTCAGAATCAGGCAGAAGGCTGAATTTAATACACAAACAAATCAAGTACTAGAAAATTTACGTCTTGAAGACTTCCCGACTTCAAAGCCTGACTCTATTTGTGCGATAACCATCGTTCTGCGCTACCGAAGACAATCTCGATCTAGCTCCTCGATGTTTTTAGCCTCCATCTCGTCCATGTCTTCTAGTGTAGCGGCTTTAATGCTGCTACCACACAATCGTTTAGTCTGTTGTTTTCGAATCAGTTCACGACAATGATTTTCATTGACTTCGTTAATTTCCCCTGTCTTTTGACTTGTTTCACCTGCAGGAAATCGAATCGGGAGATAAACTTTTGGCGCGAAAATTTATGGCGATTGTCTTTCAGGGAGTGGAGCCCATTATACACGACCTTTGACATATAGTCACGAATGTTCTCAAAATACTGATAACGAAGATATTAAAACAAAAACATATCAAAGAGTTGAAGTTTCTAACCAAACATTGTAAAATACAATGTAAAATACAAACGTTGTAAAATACACCTAAGAACAAACTTTAAAAGCGCTATAAGGAAAATACTTAGTCGGGGAACCACGGACGCGGTGTCAACAGCTCTGAAGAATCTAGAACACCAAACAATTAGCTTTCTTTCTCCATCAGAACTGCAGAATATATACATGCAGAAAATGAGGACAATTTTGTATTCCAGTAACTTCTAAATACAAGAAATTCTTCGACAAAAACTACTACAAATTGTTTAGATTTAGCTCAGTTGTGATTTGAGCTCTCTGCACAACACCTAAAGGTATTTGACTTGGGTGAATGATTGACAAGCATGAAGGAGGAATGCTTCGTGATTGGAGGGATTTTGATACGTTATAAGCCACGCCTCCGGTTGAAAAACCAACCGGTAAATTTGGCGCACTGCAAGTAGGAAAAGTCCCTTGTGCTGGGGGGCTAAAAGGGACTTTGTGAAAGTCTACCTCGATCGCTTCGATCGCGTATTAGTTCGCCTCTAGAGTTTCACTTCCGTTCTATTGTTCAATGGACCAATCAGAAAAACATTCATATTCTGAATGTGTGACACAGGAAAAAACGGCTTTTGTGTCAGGCCCTCCTTTTCCCTCTTCTCTCTCCCCCAGTCCCTCCCCGCCCCCTCCCCAAGGGCCTGATACTCAGGTTATTTGTGTGGCTGTCGAGAGAGTACAAAACTATCGACAGCCACCACGGCGACTCTATTTACAATATAAAAATATTTGCCTTATCTATAATTTTAGTATAATCAGTTCGGTTCATTACCATTTTTGATAATACGGTGACGTCATTAAATTGCCGCGTAACCATATCATTCAGGGCCTTCGTTTTTAGCCCTCTTTTCAACCAAGTCCCTACCCACAGTTCTTTGCCATTATTCTATTCTACGTTAACAAAGGATTCTATTGTTGTGTTGATTCCCAAGAGACATGGCCGATAGCCTGAGATATTCAAATTTTACTCTCGAAGTACTAGCTTTTCACGGCTTTTTTCATAACATTCCAATCATACTTCACAACATTTTACAAAAAACGGCATTTTAAAACGATTATTTACGTGACTACGAGAAAATATTTGAGTTTTTTTGTCACTCCGTCATAGTTTTGTTTCGATGCCAGGCGAAAAGTTAATGTGCCCGGCGGTTTACTTTTTGGTTGTGGTATTTGCTTGACAGCCGCCATGACGTGAGCCGTATGTATCGACACGCAAAAATAGTCCTTCAAAATCATTGTCGCGTTGAGGTATGCGCACCGGCAAAAATTGATCACTTCTTTAAAAATCAATTTTTAGAGGGAACATTTACTTATACAATGTAATTCATAAAAGTTATTTTTTTATCATATATTCAAACTTATGACCTCCAAAAAGCAAGCTAAAGATCGCATGTTTTGAGTGAATCTGTCTGAATGTTGACACTAATCCGTTCACACCTATATGTGCATAGTCAGGAACAGTTTTCTAAAATATTCCTATCAAAACATCGATTTTTCACGGATCTTTATAACCTGAAATGATTGTTAATTTCTCAGTTTCAAGCCTATTCAAGTTTGTTTACATCTAATCAGGGGGCGTCACACAAGTCACACACCAACCGACACAGGAAGCCCATAGTAAAGACGCATTTTCCTGAATTTAAGGTCTGCAATACATCAAACCAGCGGTTTGGCGGATGATACAGTAGTTTGCCGTATTTGGAGTCAAAGTTTGCGTTTTTCAAGCGATCAATTATCACAAAATAGAATTTCATTTAACATATATGCTCACATAAACACGTTTTTCTCATGATTTGGTTAGAATATTTGCATGAAACTTGCATGTACAAACAAAGAACGTTGAAGAATCGTACGGGAGTACTTGGCGTTATGCGTTAATAAGTTACCTGCTCTGAAACTTCCAAAATATTCAAAAGGCTGTAATTTTACAAAAATAATACTTATCAGAAAGTACTCCCGTACGTTTCTGTGTTATATGGCTATAAAAAGATTGCATCTTCAAATATTCATTTCTTTGAACCATGTTCAAGAAAAACGAGAACAATTCAAAAATAGCACGTTGGCGTTTTAATTAAATTAACACCTCCAGCTGTCAAAATCATCAAATAAAAGTCAGCAAAATGTTCCTCAGTAATTGGTCATTGTAAGTACCTAGAGAGGTTTGGTTTAGCTTGAAGCAACATGTCCTATAATTTGGTCCAAAATGACCCAAAATTCGACGAATATTCTATATCTCGATTCAAAGTTTTGACTATTATTGATGGAACCGAAGGATGGGGGAGAATTGGAGAGTTATGAACAATAGTTTTCGTGTCTGTATTAAGGATAGAAAGAATGCCAACAAGACTTCTAAAATATAAACATCGAGGACTGAGGAAAGCAGCGATAAATTCCCTATACTTTCTATAGTGAACACAGGTTGTTTGGCTATCAATCCATACCAAATTCTTCGAGCCAGCGCGCGGTACTGAGCCGTGAGCCCTCCAGTACCTCAATAAAACGACTACGAAAAACGCCATTTTATCCGTGAGCATGCAATCCGAAAAAGAAAAGCCGTTGAACGCGCGGTATGGCCTGAGAACGATTGCAAATTTAACCCTAACTGGGAGGGTGTCAGTGAAATAACATCGTCAGGGAACAACGGACCCCTACCCGGTGGGAGTGAAATTTTAGCCGCCTTTTGTACTTTCCCACCAATCAACAGTGGATTTAATAGCAGGGGAAACGCTTCATATTTAATCGTGGGAAATACATAAGTTCAAATATGGCGACCTGCTATTGTTCTTGACTGACGAAGGCTAGGCTAGCCTCGTGTTCATGATGGAAATATAATGGAGTTTTCACATGAATGAGAAGGTAGTGAGTCAAGAACAATTGTTATTCAACAAAAGCATCTAAAATGTAAACAAATTGTGTTTTCTGAGCTGATTGATCGTTGCCATATTCACGACTTGGTTCCTTCCTGTGATTGGCTGGCTTCTGTGTTTACAAAATATTATCAAAAATGGTAATGAACCGAACAGATAATGATGATATATAAATAATGTAGGACCAACAATAACTAACATTATATGTATTTGCTTTCTAAGGTATGACGAGGTATGTGATCCTGGCTACGATTTCAGCAGTAACGTTATGGACTGGGGAGCAGGGCATTTTACACAAGTCGTATGGATAGCGTCCACTAAACTGGGTATTGGATATTATGACAAGACACGTGACGATGGCTGGGTTTGTAGGACGATAGTAGCACGATACAGGGAGCCCGGTAATGGCGGAGGCCAGTTCTTAGAGAACGTCAAACAAGGATCATTTGATGCAAATATTCATTGTAGTAGTAGTTCTTCTAAACGAAACCATTAATTAAGTCTTGTAAATGTCAAGTTACCAATTAAAGGCATTGATTGAATAAATGACAAGCAAACAAAATTGATGATGATATATATATATATATAATTAAGTGTATGGTCAGACTGATAAACCTAGACACTTTCGGAAAAAAAATAGTTCAATTCATTCTTAATAGAATATTAAAGTTGTCCTTCAGTAGCATATTGTGGGTATAATAAGAGAAGTTTTGAGGCCATGTACTACTGTGATTTACTATTTTTTTAATCTTAAGCTTTCGTCGGACACCGACATCATCAGAAGATAGAGAAAGATTATACTAAATTTAGTATAATCTTTCTCTATCTTCTGATGATGTCGGTGTCCGACGAAAGCTTACAGCGGTTCTCAGTCACACGTGCACCGCTCGCATAAAAAGCACCGCTATAAAACGTGAAGTTGGTGGACGTCAATCAAACTGTGTTTACAAAAGGCATGGTGTTTTTACTTCAGTCGGGCTGTGAAACATGTCTGAATCCGACAAAGAGGTTGTTGTAGGAATTCAGACATGTTTTGCAACCCGACTGAAGTAAAAACACCATGCGTCTTGTAAACACAGTTTGATGGACGTCCACCAACTTCACGTTTTATAGCGGTGCTTTTTATGCGAGCGGTGCACGTGTGACTGAGAACTGCTGTAAGATTAAAAAAATAGTAAATCACAGTAGTACATGGCCTCAAAACTTCTCTTATTATACCCACAATAATTCATGAGTGAAATTTAATAGATGCAAATTGCTTTTCACGGTGACAAATAAAGACCAATGATATGAAAAACACCAACATAAACATAACACCATTTTGACATTCTAGTTGGTGGTGTGACTTGAATTGTCGTATTTCATAATACCCAACAAAGTCGCCTTTTTATTGCCTTTTTCTACTAATTGATGAAGTAGATTATATTAATTAATAGTACGATTGATATTTAGTGAAAAACAACACGAGTTGAAGCACCAAAGGTACTAAAAAGTAGACTAAACGTACAAGATGATTCTAGCTCGACCATTTGACAATGAAAGTCTTTTGTCGGTTTACAATCTTCTATTGCTGGTTGTACAAACTCAACTTTGTCACGGTCATTTACATATTGACAACTTGTTGGTATAAACAGACCTTTGTTTACATTGGCTTTGTAATCATCATCTGGTCCTGCACTTCCTTCTGGTGAATAACGAGCAACAACAACAGTACAATTGAATTTATCTTTAGTCCTAAACGATGCATAACCAATGCCAAACGTTTTAGTCGCCTTCCAAATGATGTTAGTAAACGGTCTTGACTTGTCATTAGGTTGAGGAGAATACCAATTTTGATTACATACTGTCTGGTACCTGTAGCAATACAAGTCATTTGTTTCAGTAATTTAATGTACAAATAATCTTGTGCAGATAATCCTGGCCCCGATGCCTTACACCCTGCGGCAATGTTTTCGCCCTGCCTTGATCGATCTTCAGTCGAAGAATGAGCAATGCGCACGTCACTAGCTAGTTATTAGGCGATGCGAGCGTCTTTTTGACTCCGCTTAAGATCAATAATCAATATAAATCAATAATCGTCCTTGGAGCCGTAGGAAATCAACATTTCTTTATTAAAAATGAGATTTATTACTCGTAATGTAGTGTTGAAGCGGTAGTTTTAAAATGGATGTTTTCATGAAACGAATCTTGTGAGATGTTAGTTTGTTGAGGCCCATTAATTTTAACAACAACAAAAAAAACATGTAGACAGCATTCTTGAAAATGCAAATGGAACATTCACACACGTCAAAGTGAGAGAACATCTAGTTTTGTTAGATGTTATTATGACAAGGATACGGAGCCCTGGACGGCTCATGCTCACATATTTTTTTCTGCCAGTTGTGCTGCCAGTTGGGCTGTCAGTTGTTTTATTTCTGTATATTTGAGGCACAGTGAAAGGACATCTCGCGACTCCATACATTTACTGTAAAGGATCACAAGTAATAAGCTTGGGCTCCCTGTGGTGGCAGCACAACTGGCAGCACAACTGGCAGAACAACTAGCATCACAACAGGCAGCACAACTGGCAGAAAACAAATATGTGAGCATGAGCCGTCCAGGGCTCCGTACAAGGACTGGTAAAATCTTATCAATTGTCAGTGTATGATATTTATCGGCGCTACTTTAATTGGTTTGACTTGATCCCCTCCGGCCCACCAACCAGATTATAGTTTAAACTGTTTGATACTGGTTACCATGCCCACGCATCGTTGAAACAAGAATTTCGAATTTATATTACTGACATACCAGCGCATACTATATGCTAGTTTCTATTTAAACATCAGTTAACTGTTATCCTATACTAGTTTACTCGCTAGTTTCCATTAAACATCAGTTAACTGCTATACTATACTAGTTTACTCGCTAGTTTCCATTTAAACATCAGTTAACTGCTATCCTATACTAGTTTACTCGCTAGTTTCCATTAAACATCAGTTAACTGCTATACTATACTAGTTTACTCGCTAGTTTCTATTTAAACATCAGTAAAGTTAAGTATCATGCTTTTACTCCGCTTTTTACAGTGTCACTAATTTCATTTAATTGCCTATTACATACCAGCACAGACTAGTTTACTCGCTAGTTTCCAGCTGTTGTATATATAAGTAAGATTGGTGTAGTGAACTAAAAGGGATACAATTGGTCGAGCCACTAACTGACGAAACGAATTGCGATGTAACGCCCTTTTGAACACGTGTGTTGAAGATAAACAACACCCGTCAAGCATAATATAACCAATTTGATATAAAACAAAGAAACAAATTGCCATAGAAATGTAACCCGTTATATGATATCTGTTCTAAATAATATATTATCATCGGACATAACGGGGAAGATCCTTAGCAAGAAACACAACTATAAGCTACCAAGATTTTCTTTTTAATTTCTTAATTTCTTTTAAAGTTTCAACCTGATTAAGACAGCCATTACACGGATATATTGTGGACTAAGATAAGATACCATCATGATCAAGGTTGTACTTGGTATATATATCATTGTGTTTTTTCTACATCCAATGGGTATGTATAATCCTTAAAATACTAAACTGACATTTATCTAATAGAATATCGTTTCAAATAATCGCAATGTATTTAACTAAGCTTATTTATTGTTCTAAAACCATCTCTTACTTATACGAGTCCACACTATATTCTTCCCATTTATCTGTCTGTAAAACCTGCCTGCATTGATGTCATTTTACAACTACTCAGCGCTGATTTATAATAATAATATGCCTCATTTATCAGTATAGCGCTATTCCCAAGCTCATTATAAATCTACAGTTCTGAGTATGTGGAGGACTTATCGGACTGCTGTAAACCAGCAATTTAGAATCATGAGTGTCGTTACTGAATGCCTACGAGGCCTGACTGTTGTACCGGGAGACAATCCCATACTCTTTGCTAACAACACAACAGGATCGTTAATGCCCACCATAAATTTATATAGGATTAGAGTGTAGGCAGACCTCCGGCTTTACGTCCTTATCCGAGAAGAAGAGGCACTGAGAGAGTAAAGTGACACAACGTAATCGCCCTTGTCGGGAATCGAACTCAGATCATTAGGCCCAGAATCCTTAGGGTTATCCACCAACCGTTAGACCTTCACTTCTCTCTAATCAATATCGGATTGAATGTCAGAATGACAGAACAACTAAACATTGGTAACTATAAAATAAATCAATATAAACAGAGGGGTTTTTATGCTTTAATGATATCTGTCTTTTATGTTGTATTTCAGAGGTAAAAAGCAAAAAGGTTCACGAGAGACACACCAATGAAATGGTTGCTAAGAGACAGTATGTCAACAATCCTTATATGCAGTACAAGATGTTTCTAAAACGTCGTACTCTACCATTGTCGGGCTTGTTACCAAAGCAGCCATTGACAAAAACAACACATAAACATGTTGGTAGTAAAGGCATTCCACTGTATCATGACAGCAATAAGTATTGTGACGATGCAGCCAAGAAAGGCAGCTTTAAGATCGATGATGGTGTTGTACAAGGTAAGCTATCACCGTCGTCTTCATTGTACATCATACCTGTTTGTAATTCTATATTTGTTAAACAGGCTTTGGAACATATAACATTGAAGGAGAACAAGTGAATATCGATTTAAGTATCAAAATATCAAATCAAGAATGCAAGCCACAAACAACTCCAGCCCCAGGAGGAGAGACCACGCCGGCCCCTGGAGCAGCTCCTGTAGAGGCAGAGACCACAGCAGCTCCTGTAGAGGCAGAGACCACGCCGGCCCCTGGAGTTGAGGCAGAGACCACAGCAGCTCCTGTAGAGGCAGAGAGCACAGCAGCTCCTGTAGAGGCAGAGACCACAGCAGCTCCAGTGGAGGCAGAGACCACAGCAGCTCCCGCATCAACTACCCCATCTTCAAGTTCCGGAGGTAAGACTGATTTTACTACACAGGTCCCTTCTTGGGGAAGTAGTAAGTCATACAACATTGATGTAATTAAACTATTCTCGTGTCTTACTAACTAATAATGTATGTTTTAGATGTTGCTGCCTTTGAACAAGAAGCACTCCAGGCTCACAATGATTATCGAACCCGCCATGATGCTCCTGCTATGACTCTTGACCAGGAAATGAGTACATCAGCCGCTGAATGGGCCAAATATCTGGGTGAAAATGACCTCTTCGACCATTCCCCTGAAGACCAAAGAGAAAATCAAGGAGAAAACATTGCTGCATGGTGTGATGCTCAGGGAGAAACAGCAACATCGGTAACTAAACGATGGTAAGAATACTACATTGATCGCTGTCTTCAATATCAAATAGTACTTGAACGTTTGTTTATTCACGTATGTAATGTGATAAATTGAATTACAACATAAGAATTGAAGTTAATATATAGAGAGATTACTTCATAGAAAGTGCGACGTAAAGATTTATACTCACGAGTTGTTTGTGTCAAAACAAGAATGAGCGAGGAACTAGCGAGTGAGTGAATATTTTACACTAACAACGAGTGAGTATAAATATGTACAAAGCACTTTCTATGATGTGATCTGTTTATAACATATATAACAAGAACAGCTCTTGAAAAATTAGGTTGTTAACATCAAACATTAATAAATTGTATTGTCGGATTGTAGCTGGTTGCATTAAACGTTGCATCAAACATCTGGAAGGATAAAAAACAATCACTGCAGTCTAGTTCTATCAAATAATAATGTTTTTACTTTTATCTTTGCCTTTGCCTTTGCCTTTGCCTATAAGCAATGCTTTAGTTTACATTACATTACATTACATTGAGAAAATGTTTTAGAAGGGCTTTAACTGATCACTATAGAACATGAACGTCGCCGACACATGATGAAACCAAAAACGTCAATCTTAAAAATATTCAAGTAAAAACATATCTGTCTCTGGAAAAACTACATCAGTATAACATGAACGCTTGGAATAGGAAAGTAAAAGTAAGTACCTGAAAAAAAAACAAATTTGCAGTCCAAAGCAGTCCATTACAAACACTGATCGCTCTTTGGCCGGGAAAGCCAATCAAGTGCTTTTCTCGTTTCCTGATTAGCTGGAACTCTCTGTTCTCAAATCTGATTGGTTCTATTTTCACATGTGAAAAGTCTGTACGCGACGCTGATTGGACGTATCGCTTTTTCACATGTGAAAGTATAGCATATAAAATTTTATTTAGATGCTTTATTTCATAAAATTCTTGTTATATATATATAATAAAAAGGATTAGGACAAAAATATCACTTGTGCGTGGCTGTCGATTGAGTACAAAACTATCGACAGCCACCTCTAACCCTAACCCACCTAGCTTACAATATATAAATATTTGCCTGATATATAATAGTATAATGGTGATATATAAATATCACAATAGAACCTGAAGTTGTTTCTCGTGCTCTTACTAAAGTTTCTAATGTCAGCCTTGTATCCGCCCTCACTCCTATAGTACGCGCCACTAACAATCGTACTCCTTTCACTCTAACTTCGATCGATCGAATTGTTCAGCGCTTATCAGTTTCGGTGACCGGATTCACTGGATTCGTGTGGACGATAGGCCGATTTGCATCAAAAAGTATGCGGTTTCAAAAGTATCCGGATCCGTGTAGACGGGGTCTTAGGCCTCGTCTACACGAATCCGATCCGGCTGAAACCGCATAGAAATATTTGCGTTTACACGAATCCGCGTATCCGGAGAATTCAAGTAAAAGTATGCGGTTTCGGTGACCGGATTCAATGGATTCGTGTGGACGATAGGCCGATTCGCATCAAAAAGTATGCGGTTTCAAAAGTATCCGGATCCGTGTAGACGGGGTCTTAGTCTAACTCTTTTACTCCGACGAAGGGCTAAAGCTCGAAACGTCAGTAAAGTTAAGTCAACATTTTTTACGGTGTTACAAATTTCATTATATTATCTATCGTTTATATCAAACACCGACGCAGCCTATACTAGTTTACTCGCTAGTTTCCATTTCTATTTTTTACGGTGTTACAAATTTCATTATATTACCTATCGTTTATATCAAACACCGACGCAGCCTATACTAGTTTACTCGCTAGTTTCCATTGATATATAAATGATATCGTATCTTCAAATGTAGGACCAACAATAACTAACATTATATGTATTTGCTTTCTAAGGTATGACGAGGTATGTGACTATAACTACGATTTCAGCAGTAACGAAATGAACTGGTCAGCAGGGCATTTTACACAAGTCGTATGGATAGCGTCCACTAAACTGGGTATTGGATATTATGACAAGATAGGTGACGATGGCTGGGTTTGTAGGACGATAGTAGCACGATACACGGACGCCGGTAATTATGGCGGAGCCTTCTTAGAGAACGTCAAACAAGGATCATTTGATGCAAATACTCATTGTAGTAGTAGCTCTTCTAAACGAAACCATAAAGTCTTGTAAATGTCAAGTTACCAAAGGAATTGATTGAATAAATATAGGCAAATTGATTATATATATATGATATAATTAAGTGTGTGGTCAGACTGATGGACACTTTCTTTCTTGAAACTTCACAGAAAAATGTGGAGTGATTTACAGAATTAACGATATAAGAAGCAAACAAAAGGTTTAGTTTAACTAAGACCAAACTATGTTGTTGTGTGTCAGAAAAATAAACAATATTCAATGAAATCACAATAATCCCGAAAAAAATAAATTTTCATTCTTAGCAGTTCATGAGTGAAATTAGATGCAAATTGCTTTTCACGGTGACAAATAAAGACCAATGATATGAAAAACACCAACATAAACATAACACCATTTTGACATTCTAGTTGGTGGTGTGACTTGTCGTATTTCATAATATCCAACAATGTCGACTTTTTTATTGCCTTTTTCTACTTACTGATAAAGTGGATTATATTAATTAATAGTACGATTGATATTTAGTGAAAAACAACACTAGTTCTATGTTTGGTAGTGTTAATGATTGTACTAGTAATTAGAAGTTTGTGTGTGTACTTGAAAAGGTAAAAGGCCACCTGCTAGTACCAGAAACCATCTCGTCACAATTAATAGACAGATAGGAATAAGCGCTAATCGAACGTTTGATTAAGTTGTGTACACGATGCGCCGTTTCTTTAGACCATAGCGGATTATTCAACACTAGTTGAACATTGTATTGATGGTTGTCCTATTCTAAGGTAAGAGTTAAATTAACCGTTTAATTACCTTGATTATTTTTACATAAAAGAAAACTTTATATCAACAAAGCAAGTTTTTTTGCAATGGAAGTAAAAAGTTTACTTGTTCAAAGCAATAACATGTTATATAAGTATGGTTGAAATCAAGGGTGTTTAGGTTCTACATAGAACTAATTCCTTGAAACACAAATATACATTTAAGCGACAAAATGGTTTCTTCGCTTCACTGTTTCTATTTATAGGGCAACACACACTGAGTAACTCGTTAGTACTTTGATCGTCAATCTACATTGGTTATATGATTGCTGTAGTGTAGTGATTGAGTTGGTTTACTGATTGAATTTCTTCCTCAGAGCGCAGCTCGTCCTAATAAAGCAATTTTACTGAGACAAGTTGATAAGAGGATCTTGTACAATGTTAGCTGGTTTGTTTTGTATCCTGATATTATGGACCATTGCCGTAGAATCAAATGTATATACAGGTATTTATAACTGATATTAATGTACTAAAATGTAAAGTTGGTTTTACGATTTAATTATCTTTTGACAGGATATTACCCACAATACCAACCATACCGGCCATGGCCTGTTAATTATCAGACACCTCAATACCACCCACCTCCTAAACCTAAACTAGCTCCTGTACAAGGCTCGCCTCTGTGGAAAAAACTTGAATTTATCAAAAAATATCAAGCATATCAGAGAAGTAGAACAAGTGATGTGGAGTTTGGACCAAAGTCTAAAGGTAACGTCTATGCATCACAATGGGGCTCAATTCCCGCCAAGGGCATATGATATTTTTCTCATGTATCTGTATTTCACTTATACACCAAACGCATTTCAATTCTTAATTCACTTCTTTTTTCGTTTCTTTATTCGTTTCCATCTACGGTGTTCAAATTTAACTTATAGATTAATATCGCCCTGCATGGACCCCCACAGTTGCTCTATACTACATTGTCCGGCTGCGTTTCCAGCGTGATTGGTCCTTGTTGTGTAGTGGTAACACGTCGGACTAGAAAGCCGAAGTCGTGGGGTTCAATTCCCACCAAGAGCATATGATATTTTTCTCATGTACTGATCTGTATTTCACTTCTACACCGAATGCATTTCAATTCATTATACATCACAATCGGTTACAATCACAGATCTTGAATGCTGACGGACTGGTGATTGTTTGTATTTTAGGGAAAATAGAATTTGAAAAGATAGCTCTTGAACACCAAAACCTACATCGTCGGTTGCACCAAGTTGGTGATTTGACTCTTGATCATAAGCTGAGTGAAAAGGCCGCTCGCTACGCCTATAAACTAGCTAGTGAGATGCGCATTGCTCATTCTCCGACTGAAGATCGACCAAGGCAGGGCGAAAACATTGCCGCAGGGTGTAAGGCATCGGGGCCAGGATTATCTGCATTTGAAGCAATAAAATACTGGTAAATATATTGTTTCTTTCCTTTATATTTGAATCAAGTTTTGAGCATTAAATTACTGAAACAAATGACTTGTATTGCTACAGGTACCAGACAGTATGTAATCAAAATTGGTATTCTCCTCAACCTAATGACAAGTCAAGACCATTTACTAACATCATTTGGAAGGCGACTAAAACGTTTGGCATTGGTTATGCATCGTTTAGGACTAAAGATAAATTCAATTGTACTGTTGTTGTTGGTCGTTATTCACCAGAAGGAAGTGCAGGACCAGATGATGATTACAAAGCCAATGTAAACAAAGGTCTGTTTATACCAACAAGTTGTCAATATGTAAATGACCGTGACAAAGCTGGGTTTGTACAACCAGCAATAGAAAATTGTAAACCGACAAAAGACTTTCATGGTCAAATGGTCGAGCAAGAATCATCTTGTACGTTTAGTCAACTTTTTAGTGCCTTTGGTGCTTCAAGAAGAAAAGGAAAACTGTCTTTTAGAGTTGTGCTGTGATGAAAAATACCAATAAAATGACTTTTCTAAGAAACAGCGAAGTTATTCTTGATGCCTCTACCTTAAAGTACAGCTTATTCAAGGGTAAAAAAGTAACTATCTTTAGCAATTATCCACAGTGAAAACATTTTCCATCAAATCAATCATCTAAATTACCCAGCATCCCTAGTGAACGAACATCAGTCATCTAAATTACCCAGCATCCCTTGTGAACAAACATTAGTCAACTAAATTACCCAGCATCCCAAGTGAACAAACATCAGTCAGCTAAATTACCCGGCATCCCTAGTGAACAAACACACACCAGTCAGCTAAATTACCCAGCATCCCTAGTACGTGAACAAACAAACATCAGTCAGCTAAATTACCCAGCATCCCTAGTGAACAAACAAACATCAGTCAGCTAAATTACCCAGCATCCCTAGTGAACAAACACACACAAGTCAGCTAAATTACCCAGCATCGCTAGTGAACAAACACACACCAGTCAGCTAAATTACCCAGCATCCCTAGTGAACAAACATACACCAGTCAGCTAAATTACCCAGCATCCCTAGTGAACAAACACACACCAGTCAGCTAAATTACCCAGCATCCCTAGTTAACAAACACACACCAGTCAGCTAAATTACCCAGCATCGCTAGTGAACAAACATCGGTCAACTAGTTACCCGGCCGGTTCCCTGTGACGACCAAATCAGTTGATTGTTGCGAAAAACCTCAAAATATAAACTGGACAATAAAATATTTTAGTTATTTCAATGTTTGCTATTTCAAAAAACAAAACATAGAGCTTCTCAAGAAATTAAATTTAAAATATCGCGTAGTTTTGTTGCCATCGCTTAATTCAGTTTTCTTTGATCGACTGAAATGAGATTGTGTGAGTGAGTCTAGTTTGAACTGAAGTTCAAAAATATCCAATCGATGTGTCTATCGCATTAGAGTTAATTAATTTGATTGTTTTTTTTTTTTTTGTCTATCTGATTAACTTTGCAGTTTAGTGCCTTCAATTAATCTAGTAGTATCAAGTTACGAATACTATCTGGAGAAAAGATGATACAGTGTAGTTCCTATGCGTTTCAGAAGCATAAAGTGATGTAATGCGGGGAATGCCTTTCCTCTTCACAAACCAGCTGGTGCACTACATATTCGCTTGTTCTATTTGTTGCTTTGAAGTGACGGTTAAACGCTCAGCCAAACCGATATATCTATTCAATATCAAAGACTGTATTTACCAACACACTGAGGTTTGTATTTTGTGGTTGTAAATGTTTTAATAGCACAATTGATAATGTTAACAAATATATTGCTGTATTAGTAGATGACCATGGTGAAGACAGTGGTCGGCCTGTATGGGATCGTGTGCATCGTTATTCTAACGAAAACAGGTATATGAACATTGACCCTTTCATCCTGTCTATAATATTCTTCACCTTAACACCATGAGACTACAAACGGTGAATATGGTTGCTTTTCGTGTTAATGAATCTAACTTGGGAGATCTAATTCATTTTTATTGTCAGTTTGTTCAGGTCGCACAGGGAAATTTCAAATAACTGATGACGGTGTGAAAGGAGAAGGTACCTATACCCTGGGCAACCAAACTGCTGACATCAACCTACATTTATTGATCGGTAACATACTAAAAGGACCAACAATACAGGCTATGAATGTACCGATACTTAAGCCACATCTCAAAGATACATCAAACAATCAGACTAAACAAGACAACATGGAACAACAAAGAAAACAACCCGCAGAAACAGTGAAACAAGAAAACGCCGATCAACAAGGGAAAAAAACCGCGGGCGAAACAGTGAAACAAGAAAACGCGGGACAGCAACGAGGAGAAACGGCGAGCAAAACGAACAAACAAGACAACATGGAACCGCAAGGAAAAGAGCCAGTTAAGACAGTGAAACAGGAAAACACGGAACAACAAGGGAAAGAAGCTGCGGTTTCAACATCGAAACAAGAGGAAGAGGGAAAGCTAAGGGATAAAGGTAATATATAGTACTGATAATACTTGTATTGTTAAGTGATAAAGGTAATATATAGTACTGATAATAGTTTTATTGTTATATGATGTTATCTCAATCAATTACTAACTTTTATTACAGTGTTGGCCTTCGCGTTAGATGGTCTTGCGGAACACAACAGGTTTCGAAAAGTTCACGGTTCGTCAGCACTCAAACTTGATCTTGAAATGAGTCGTCAAGCCCAAGTGTTCGCTGAACAACTGGCGAAATTAGGAACCTTAAAACATTCTGCCCGTGACAGTCGCCCTGGCCAAGGGGAAAACCTTGCAATGGGTTGTTCTAGTGGTGATTCTGTCATGCCTGCTTCTGCAGCAACTAAGAAGTGGTATGTCTTCACATGGTGTTTGTTGTCATTCAATGTTTATATTAGACATAAACATTATATATAGATCACCATTGTTATACATAACCCTTAATTAATAATAGACACATATCATAAAAGTTGAGACCGAGATGAATTGTGGGAAGCAAAAGTTTGTGACTTGAGATCACAAAGATTAATACTATCGAAATCACTAGAGTGGTAAAATCCTTGTTTCAAATTCTGTCTCGTTTTTGTACCATGTGATCGCTTCTGGCCAATCATTTTGCTCAAAATTGGTCATGTGGTACAAAAAAACACTCCCCCAAGGCCACATTTTCAACTGACATTTAACCACTCTAGTGATTTTCATAGTATTATCAACTGATCATTTCCCATCCACCATTTCGGCTATCGATCGATTTGTATACGATACGCTGTAATACACCACGTGACACGTTCATGGTATAATGAGCACTGACTGTTAGGCAGTTATTGCTAGCGGTTAATACATTACCAGAAATCGAAGACATGTGACGTCACCGCATGCTAAAGTTAGATTTGTGGCATTTAAAAATGGCCGCTCAGAATTACTGATAAATGTATGGGCTCAGAAAGAAAATGTCTAATATATTTGCTAAATATCATTGTATTATCGGTGCCGCCTCCTAACTTTTAACTCGAGTATAAGTTCTATTCATTTATGCAAGTTACGTTTGATTTACTTTTCTTAATATGCAGCACAAAGGAATAACATTATTGAGAAATAATTGCTTTACTTTAGTCTGTATTTCAGCGAAAAATGTGTAATTTACCTTGTATTCAGCATCGTCTGCCATCAATAGTTTACATGGATCCATCTTTGCCGCCTTCTTAAAATGCTCCTGAGATTACGGGCTTTTTAATGCTGTTTTAGAAGTCTTTCCAAGTAATACACCAATGACGCAGATTAACGGTAAAAAGTGATGATTTTTTAGTTTTAAAAATTTCAATTCTACACCAAAATATCATAAAAAATGACCGATAAATCCTGCAAAGAAGCTTGTTTCGATCGTCGAGTCGATTGCAATGTTTACAGCTTAGTAGCCTGGTGATTTTACGTGTTATACCGCTGTTTAAAGAATCCGAAGGCTTCTTAAGCGGGAAATTCAAAATTCAAAGTTCATAGCATGGGCTTCCTGTGTCCTTTTGAAATTTTCTAAGTGACCTAATTCGTTCGAATTATTCTATGCCGAGCGTAAGCGAGCGCTTCAATTTTAAATATCTCAACTGCACCAGAAGCGCTTGGTACTTCTAAACAAACTTATAGTAGTTTGGTTTTGATAAATTGATTTATTTCGATAGAAATTCGAGGATAATTCTGGACTGCCAGTAGACCGCTGGTCATAATATCGCGGACGTAAAATGTCTTAGATTTCTGGTAATGAGGTCCAATAATAATTGTCTTGAGTGGCAGTTATTGCTAGCGGTTAATAAGGTCTAATTATAATTGTATCTTGAGTATCATGATATATTTCTTTTCAGGTACGATGAAGTTTGTAATTATGATTTCAACAACAGTACATTCCAAAAGCCATGTGGTCACTTCAGCCAAATTGTATGGAAATCAACGGGCAGCCTGGGTATAGGCAAAGCTTTGGGTACAAAATGGGGTATGAATTGTACCTTCATTGTGGCAAGATATGGACCACAAGGAAACATTGCTAACTACATCAAAGATAATGTAGATAAAGGATCGTTTGATTTGTCTTACTGTAATACAGTCACTCGTACCACACTACAGAAAAACGACAATGCGGCACAAGACCAACAAGACGATGATGGTTTCCAGGGATATTATCCAGATTATGGATTGAACGAAGGCTTTTTGAACGATGAAGGCGATGGGTTAAAGTCCATTGGATTTCGACAGAAAATCCCCAGAGTAAAAGAAATTAATATTCAAGTATTGTAAGAACAAACGATCACATTACGGTGATTTATATCAATTAACAAACATTATATATTAATGTTCAAATAAAACTACTAAATAACAGAACTCATTCATGAACAACAAAGGGCATGGTGGATAAAATAAGACGATTACAATAAACCGCAATTGAAGATTGGTTGGTCGATAACTTTTTTTCCCAAAGAGCTGGTGTTTTGACCTTAACCTGTTTTCATTAACGTTAAATAAATTTAGCCTTTTATACTTGCATGTTTTTGTTTCATTGCTAATTGGTCAGTTTTTCTTATTTCAATGCTATGTTTGTTACATAAATTTAGCCTTTTCTGTTTGTTTTTGTTATATTTCTAATGGGTCAGGTTTTTCTTATTTCAATGCTATATATCGTACATTGAAAGCCATTACAATGACTGAAAATAAAAAAAACAGCTCGTCTTTACTGGCGCAAAGCCCTGACGGGTGCAACACGTTTATGTAGTTAATATTTAAACAGTTGTATTGCAACAAAATATTATCGCCTTGCTCAGTGAACTCAGGGAAGTGTTTGGTGAGTGTACAATGATTGTTAGGTCTGTTTATAGATCAATTACTAATACTTTAAACATGATAATTTGTTTAATTTTGTTTAAACAATGCATGTTCCTTTTCTAGAACTATAAAAGGGACAGTTAGATACACAATGCTTGCATGTGACATAATTAATAAGTGGAAAATTGGATTATTAGCAGCTATTCTAGTAAAAGAGTATATCAACATCTACCATAAACAAATGAAAAACAATTTAATGTTTGTGAAATATTACCATTGTTCTAAATTATAAACAATGGAAATATGAAAGACGACTCTAGCTATAACTGGCTCCCATCTGTGTACAGATAATGGATAACAAAACATCAAGATATCAGTGTTCTTTATCTAATCATCATATCAAGAATAACATCGATATTTTTGTGTGTTCTATTAATATACTAATGACATTCTTATAAGGTATTTATTTAGCGTCTACTTGACACAGGGATCCCAATATGCTGGTTGGAATAATACTTCTGGTGATATTGCTGACATGCAATTCTTCTAATGCAGGTAAATAAAAGAGAGTGGGTTTTTTTACAGGCTCGCCCTACTGTGGCCATGTGATATGCCTTGCCTTTAAGCTTTCTGGTTGTGCCTTTCCTTTACTGTCCAAAGTTCCTTTTCTAGTATACCCTGCGAGCGAAGAGGTTCCTTTCTCTTACCTGGAACGTTCTAGGTAAGAGAAAGGAACCACTGCTCACAGGGTATTTCTATTACTAGTATTATCACTAGTAATTAGTTATTATTATTATTATTATTATTATTATTATTATTATTATTATTATTATTATTATTATTATTATTATTATTATTATTATTATTATGTCTACCAGGAAAGAACGCCTTCAGACTGGACAATGCGAACCCAAATGACCCAAGCCTCAAGTCATTGGTTATTAAAGGTATTGCCAAGTATAAACCAGGGGGATCTGCATTGATACTAAGCCTACTAATACAAGGTGCACCTGGAATGATGCCGGGGGGGACAAAGCCGTCACCTTCACAACCTGGAGGGTCAAACAATCCTACTTCAGCTCCTGGTAAATCTATGGGACCTACCCCTGCTCTTGGTAAATCCACAGGACCAAATGGCGGGTCATCTCCTGGACCCACTCAGGGACCGTGGGGAAAACAGCCTTCACCTACCCAACCTGGAGGGTCAAAAAAACCTACTTCAGCTCCTGGTAAATCTATGGGACCTACCCCTGCTCCTGGTAAATCTACCGGACCAAATGGAGTTTCATCTCCTGGACCCACTCAGGGACCGGGGGGAAAACAGCCTTCTCCTAGACAGCCTGGAGGGGCAAAAAATCCTACTTCAGCTCCTGGTAAATCTATGGGACCTACCCCTGTTCCTGGTAAATCTATGGGACCTACTCCGGCTCCTGGGAAGTCCCCAGGACTAAATCAAGGTATATCTTCTGGGCCTACCGAGGGGCCTCCTCCTACTGAACCAAATAATGGACCTCCAACAGGACCAAATGCAAGTCCCCCAAGTACAGTTAATGGAGGTCCTCCTACTGGACCTAATGGACAGCCTCCTACTACGCCTAATGGTGTATCTACGGGCCCAAGTAAAAGGCCCAACGGTAGCCCTACTCCAGCGTCACCCAAGGGACCAAATCAACAGAAGCCAAAAGGTACGTATTCCATTTATTGCTAAATAAGATAAACTTCAAACATTACAAAATGAACTTGTCCCTTTTTATGACAGACTATGAACAAGAAGCTTTAGAAGAGCATAACAAGTTCCGCCGATCTCACAGCGCTCCTCCGATGAAGTTAAACAAACAGATGTCTCAAATGGCTCAGGCTTACGCTCAGAAAATTGCTTCTATGGGAGTTTTGAAACACTCTCTTCCAAATGAAAGAAAAGATCAAGGAGAGAACTTGGCAATGGGATGTAAAACAGGCCCTAACGGCGGACAAACAGTGACTGAAGCAATAACCAATTGGTGGGTATACTAGACATTCTACCGGCATGAGAACATTCTACCATTTATGACATTACATGACATGACATGACATGACATGACATGACATGACATGACATGACATGACATGACATGACATGACATCATATCACATGACATCATATCACATCACATCACATGACATCACATGACATCATATCACATCACATGACATCTCATTTTGTTCTTGTTTTAAAAGGTATAATGAGATATGCAGCCCTGGATATGTATTTGGATCAGAGAAGATGGGAGGTGCAGGTCATTTTACCCAAGTTGTTTGGAAAGGTAGCACAGAGCTTGGTATCGGTAAAGCAGACGCTATGAAGGGAGGCATGAAGTGTACATTTATTGTGGGACGATACAAGCCAGCTGGTAACTTTATTGGTAGATTTAAGAACAATGTCCAGAAAGGTAGCTTTAACCGTGAAGCTTTCTGTTCTAAGAACAGGCTGAGGGATTATCAGTCGCCTCATCCATTGCCTAGAATCATGTCTATATCTGAAACAGTAAAAAGAAACCTTTTAAAGCGACACAGGGTAGCTCATCACAAAAACCCTTAGCAAGCTAATAATCCAATCATTCTATAAAGCATAAACATTTGATTATTGAAACAAAAAAACAAAAAATTCGCAAGGTTTGTTTAACACGAAAACAGATTTAACTTAGGGGTGGACCATTAGAAGTTGGGGGAGAGGGAGATGGCAATATTTCTGTGCAGGGTTTATTTTTTTCGCCGCCCGGGTTGTGCAACATTTTTTTTTTCGACCAGAGAGGTCTTGCACGCTGTTTTTTGTTTTATTTTTACAGAATTTTGTTCTCTGAAATCCAAAGCGAAAACAAGTGTTTGTGTTTTGAATAAAATTTTAACTTTCCAAAAGTCCGTTTTCCTTTTATTTATTAGTCTGGCTCTGAGCAGGATTTTTTTGGGGGGTGCATCACAGGGAACCCGGCTTTTTGGTTGCTTTGCTTAAAAAAATCGCTTTTGCATATACGCGTAGCTTTTTCGGGATTCCTGTGGTGCCTAGGAAACCTTTATAAACAGTTTACGTAATCTATGAAATCCGACCTCTGTGAGTGGGACAGCCGTTGGCGTATAGAGGTCGGATTTCATAGATTACGTAAGCTGTGTTTAACAAAGGTCACGACGATCAGTGTAGCGCTAATCTCCTAGGCACCACAGGAATCTCGAAAAAGCTACAATATTTTTAAACAAAGCAACCAAAAGCCGGGTTGGGCGCATTGGCCGTGCACGTTTTTTATTTTGGGAATTGCCAAACTTCACAAATAGCTATCAACTGTCGCACGTCCCAGTTAACAATTTTTATTAGGGGTGCCCATCTCGAGCTGCGTCCCTTGTCTCTTTCTTAGCTTTGAGAAGCTAATCCGGTAAGCCAAAACCCGAGACGCTAATAACGTACCCCGCCGGGTAAGAAATGACCGTGGATATAGGATACCGGTGTTTACCAGTTAGGTCAAACAATCGCGTCACACGGCATTAAATAGCCTCCTCCGCAACTTTTTTCACTTTTGGGCTTCCTTTTTCGAGAAGCGAGCCGAAGAGAGACTGGGACTGGGAGCGAAAAAAATGAGGGGGGAGGGTCCTTCTCTCGGAAATCCCACAGGAAACCCAAAGGAATCCCAAAAGAGAAAAAGGAGTAGCCTGCGGAGGAGGCTAGGCATTAAACGTTAATCGATTTTATTCAAATTTATCAATTTTTTTTATTCGGAAATCAACAATGCCTGTGGGCTCCCTGTGGATATAGGTAGTTTTATATTCTTAGGGAACAAGATTCTTAGTTCACAAGGACAATATGAGTTTTGAATTACTTGTCAATACTATACTACTAGCTAGTAATTTAACAGTTTGCCAATAAAGCTATCCAGACACTGTCCAATTGTTATATTATTTAATATCGTGAATATTTTATAGGGAGAAATGTTATTATACAAAACAGATGTCATTTAACCCTGTCAGTGGTAACGCTTACAGCGTGACACCCATGCATGACAGTCATAGCATGTATACCTAATACTCCAGTTTCACGTTATCTATCACCGCTGTACTATTTGACAAAAGGCGCATTTGCACAGGCTAAGCCTCGATTTGTTGTCAAAATATTCACAAATCCCAAGCAAAGCACGAAAAAATGTTACCGCTTAACAAAAGAAAACACATTTGCATTTACTCTGAATTGAGGCTAAGCCTGTGCAAATGCGCCTTTTGTCAAATAGTACAGCGGTGCTAAATAACACGAAACTGGTCTATTCAAAAAAGGTTGACGGGGCGAACGGCGATTGGCGATTGAAATTCGTATTGTCCACAGTCGTGGACAATAGGAATTTCAATCGCCAATCGCCGTTCGCCCCGTCAACCTTTTTTGAATTAGGTGTATACATTTTGTCTGTGCATGCGTGTATTTTTACGCTCAAAATTCATTTGCATAACTTCTTTCTATGTCGAGTGTAAAGATTTGACGTTGACGTGGAACATTTGGTTTGCAATCTCATCCTTAAATGTAATGTCCTAGTACCGAAAAACTAAGGCATAAAGAGTCTACCTTCCACTAATGTGCTGTGGATAATTATTTCAATCGAATGCGCTACAGATGGAAAAATATCATGCATCAAAGTCAGTTAAAAGTGAGAAGTTGGATCAAAACTTCGCACTTTCGAGTAAATGTTTGGGCGCAACATTAAAATATAATACAAACCTAACAGTAGAAGTCATTGCCAACACGATACTGCTTGGATTGGATCATATTAGGAAATTTAAACACAATCGATCGTCAAATAATTCGCCATGTTTACTTCAACTTCAGCACTTTTGCGTCCGATATTCCCGTTTTTCATTCTAGAAATTTTATACTTTTGCCAGCGCCCCCCAGCAAATTTATTAAATATATGGCTTTTTCAATGTTTACTTTTTGCAAAACTGAACTTTTTAGATAGAGGTGGATGAGATTTCAACCAAATGTTCCATGTTAGCGTAAAATTCTTCCATTCGACATAGAAAGTGCGGCAAATGATAAAAATACACGCATGCGCAGACAAAATGTACACATGCTGACAGTCATATGACCTCCATATCCGCGGCGTTGGCTGAGCAAGATGGGTTCGCTCAATAGCATTGTTTTTGTACTTGTACTTTCTGCTTGGTTCTGCAATGCAGACTTGGATTTTATTCGTGTAGACCCCACAAGTCAACGCTTTCTTGATGACCAAAACAGAGAGAGGTTTTTCCACGGTACAAACATCGTGGTTAAACATTTTCCATGGCATCCCAATCCCGAAGGCTTTGCACCAGATAGTTATTCTGAACAAGACATGCAGCTGCTACAATCTCTTGGTTTAAATGTTGTTCGTCTCGGGTACATGTGGCCTGGTGTTGAACCTCGACGGGGAGAATACAACGACACGTATTTAAAGGTAGTTGAGAAAATGGTCAGCCTGTCAGCTAAATATGGTATCTATGTACTGCTTGATATGCACCAGGATGTCATGTCGAGAAAGTTTTGTGTGGAAGGTTTTGCAGATTGGGCTGCAAATCCAGGTAATGCCAGAAACTTCCCAGAGCCAATCCATGCACCATTCAAAGTTGATCCACAAACTAGCTACCCGACAGACGAGGACTGTGCTAAGTTCCAATGGGCAACATATTATTTTTCTGAAGCTGCGTGTGTTGCATTTCAAAATCTGTACAATAACACCGATGGTCTACGGGATAGTTGGGCGGCATTCTGGGCAAAGACGGCCGAGACATTTAAAGACTATCCTAATATAATAGGTTATGAACTGATTAACGAACCATGGGCTGGAGATATCTATGCCAATCCATTATTAATGGTACCTAAAATGGCTGATAGAATGAACTTGGCCCCTGCATATGAAGTATTAAGCAAAGCTATCCGCGCTATTGATGAGAGACATTGTATATTCTTTGAGCCTGTCACGTGGGATGATTATGGTGTTGGTTTTGAGGAAGTCCCTGGTGGAGCTGATTATAAGAATCGCAGTGTATTGAGTTACCATTACTATCACTTACCAACTGGTCCAGTAGAAATCAACTTTGCCATAAGACAAGATGATTTAAAGAGACTTAAATGTGGAGGGATGCTTACGGAGTTCTTGACGTCAGCTGGTAATCTATCAAGTACGTTAAAGACGATGTCTGTTGCTGATAAATATTTACATTCATGGATAGGGTGGGATTACAAGCCATATTACCCTCCCAATAAAAAGGTCATAAACAAGAGACCAAGCCTATGGAACGACGATGGTCCAGATCCTATCTACGTACAAAATACATCCCGTACCTACCCCCAGGCAGTTGCTGGACATGCACTCAGCTACAGCTTTGACCCTACCACCCTAGAGTTTCATTTCTCATATGAAATTACCGCCAAATGTACATCAAGGTTGACTGAGATCTACTTGAATATAGACCGTTACATGGCTGTTGGTCAAGGCTATCTTGTATCTGTTATACCAGAGACGTCTAAATGGTGGACTGTTCCAAAGAAGAACATGATTGTCATTCAACATCACATCTCGACTGGTACTATTGATGTAACTATCATACCAGGCAGAGATAATTAAACACAACTCGCTTATTAGGCAAAGACAACTAACCTTTACTAGGCAAAGATAATTAAACGGCAAAGATAATTAAACTGCAAAGATAATTAAACATCAAAGATAATTAAACACTACTACCGATAATCTTTACCAGGCTAAGATAATTAAACACCACTAACTTTTACCAGGCAAAGATAATTAAACACCACTAACTTTTACCAGGCAAAGATAATTAAACACCACTAACTTTTACCAGGCAAAGATAATTAAACACAACTAACTTTTACCAGGCAAAGATAATTAAACACCACTAACTTTTACCAGACAAAGATAATTAAACATCACTAACTTTTACCAGACAAAGATAATTAAACACCACTAACTTTTACCAGGCAAAGATAATTAAACACCACTAACTTTTACCAGGCAAAGATAATTAAACACCACTAACTACCAGGCAAAGATAATTAACTTTTACCAGGCAAAGTGTTTTATTGTAAGACAAGTGTTGACAGTAATTAAAGAATGTAAAACAATAGAAAGAACAACAAATAAATAAGGAGCATATTAGCAGTACCAAAGTTTATTATTCAGCACTGTTTATACATGGTTATCGACATGTGAGCAAAGTGAGGAAATATCTGATGTAGGGGGAGGTAGTGGGGGTGAGTCTGAGTCTCCCTAATTAGAAGGGCACTTCTGTCTGACCAGAAGATTGAGACATGATTTATTCATTTATTATATTTATGGTTTTATTCTTTTTTCTCTTTTTCGTCATTCTCATATGACATCCCATATTCATTGACTCTTGTCTTGTCAACTGGATACAGCCTAAACACAGCAAAGAGATCCAATTAGTTATATATACACCATTCTACACCTTCATCCAATAGAGCAAATACAGTTAAACCATAAAATGCAATCTAAGAAAGAACTAACAAATAGTGACTATTTTGTCACTATCGCTCAACCAGAACAAGTAATACACAAGAAACCTCATTTTCCTTTGTTTTATTATTTATTCTGGGTGAATAGTAGCAACAATTAGTCACTAAATAATGACTATTTGATAGAATCAGTACTTGATATTTTTTCATGGTTTGAGATGAGATGAGATCAACTTTATTTAGGCACGCTAGCCTATTCAATAAACAAATACTGATTTCCAATAGGGGCGTGACAAACTAACATACAATTAAGAATATACAATATATACAATGATATAACTATATGCACTATAAATTGCTTATGATAAAATATTCATAGAGGGGAACTAATTATATGTATAATCTAAAATTTATGGCCGTGGGGCTTTAGTTATATTGGCGGCAAAAATAGACAGTGAGTGAATTTCTCAAATCACTAGGTAAGGAGTTCCATAGCTTGGCTCCACTGTAGCTGATACTTTTTTTTAAGAAGTCTGTCTTTGGGAGAGGAAGGGCAACCGTTTTTGATACGTTACGTAAACTGTAAGAACAGGTGGTTGCACTTTAACTGTATTTGCTCTACAAAACAACTTCTATTTGGTTTAGTAGTGGTGATGTGGTTGTTGTTGATGAGTAAAACGGTAGTCATGGTAGTAGTGGTACTGGTTGAGTAAAGTGGTAATAGCAGTTGTAGATTGTTTTGTGTTAAAACAAGATGATTTTACAGTAATAGACATACCATCTTTGATAGACATAAACAACAAACACAATATCGTCCCGGAAACATGCCAGACGATGACTGGTTGGCATGGTGATGATAAAGGCAAATACATCATCAATAAAAGTGTTGAACGCCTGAAACATGAAAATGATAAGGTTACAGCATTACATTGAGACATAATATTAATAATTGGTATTATTAACTGATATCAGCTATCACTAGAGGACATAAATGATGAAATAATAATTATGATCAAAGTACCTTGTACATGAGAGCTTTCCATGGAAGATGAGCAACAGACTTTAGCTATAAACATACAACAGCACATTCATTGGTCATATCCATTGAACTAAATAACAAACAGCAGACTTTTGCTGCGCTTACTCATGAGATATCAATTGAACACTCAAAGATAGAATCCATATCTCCGTGCTCCCATGTAATATCCTCTATTTATCATATAACTGTATTTCCCTGCTTGCACACCCCTAATTGAAACCATACAGACAAGTCATGTGATGGGAACCACATTTGTACAGAAGGAGTGCTCATAACCTTGAGCCAAATAGTTTCCTGTCTGGCCCTCCCACTTAGTCAATAAGGACATAATACTTACTCTGTAGTTAACAAACAGCTGAGGCAACATGAACAAGAATCCCACCACATAAATACCTGTGAAAATACAATTTTCTGTTAGAAGCTAAAATAGTTAACAGGGACATTGTGGTTAGTGGATCAGGCTGACAAGCCTACATCCCCTACGGCAAGACACTTTACACTCAAAGCCTTGTCTTCTTAGACATATTAACACATGAGGACTATCTGCAAATTCTCAATTGTAACCATATATGTAAGGTGGACATAAAATATATTTCTGTGTTGTTGGGGATTTTCTCGCATCATATAATGTTATCATAAAAGAGTATAATATTATAGAATCACATACCATTGACTAAACTTTTTATAAACCATGAATACCAACTGTGAACAAATATAGGAATGAATGGATATCAGGCACACAATGAATTAAGAAAACAAGAGATACTAATCAACCAAATAAATATATCAAACGTTTAACAATAAAAACTAGGAACAATAAATGTCATTCACAGCATTCAACACTCATCAGATTCATTATCAAGACTAGTAATAGTACAGGGCATGGTAACAGCGGAAAATGTAACTTGTGATAGCTGGGAATATATTTACTGTTTGATTTACAGGTATTCAGCGATTGATCAATCAAGCACCATTTCAGATCACTTGGTCAAACTTGTCCCTAATATGTTTTATTGATGGCCAACAAATGCTAGTTTGCAAATGAGACATCAAACTTCTGGGATGGCACTTCAACGATAATGGTTGTAAGACATCAGGAATAATACTTGTCATCCTATATTTTATTGTTAAATGTTTGAGAGTGAAATGTTTAGTTTGAATAAAAATGAAGAACCTTTTTTGTGGTTGATAGACTAATGAATAGACAGCGCTTGCCAGTACTAATGGATATATAAGATACTTCAAATAGTGCAGTGCCTGTTAAGAAGAAAACAGCATAATGTTAATAATCATATATATACATGGTGAAATGTCTAAAACAGATCCCAGTCTTACCTCATCGTCAAACGAATCTGTTTCTTTCTCTTTTTGTGATCTTTCACCAAACTAAGTAGACATTGTGAAATAAAAAAATACAGAAATAAGACAGAAGTGTCCATTGTTTCAGTATCAAAGTAAGAGAATGTTTACAATTTAAACTTAAAATTAATGAACATGCTTTTAATGATGGTTTACACTCTGGTAATGATGCCTAGACAGCATGTGTTATGTTATCTTTGTTTTACGAGGGTGACATATTAACCACTATCAGAGTTATCTAACATATGGCCCTCAGGTTAGTACAGTCGTTAGTCAGTAGTGGAGTCGAGCACTGGCCATACACACCGGTAACTCCATGGCCTACTCTCCCCAAATACTAGTGTGGGTTCTTTTACATCCCTCCCTAAGCAGTTTGTGAGTGTGGAGAGACGGGACCTCTGGTTTAATGTCCTTATTTAAGAAGACTCAAAGTTCTAACCATTTGCAGATATAATTAAAAAGGCAGCAACTTCTTAATTATTTTTAAGACCCTGAGTATTGGTCCGGCTAGGATATGAACCCCTCACCTCCCGCTCAATAGACCAGTGATTAACCAACTAAGCCATCGGGCGGCAGTAAAAAAGATTGTGTAGTGGGAAGATGATTGATTATAAAACTTCAAAGAAAACAAATCATTCAGCCTCAGCTGATACACGTATACATATCTATCGACAATAAATGATGATACATTACCTTAATTGAAGGTCTATAACTGTTCTCAAATTGAATGCTAAACTTAAATGCCTTGGACAACTTCCACATCTAAACAAGCAAACAACCCAACATGATTATAATTATCAAAGCTACTTGTGCTACAGTAACCACAGAATAGTTTTTTGGGCATAATACCTCAATTAACGTCCCAATCCCTGAAGGAATAGTCACCAAAAGACTGGCTTTCTCGTCCATCAAATAGAGAAATATGATAACACTACTCACACAACGCCATATAACTACAACATAAACAATACAATTAATGTGTGAGTAGAATATAGCTAGTAAATATAATAACTAGAATATATATGTACAATACTATTAATGTGTGAGTAGAATATAGCTAGTATAGATAATAACTACAATATAAACAATACAATTCATACTGGAACAGAAGATAGAGTGCTTACACTATGTCCATGAAATAGAATCTAAATAGTTCCTAACTAATAGTTTTTATTTAGTGACTATTAGTCTCTATCACTCAACTGGAACAGCTTTAGTAACAATACGCAAGGGAAATCAAATACTCAAAACCATTGAAAGTTAATACTTTATTCATTGTGTATTGTTACTAAAGCTGTTTCAGTTGAGTGATAGTGACTAACAGTCACTAAATAAAAACTATAAATTAGTAACTATTTAGATTTTATTTCATGGACATAGTGTAAGCACTCTTTATAGCATAGAATAATAGCTGCTTTTCTTTTCCATGTACCTGTTCTAGATGAAAGACCAACCATAGAATCAGTATTTTTCCAGAAATTGATGTCATTTTTGAAAGCAAGAAAGTCAAACAAAATCTAAAAGTAAAGCAAGAATATGAAAAATTACTTCATCTCATTTGATACAGATTGTTATAATAGCTGAACTTACATGAAATATTGAGATGAGAAATGTTAGTCCAAGAAGATACATATTGACTTCAGTAAATAGACTTCTGATATCATCCACATCTTTGTCAGAAAAACCTGACATAATAAAAGAAATATCACCTTTAATAGTTGTCATTATATTGATATAATAAATATAACTAATGCAGTACCTAATGTTTTCATAGTGGCCAACGACTGATCGATAGATGACCAAATTCTTAACTTGCCCAATGATATAGGAGAGTAATCTATTGTAAGTGGCATTTCTTTAGTTGTCTTGTTTATTGGCTGCAAGTAAGAACACGCCACATGTTGAACATAACATTAATTAATAAATAAATATATACATAACAATAATAACAATAAATAAATAACATCATGTTGGTACCCTGCCATGTTATTTATTTATTATAAGTTTGTAATTTGTTTTCTTTGTTACTGTATTTAGGCAAAGCTAATAATAAAAATAAATAAAATAAAAATACATAACAATATACAATTACTTACAGGTCCACTTACTTACTTACTTACTTATACTTACTTACTTACTTACTTACTTACTTACTTACTTACTTACTTACTTACTTACTTACTTACTTACTTACTTACTTACTTACTGTCTATTATGCCTTTTTACACTACATTGTAAAGCACCAATAAAGAAAGAAGAAAGCAGTATAAACACAGAATAGTTCAATCATTCACCTGTATATGGCGATATTTGACTTGTAGTCTGTCAATATATACTATAGGGTTATACTCTTCATTTGATGTGGCTCTACAAGAGAGAAAAGATATTAGACAACCCTTCACTTTGTGACTGCACCCTTGTGACTGGTTAAAATGGCAACAAAATATAGAGCAACCTCTTTGACATCTCCAAGGGCCTATGTCAGACAGACAGACAGACAGATTAGCACACCATACTAACATCTAGAAAGAACTCCCTTATTTTAGTAACAAGTTGCTGCATACCTTAGATATGGATACACCTCCCCTGGGATTGCAAATCTTTCAAAAACTACTTTCTCAGATAAAACGTGAAAAGAAAACTTGGATTTCCAGTGGGCTATGGGTTTGTCGACTTCATGTGAGGCTTTCTGAAAAACATAAACAATCACTTGTTTACTGGGGTACATGATATTGGTGTAATTAATAATTAATTCAAATATAAACTTTCTTACTCCCGCCGACAAAGGGCTAAAGCTTGAGATGTAAGTAAAGTTAAGTCAACATTTTTTAGTCACAAATTTCATCTACCATTTATATCAAGCACCCACACAGCCTATACTAGTTTACTCGCTAGTTTCTATTTCTATTTTTTATGGTGTTACAAATTTCTTTCTATCACCTATCGTTTATATCAAACACCGAAGCAGCCTATACTAGTTTACTCGCTAGTTTCTATTTCTATTTTTTACGGTGTTACAAATTTCTTTCTATCACCTATCGTTTATATCAAGCACCGACACAGCCTAGTATACTAGTTTCCATTAATATACACTTCCATCAACTGGTCAATGTAATGGCCGTGCCTACCGTTTGCTCACTTGCAGCAGACAGTAAATGTACACTATCATCTTTAGGTAGCGCATACTGTGTTTGTTCGGCCATATCATCTGATGTTAAGTAATTATTGAATGGAGACATCCCACTTGGATAGATATAGACATGTATAAAAAGAGAGCCATTGTTTCTTGTTTTTCTTGGCAAGCTGACATTGATTGACCTATAAAATAGATACAAACACAATCATTAGTTATTTACAAGTACTAACTATTAACACCATAAATATCAGAGTACCCCCTGACGGTCAAACATTGATCACCAGAAAATAAAAATTTATATTGGTCGATATCAATATTACTTCATTGACATCCGTCAATCAATCATCAATACAAGCTCCTCACAAGTGTTCCCCATTGATTGCATGATCATCAATTTCAGTCAATAAACAGTTGATATTGATTGATTATCGATTGATTATCGATTTCATTGATTGGTTAAACACTAACTTGGAGAATGATTCTGTGATGTTAAAGTTATTTCTTTTCCAAATCAGGTCTAAGTTGTTACTATTTGTAACTCCCTTTCTTGTTGATGTATATAGTGATAGCTGAAAAAAGAAAATATAATTCAAAATAATAAAAACAAGAAATTATAACCAAAGAATATACCAAAAGACAAATGTTGTGTGACGTCACACGTTAAAGGTAAAATCCAACTTGAGTTGGCCTGTGTCAGATCAATGAATAATAATAGTAAAGATTACAATTATAAACAGGTATAAGTCAATCCCCGATATATCTACATGAATATCGATATAAAAACTAGTAAGTTTTACCTCGAGACTTTGGCCCTTCATCGATCGTGGAGACAGACACTTGTTTTGCCCGCCAGTACAGTCAGGGACATTGAAAAAATGATATAGAATATACAAACAGTTCGCTAAATATAAACCGAACAAAGTAAGAGCTATTTTAGTTAAATTAAAATTCACCATGACGAGCTGGAAGCACTAAAAGGTACACTGTAAAACCGGCTGCATGGGATGTGATCAATAAAAACAAAGGAAGCCCGCCTAGTAACACAGAAAACCCAGATGGTAAATCTTATAAAATAACGACGAAAAAATTTTTGGCTTCCATAGATTTTCTAAAAAAAATAAAATATTATTATCTGTCAACATCTAAATGTTTTCTACCAAAGTAATTTCAAATTGCGTCCAAAACAGTTTCTTTTCTCGTCGTTCTAGGTAAGAGAAACGAACCTCTGCTCGCAGGGTAAAACAGAATATATACAGGGATTTATTTAGAATGGTATCTAGTCTTTCACGGTCTATAGCAAGCAACGCCTGCATTCTTGCTGATTTTACTTGGTATAAGCAAAAGCGATGCATTCTGTTTTATTAAGAAGAATTCGCCATTGTCCTATCAAGGTTCATTCATTAAGGATGTGCAGTACAGCAGCAAAGAGTGGTAGTCTTGAAGGAAAGGTCGCAATTGTGACTGCATCAACCGATGGGTAGGTCAAGACATGTTCATCTTTCTCATTCAATGTTGTTTATTTTGGGTCTTTTCTTTCTTTAGTATCGGCCTTTCGATTGCAAGGCAGCTTGCCAGAGATGGTGCTAAGGTTGTTGTTAGCAGTCGTAAGCAAGACAACGTTATAAAAGCCACCAATACCTTGGAGAAAGAAGGGCTTGAAGTCATGGGTGTCATGTGCCATGTTGGAAAACACCAGCACAGACAAAACCTTATTGAAAGAGTAAGATCACAATTATTGTATACTTGTACATGTAATAATGGTATTGTTTGTGAACAACACCATCAACTGCAATAACAATGATAAATGGAAACTAGCAAGTAAACTAGTATATGCTGTGTTGGTGGTATAAATAATAGGTAATATAATAAGTACTTATTGACTGAGCGGGAGGGCCGTATGGGAAAATATTTGGCTCGCAGTCATGACATACAAATGTCCAAGAGCCAAATATTTCCCCACGGCCCAACCTAACTCAGTCAATAATTTTTTTTATCATATGACCCATTTTTTGCCTGGCACCCACCATTTTTTTGTGATGTTTCAAGTAGCAGGTCCGTGCGTGTTTGTATGGACCAGGTGAAAAAAGTGGTACAGACCCCATCACATGACTTTTTCTGGAGGTTTTCTTAAGAGTGCGCGCCGGGCAAAATACGGGTCATATGATAATGATTATTAGACAAGTATTATTAAGTGAATAACATTTCTTATTTTAACAGACAATTAATCATTTTGGGGCAATAGATATTTTGGTATCCAACGCTGCCGTTAATCCTGTTTTTGGTTCTGTTCTTCAGGTAAACAAGTACTTTTAGCTAAAAACTGTACTGGTGATAAAGGCAAATGAATATAATTTAACTATGATTATGGTTATTTGAACTGACTGTAGTTTTATAATTTTTGGATCCTTGCAGACATCAGAGGAAGCTTGGGACAAGGTATTTGATGCTTGTTATATTATTGGCAATGTTGCTGTTTTGATTGATCAGTAATTTACTGCTTCCTAGAAGTGGGTATTTTTTTTAAAAAGACACAGCTTGTATGTTATTTTATCTACAGATATTTGAAGTTAATGTGAAGGCAAGTTTTCTACTTGCAAAGGAGGTTGTGCCTTTCATGGAGAAAAACAAGTACAGTATTACTAATTATATTTTTGTAGACTTTCATATTTACTGTTGCTGATGTTGTTGACATGTTTCTCTAGGAATGGTGGTTCAATAGTGTTTGTGTCATCCATTGGTGGATATCAACCAATACAGGTTTGTCAGTATAAATCATGTACTGGCCAATCAACAATACATATATTAATATTGGCACTTTAAAATTACTTTATATATTATCTGACTTTTAAATACAGTAGTACATGGCCTCAAACCTACTCTCATATTATCTGACTATTATAATATTTTAATATTACAGTTTAAAAATAATATTATTGCAGCTATTTGATAAGGTTTTCAATAAATGATATTTTCTTTTCCATTGAAGGGTCTTGGTGCTTATTGTGTCAGCAAGACAGCTTTGTTTGGTCTAACAAGAGCTCTTGCTATTGAATGTGCTGATATGGGTGTCAGGGTTAATTGTGTTGCTCCAGGAATTATTAAAACAAGATTTAGTGCAGCAGTAAGTTTATCTTTGTTCTATATAAATTGTTTACTTCCTAATGTCTTTTCTCAATCAGAGACATCAATACTTAAAGTTGTATTTGATAGTGATGGATGAGGCACTAAATAAGCTATTTTAAACTATTAATAGCAATTTAATTTTCTTTTATGGTTATATAGACCCTTTTAATAAGTCCCGAAGTGTTTTGTTTTCCGCGCTTGACATCAAATTTATTCTTTTCAATTCCTTTCATATTATTCAAATTTCAAAAGAATAAATTTGACGTCATTAGCGCAGAAAACACAACACTTTGGGACTTATTAAAAGGGTCTATATAAAGTGTCTTATTAAAAGGGTCTATATAAAGTGTCTTATTAAAAGGGTCTATATAGTGTCTTATTAAAAGGGTCTATATAGTGTCTTATTAAAAGGGTCTATATAGTGTCTTATTAAAAGGGTCTATATAGTGTCTTATTAAAAGGGTCTATATAGTGTCTTATTAAAATGGTCTATATAGTGTCTTATTAAAAGGGTCTATAAAGTGTCTTATTAAAAGGGTCTATATAAAGTGTCTTATTAAAAGGGTCTATATAAAGACAGTGTCTTATTAAAATGGTCTATATAGTGTCTTATTAAAAGGGTCTATATAGTGTCTTATTAAAAGGGTCTATACAGTGTCTTATTAAAAGGGTCTATATAAAGTGTCTTATTAAAAGGGTCTATATAGTGTCTTATTAAAAGGGTCTATAAAGTGTCTTATTAAAAGGGTCTATATAAAGTGTCTTATTAAAAGGGTCTATATAGTGTCTTATTAAAAGGGTCTATATAGTGTCTTATTAAAAGGGTCTATATAGTGTCTTATTAAAAGGGTCTATATAAAGTGTCTTATTAAAAGGGTCTATATAAAGTGTCTTATTAAAAGGGTCTATATAAAGTGTCTTATTAAAAGGGTCAATATAAAGTGTCTTATTAAAAGGGTCTATATAAAGACAGTGTCTTATTAAAAGGGTCTATATAGTGTCTTATTAAAAGGGTCTATATAGTGTATTTTGACTGGTTTTTATTCAATGCCTGGTTAAAATGTAACTTTGTTCATAATTTACAGTTATGGAAAAATGAAGCAATGCATGATGAAGTCAAAAAGAGCATCCCCATGAAAAGGTAACAAGATGTTTATGCACCATGTAAAATTCAAGTAAAGGTTATAATACATTAATTTATTTTTAACAGACTGGGAAGATCAGATGAGGTTGGAGGGGCTGTTTCCTTTCTGTCATCTGATCAAGCTTCATACTTGACAGGAGAAACCCTAGTTGTTAGTGGTGGAATCTATAGTAGACTGTAACTAACTTTCCCTGTCATGGATATTAGTTGTTAGTAGAATAAATGAAATCATGTAATTGTAGGTAGACTAAGCAAATAGAAATAACATAACTGTATTTACTTGAATAAGTGCCATGGCCCCTTTTTGATCAGAACTATGAATATTGGGAAGATAACTCATTGGTCAATCTTTGAAGTAGCTTTTGGTAAAAATTTATTTCCAATGCTGTTCTAGAGTAACATTATAGCGTTTAAGTGTGGCGCTTATTTGAGGGCAGTGCTTATTCAGGGGCAGAGCTTATTCGAGTAAATAGGGTATGTACATGTATATTGGAATTGATTTTGGACCTCCCTTCTTGAAAAGTTATTGTAGCATTTCACCTCAAGTACATTATATAAACATCAACCTTGTCCTTTGCTGGCTGCAGGGTGACCATTAACTAAAGTTACAAAAAAAAAACAATACCAAACTGTACAAAGTACAGCTAGTCTTGTGTTCTCTACATTTACTGGTATTCACTGACTTTGTAGAATGTGAAGAGTGACTTTTATATAATAAAAATCAGCACTATCGTGCTAATGTATTACAATGAGTCGTTTTATGCAACTTACACAGCAATTAATACCAAAATATGAATCAATATCAAGTAGAGTACATCTCATTGAATTGTTAGACAGTCATTGATACAGACTTTTAATACAATGTCTTTATCAACATGATGAGAAATAATCTACTCCTACAACAACCTGCTCATACACTATATTTATTGCAACACATATACAACCACACGAATGTGAAAATACTTTATTGATCATAGTTTACAATCTAATTCCAGACAAATGATGGATTATGTTTACTATTATCCAACCATAGTTCTCTTGCGTCCTCTCATTCGCACTTCATTTAGTTTTTTGATCACTTCATCAGCTCTCTTTGCATGTTTCATGTAACTGTCTACTATTACTTGAAATAGTGCCTCTGTATTTGGGTGAGTACTAAGGAAAGCTCTTTCTAATACATACAAATCTACCCCTTTATCTTCAGCAAGATTAGACACAGTACTAAGACCAAAGTCAATAAGAATCACCTCATCGTGTCCTTTTATTAACATATTTGAGGTAGTTAAGTCACCATGTATACAATCCACATCATGCATTCTGGCCAGGGTTGACCCTATCTTCGTGGCAATGCAATCAAGTTGATTTGCAGCTTCTAAGGTGTCCTTTTTTAACAGGTTAGCTATTATTTCTCTGGAAGTATAGCATTCCTTTAATTGTTCCATGTAAATACGGCTTGTTTCTTGATCAACAAAGTACACACATGGCGTACGAATACCTCCTTTTCTACACCGACCAATAGCGCGAACTTCTTGGCCAATGCGCCTTCTTGTAAGCTTTTCATCTAAAGATGGATGTCTGTATGACTTTTTAAACCTCTCTTTAACAATTGCAGGCTTTCCATAGAAGTGAGTAGAGTATATTTTAGCTTCTGCGCCTTGTTTTATGAGAGACATGTTTCCTTGACTTGCATCTGCCATTTTTGCTTCAAGCAAGAGAGAGCCTGCTTCTGAATGGTCAGCAGTCTCATTTGAACACATGCGTACTAGTCGATCTTGCCGCCATCTTGGATTGTTGTGTGGGTTCGTTGGTAAAAATACGAAGTTTGTTAGCTGTTTAGCCTAGGCTTTTACCTCGTTTCTGGTACGTATATTATTGATATGATTGCTGGATATCTATTGTTTTTTTAAGACTGTCTAATAGACGCTATCTTCAATTATTTCACAATGTAAACCTTGAAATCTTGAAACATATCATCGGTATATCACCGGGCATCAATCACAAGTTTCTGAATATAACAGTCTGTTTTCAAAGGTCTTAATTAATTATTTGTGCTTTTTTCAGAAAATGCAACCTCTAGCAGCTCGTGTAATGAATTACTTCAAACAGACAGGACCTCATTTGTATGAGTTACGTTTTTTACTGGCAGGATTTGGAATAGTCTATTATGGAGTGTATAAAATACAGAAAGCAGGTTAGTTTAGACTGTGTGATACCGTACTGTACATGTAGACAACTTTACACCCGGTGAAGCAAGTCATTATATAAACACAATACACTATAAAACAATAATAGAAAAGAGTTATTTTGGATCAAAGGCAAAACTTGACAAAGAGTTTTGAAAGGTGTATATAATAATACTATGTTCAGATGCTAGTATTGTTAATAGATTACATATCAATTTGTACAACAGAGACATTACAATAATATTCCTAAATCATCTACACTATTTCACTCCAAGCCAACTGGTTGACCAGACAGTTGCACTGTTTGATAATCCCCTTTGCGTTGTGAACAACACAACAGGATCTTTTATGGCCACCTTATATAGAGTTGGAGAGAAAGCAGATGGTACCTCTGGCTTTAACATTCTTACCTAAGAAGACAAGCTACTGAATGTCTTGCCTAAGGACAAAACATAATTACCTGGGCCAATAATTTAAACACAGACTATTCAGCGCAGAATCAGATCCACTAACCAGTAGACCATCATGCCTTTCTGTCTCGGTCAGCCACTGCCTGGGGTGGAAGGGGATTAATTGTGTGAGCTATGATCACATTGTTGCAGTGGACATGGTAGAACATTATGAAAACACTCATTCAATTATAGATTATTTTTTTTCTGTGAAGGAGAAGGTATGGAATACATTGCACTTCTCAGATGTATTTGTGGAAACAAATATGCTTGAGTGTAACAAATATTAATGATTAAGTATTGTATAGTATTTTGATAGTTATTATTATCCTTGTAATTTTTCTTTGTTTCTTTCAGGTGAAAAGAAAGCACTAACTGGTAAGATTACAAAGAAATAAAATATTACTTATTTTGACGTAGATGCTGTGGGAAAAATGATTTTTTACACAATAAAAACCAAGCATTTATATATATATATATTTATTATATAACATATAGTGGTATAGTGGTGCCCATGTAATATCCTCTATATATTATATATATAACATCACAAGATGTTGTACATAAGGGTATTAAAACCCACCCTGAATGTGCAATCGGACTCCATCCGTGCAAAATTTTTCACATAAATTAGATTATCTGTGTTCTTTGTAAACAAACTCCTTACATTACTGTTATTATTCTTTGATAATGGAGTGTGATGGCTCTGAAACGTCAGAACAAGAATATTCTATCCTTATTCAGTCTCTTTTTTACTATCTTATGTGTTTCAAAATCGTAACTCATAAAATATTATTATTACTATAATTATTGATATTTCAATATTGTTAACATTCATAATGTTATTTTTGTAGATAAACCAAGCCATTAAGAGATGATTTATGCTGTACATGTACTACTTGGGATCACTGCAGTCAATGATGTGAATTGGTGTTAAATTTTTCTTCACTATTTTATTAGTGTGAAATAAATTTTGAAATAACTCTTGTTTTTCTTCTTCTTCTTCTTTCTTATTTTTAATTCTATTATAAAGTTCTTCGTTTCCATTTATGGTGTTCAAATTTACCTAAGAGATTAGTATCACCCTGTGACCCCTATAGTTGCCATATACTACATTGTCTGGCTGCGTATCCAGCATGGTTGGTCCTTGTGGTATAGTGGTTAACACATCAGACTACAAGCCGAAGGTCATATTCTATTTTTCTCATGTATCTTTATTATAAAGTGTTTTTGAAAGGTCCAGTTATATATTTGTTGGGAAGCCTGTGGTTTGTTTATCGGAGAAGGGCTGGGCTCCTTGTGAGCCTCATAATTTATGACCAGCAGTAATTATCATGACAATAAATGTGCTTAACTTCCAGTAAGTGTAGTGTAGTTTATAATTATACTATAAATACCGAGGGAAAACGATGAAAACACTTCAAAGATAAGTATAACACTTTCATATTGTTTGTCAAAATGTCAAAGAAGATATCAAAGGACTTGAATACTGCTAAAGAAACCCGCAACTGAAGCTAATACAATGTTACTCATAAATATACCCATAATGTCAGTTTTGACGGGAAACTTGACGTATCATAGAAAATTGTCTCAAGATTTACCAAACAGACAACACGAAATGGAAACAAACAAGATGTGATCAAGAGGTAATGGATCAATATATTTTACCTTTTATAGGTGTTAGATTCCATATATAGACTACCTACTATAACAGTAGAACGATTGTTAATCCATGATTGAACTACACAGGGATCCCATTGTTATGACGGTTGTAAGGAAGTGTATTTAATATCCGCCAATTCACTGAAAAAAATAGCTAACGGCTGGCTGGAGTCGTGTTTACATGTATGTCGTTAGCAACTAGTATATATATATAACATCACTCGTTCATGTTGTGTCAAGCAGCTTACTGCTAGTAGTTTTTTTTTTCGGTGTCTGAAAAGATGAAGCAGCATTAGAAAAATAAAATAAAATAAAAAATAACGATTTTTGCTACTTGATATTTTGTTGGAACATTATGATAAAAACTGTATTGATTGCTTCCTCAGTAATTGTACAGGCCCGTAAATCAAGGTTATATCTAATATAAATCGTCTTTTAGCCCGTGTTAGCGAAAGCCGTGTATGTTATTACGATCTAAGGCTGCAGGTGTTTCTGACGCGTCGCAATTCCAATCTTGTTCGCGCATACATTAAATAATTCATGTCTATGTTAATGGAAGAGATTGGGAATGGCGTTAGAATACAAGATTTCTGGTTCTCTATAGCACGAATACTGTACAATATAACTAATATCGTATAAAATACCATTCATTAGACGCTCTACCAAGTTAACTGTTTGCTTAGCTTGGTATAGATCAATATTAACACAGCTAGATCACCCAAGACCAAAGATCATAGTTTTTATTATGTTCTACGCTGCTGTACTTGCATTTGGATTACACATCAAGAGTGAGTAAAGATAGATAAAACTTGTTGCCAAAAACACCAATCTTGATGGTTAAAGTCTGCGCATGCACTATAATGTTATTGAAACAAAAATATACGATAACTGATCATGAATGAATATATACCAAACATTAAGATATCTATATTTAGCACACCATATACAGAAGCAGTTCTTAATCCAAGCACAAGAGTTGTTTAGCGAGACAAATTTCCAAGGGGAAAGTTTGTTGGTGTTGTAGAGATATCCAACTACTGTAATTACTGTGGTTACGTGACATTGAGGCACCAAAGCGTTGTTTTGTTTTTACTACACATAACATTGATTTAAAGTATTGCTCAATAATGCTAACACCAATGGCTTGTGCAATCGTTAACAGACAACGTTGTGTTTTGCAATAATTCTAGATCAACAATATCTCCATCGATAAACTGACAATACACGATTGTTGATATACGTGCAGCTGAACCACGTGCCAATAAAGCAAGAGTTCAAAAGCCATACATGTACTAATGAAAACATTTTTGTTGTTTTTGATTAGAGTTTACAAGTGCAGGATGCAGGGTCTATTTATTTAAAAGTAGTTTTGTCAATCTTTACAAATATTGTACGGTCTTGTTCCGGGCTTATTGATGTCATTGTGGACATTATTTACATTTGTTATTTGTTCTTAGATCGCCGCAGAGCAGCAAGGAAAGCAAAAAGACCTCAACAATCAACCGAGACAAGTGTTCTTACCAGTCCCCCCGCTACTCCTACTTTAAAAAAGGTATTTATTCCTTATTAGGAGATGAGTGTTGTGATTGGTTACTGTTCTAAGCAGCCAATCAGGATGAGAAGATTCAGGAGAGGCGTAATCCAGTCTGGCCTGTATATTCCATAGACCCATCATATTGTAATTTGGTTGTTATATATAGCGTAATTCTTATGGCGGTGTTATAACCAATAACAAACTGTAGTAATCAACACATTTAATTAAACTTTCTCTTTTCCATGTTCAGTAAATAGCATCAACGTTATATCATCCAATATCCAATCGGCCTGCAGGAAGCAACGCTTTTAGTGTGTACAGGAAAGCAACGGCTTTTAGTGTGTACGGGAAAGCAACGGCTTTTAGTTTATACGGGAAAGCAACGGCTTTTAGTGTGTACGGGAAAGCAACGGCTTTTAGTGTGTACAGGAAGGCAACGGTTTTTAGTTTGTACGGGAAAGCAACGGCTTTTAGTTTATACGGGAAAGCAACGGCTTTTAGTTTATACGGGAAAGCAACGGTTTTTAGTGCGTTGCAGTGTTTGTTTGTCTGTCGTTGTTTTTCTATATTTCATAATTTCAGTCAGGTCAGGTTGGTGTACTAGTAACAATACAACCTCAGTGCCGCCTGGACAGGTGGTCGGCGTCTAAACCGGCTTCCCCGCCAGCTTATTCTCGCTGGTGAGGAGGATGGCATGACACCCAACAGGAATAAAATACCTACCAAAAGGCGGATGAGGTCCTTTGGGAGCCAACGCCAACATGCAGAATATATAATGTGTATACCGTTCCCATAGCGACTATGTTATTACTGACGTACTGTCAATCATCTATAGGATAAACCAGACAATATCTCATTGAACAAGCAAGATGGCTGTAGTACGCACATGCACACGTGGTGCAGGGTGGCTAAAGCTCGCATGGAAATGATGCAGTGCCAGAACGATTGTCTATCAGAAATCAACACAGCTCTACAAAACGAGAATACAACACTGAGAAGAATTGCATTGTTGCTGTCTAGGAGTGCAAGTATGTTGAACTCCTGACGGGGGGAAGGGACGGGGTATTGTGAAGGTAGATGCAGTCGCTATTACATGTTTGTATTGTGTCAGTTTACAATAATGGCATATATTCGCGATGCTATCATTAACTAGGAACTGACTGGGGGGGAAGAGACGGGATATGTTTTAGTATGTTTTTACAATAAAGGCATACCTCTAAACAACTATAGAAGGACGTTTCTAATACTGATTGATATAATTCGAGATGCTATCATTAACTAGGAACTGACGGGGGGAAGGGACGGATATGTTTTAGTGTGTTTTTACAATAAAGGTATACCTCTAAACAACTATAGAAGGACGTTTGTCATAGGTTGAAATGATTCGCGATGCTATCATTAACTATAGGATATGAGAGTATAATTGGTTAGAGCACACTACCAGGTGTAGCAGCGTCGTTTATTTCATTCCGTGTACTATATTTTAGTATACACAGCTTATCGCTTGCTATTCTCTAAGGAGATTATCTATAACGCCAAACATCAATTCAGTTTGTTTGTACCGGCCCTGCTGTTATTAGCTGGTATACATATTTTTTCATTCATTTCATCTCGTATTCTAATTGGATGTTTCCCAAACAGACTCCAACCAGCTTGATTCAAATCATCAAGTTTTTACATTGAATTTGCATATTTATCATTCAATTACTTTCCGGCTAAGATAGCGTTGATGGTAGGTTTTTAAACTGGTTCAACAGCCTTATAACTAGCACTTGTTCACACGGTTCTTTGCGGTGAAGTCCATGACATGGCGGGGACTTGCGCCAAATTTAAAGGTGAAAAACTATCGTAACGTGTAATTTACAATGGTTTAGGTACAACTATCTAGTTATCTTTTCACAGGAATTGCCATGCTAGATCTAGTACGAGACACCGAGTCAGTGCAAAATACTGATGGCCGCCGTGGGAGTAGATTGTCAGTAGGAAGTATAGATGTTCGTCCAAGACGTTCATCATCTCAAGGACGATTGCCGAGCCTAGCTACTTTGGTAGGTTAACCATTGCTTATCAAATGTACAGTAAGAGTTCTTTTTTTTTCTCCCTCCTCCTCTTCCTCTCCATCTTTCTCTTTTCTCCCTCATCCTCTGTCTCTTTCTTTTCTCCCTCTCTCTCCCTCTCTCTTTCTCCTATTTTTTTCTCTCTCTCAGTGAGAGGTATTTTTATCAAAACATAACGATGATTTCCATATTGAAAAAACAGTTAACTGTATGTTGACAACCATCAATATTCATTAAGGTCCTACCTCTAACCTCATGCATAACATCGATCTGTCACGATGATACAACGACATTTCAGGGTTTTCTTTTTTAATTCAAATGGGGAAAACGATTTCTTTAATTTTACGCCGCCGCTTTTTCCGTTTTATGATTTTGTAAGGAAACGTGCATTTAAAATTATACAATAGAAAAGAATCTTTAAATTTATAATCAATAACAATCAAGGGCTTTGATGGTAAAAGGACTTTAAAGACAACAATTATTTATTTTGTGGTAATTGTCAATAGCTTTGTGAGTTGAGTCCGTTTGTTGCGGTGGCCGTTGTAATTCATGTAGTAGTTCGCTCAGTATACACAGTATGAATGTTCCTCAAAAATGTGTTGGCTGTCATTATGGTAATTGTACGATCGGAAGGATGTCGTACTAGCGTGATGTCATGTAAAGACTGTTTTTTGTACAATAAAAAGCCCGGTTAGTGTCTGTACATCCAAATAACTAACAGGATATTACTCTGCTACTAATCCCAACCTTCCATTTCTATTGTTCTTGTTTTTTCTTTCAATTCCATGTGCAAGTTCAAATTTTAATGATATATAATTAAGTCATCTAAAATTCCCTACAATAGTTTCGAAGAACATGAGATTTTAGTGGGAGTATTTCGCTAGTTTTTGCGGTAGTCCCTTGGTATATCACGGTGGTCGTTCACTTTAATGACTTGTGGCGGACAGTTGAATAATTTATGATAATATCGGTAAATACCACTTGCCAATCTCCGTTCACATTACTCCAGGGATTTCACCAACTAGCGATAGCGATTTACTCAACTTCAAATTCGGTCGTAAAGTGCCGGCCATGACATCGTTAAAAGCCTTATCGAAAGGAGTATTTACACTGAATTCTGTTCAAAACGATGCTGCAAGACGAAAACATAATAGCCAATTGACAAACCAGTCATTTTCAAATAGTAAAAATGACTTTGAATTATGTGATAATGAACAAGGGAGTTTTTCAAGTCGTATTTCTACTCCGGAACTCTTACGCCATGTTGCTGCTGTGGCGAGTATTAAGGTAAACACTTGATATTTAAAAAAAAGACAAGTTTTAATCTAAAATTGTACTTGAGCGGTTCAACGCCAGTAAATGATTGGTGAAAAAAATTGATGTAGAGTAGTGATGACTGCCAGTGACAATCGGTGATTGCCATGACAAAAAAACACTGCCTTTGAAGTAAATAAATACTGTCACTGCAAAAATATTGTCATGATGAATCAGCAGGTACAGAAGTTGTCAAAATACTTAATTACCATGCATATTCGGGCACGGTTCCTATTGTTATTCATTTGCAGAAATACACCATCAATGAATTGCAAATGGCATGTTTTTTTGAAGTCTTGCCATCTGTCTGACATTACGCGTATAAATTTGCATGTACGACTAATGTAAAGGTTGGTTTTGTAAGGGTTTCTCGTGAATTCATGTTTTTCTTTTAATCTTTTGTAATTTTATTAAAAAATCATATTAATTAATTTGTTTGGAGACCTTTATGATAGGTGACTCTAACTAGTACTGATCCGAATGCTTATTAATTATTGATGTCGACCAAGAGCTTTCTATCTTATGCCGTATAGCTGGTCTTTATATGCGAATTAAGAAGAATCTCTATAATCATATAGCTGCAGGTCTTTATTTGTGAATTAAAAAGGATATCTGTAGTGACAAGGTGTAAAAAAAAGCTTTGACGTCTTACCGTTTGTGGCAAAGAAAAACCAAATTGTGGGAAAACGTTAATGAGAACCGTTGATATGCCAGCTGTATATTAAACATAACATGCACTTTATTGGTTAGTTGTGCTTTAGGATGAATCTTGTTTGTTTGAAATACTAGGTTAAAAGCACAACCATCTCGACACTTCTTTACAGCGAAATTGTAGCGTCACTCGTTCAGTTATAGAGTACGCCTTTTAATAGAAACCTTACCTCCTCAACTAAACGAACTATTAGCATGTAATAGCATTTTTTTAAATGTCTTAATGTATTTATTTGGCTAGTACTTCCATGTATTCCTCTCAAGGTATGGGTTATTAACAACATAGTTTAGTATATCAGACATGGACTATATACCCATATTATCAGGGTTGCCAAGGGGTAACACGTGATTCGTGAAAAAAAAAATTGATGCGATACGTGATTATCAGGAATGTGGAATCGTGAAACGTGATGCCAAACTTCATTGTATGTACCGTAATCTTCTTCGCAGCAGTTCTTAGTGTCGACTCTATTGCATTGTAAGGGTGTTGATTGAGACTGGCTTGGTGTTTCATAAAGTGTAATTAAAATAAATTGTACCAACATGAATCTGAATGATTTACAACACGAAAGTACAGGTCCGTGATGCCTTTAACCAAGTGAATAGTACACAAAAACTGCATCAAAACTGATGTTTCAAAATTTTATCATTTGTCATTTTTAAAAATTCGTCGTAATGAAATATTTTAAAACGAACCACTTATCACTCCGACCCAAAACCGCGTGTGATTTAAGTGACATAAGTGGTTTTGCACGTAAGGCGCTGAGCATGATTTGAATGACTAAAACTATAAATAACCGACTAATAATTATATCAATAATAACATAATAATAATATAAATAATAATAATAATAATAATAATAATAATATAAATAATAACATAATCATATAAATAATTGACTAATAATAAAATAAAATGAATAATTAATTATTGATAATTAATATAGATAAGGACTACTACTACTACTAATAATAATAATAATGATGATGGTGATTATGATGATGGTGATTATGAAGATGGTGATGATGACAATGATGATGATGGTGATGATGATGATGATGATGATGATGATGATGATGATGATGATGATGATGATGATGATGATGATGATGATAATAAGTCGACAAGTACCAAGATCTAATAATAGAGTTAGAAAGGCTTTGGAAAAAGAAAACAATGACAATACCAATTAGTGTTATAGGTTCATTAGGGGCCATTTCAAGGAATTCAAAAACCACTTGAATAGGCTAGATTTAGAAAAGACATATTGAGAAAAGTGCTTCAGCTCTCAGGATCGGGCTAGATCTTGGGCTGAAATAAGCTACCAGGAACATTTATTGTAAATGATTGTTTGTGAAATAAAGGAAATAATAATATTAATAATAATAATGATGATGATGATGATGATGATGATGATGATAATAATAATGATGATGATGATGATAATAATGATGATGATGATGTTGATGATAACAATAATAATAATAATAATAATAATATAAATAATGACTTGATGGACTTATTGATTCACTCTGCAGACGAGGATTAACCTACGATTCAACAAAGAACAGCATTTTGGTGGGTTACATCGAGCAGTGTTGAGCGGTAGAGAAGATGATGTCGAATTCTTGATGTCCGCGGGCAAAGGTACACATGATATCAATCACTGAGGGGTTTTTTATAGTTTTTTTTTATATTCATAATTTTCCTCGATCCTTTCTTTGAACTGTGTTTATATTATCACTATTTGTATGCATGTCATGTGATACCGATTTAACGATTTTATATAATCATTTATGTTATTAAACATTCACTTGGCCTATTTCATAGTTTACCGCTGCCATGCCCCAGCTGAGCCTGAATTATGCATTATTTTTATCAAAGTAATTTGTTTCGCAGTTACTAATGATTAAATGATGAGATAAGCTACACGATAGTTTTTTTGAGATCACGATAGTTATTGACGCAACGTCAACTGTAAAAGAGAAGCCTCGGGGTTCAAGCCCTTTATATTTGTAAAGTGTCGGCCTCACAATTGCATTAATTGCCTAAATTACCATTTCATTATTTTTTCAATTTGGTTTTGTATGTTTGCCTGTCTGTCAGTTTGTCTATTTTTCTATTTGTTTGTTTGTCTATCTGTTTGTCTATGTGTCTGTCTGTTTGTTTGTTTGTCTATTTGTTTGTTTGTCTGTCTATTGGTTTGTTTGTTTGTTTGTCTATCTGTTTTTTTATTTGTTTTTCTATTAGTTTGTTTGTCTGTCGGTTTGCAAAATTAATTAAATAGAAAATAATCCAAATAATAAAGATATTTATTATATAACATATATAGAGGATATTACATGGGCGCACGGAGATATGAATTTTATCTTCGAGTGTTGATAAGATATCCCACGAGTGAGCGCAGCGAATGAGTGGGATATCTTTTCAACACGAGAAGATAAAATTCATATCTCCAAGCGCACATGTAATGTTCTGTTTATTATATAACAGATTGAAGAAAAAAAATTTTTTTTTTTTGAAAGTTGATTGGTTGAGAGTGATATCACACATGTGTGATATCAATGATATCTTCATGACTAGGATAGGCTTTTTATCTAGTTGATATCACTCGGTATACCACTATATGTTATATAATAAAGTGGTATACTATATGTGATATCAACTAGATAAAAATCCTATCCTAGTCATGAAGATATCATTGATATCGCACATGTGTGATATCACTCTCAACCAATGAACTTTCAAAATATTTTTCTTTCTTCAATCTGTTATATAATAAACAGAACATTACATGTGCGCTTGGAGATATGAATTTTATCTTCTCGTGTTGAAAAGATATCCCACTCATTCGCTGCGCTCACTCTTGGGATATCTTATCAACACTCGAAGATAAAATTCATATCTCCACGCGCCCATGTAATATCCTCTATGAATATTTTATTTGCAGACATTAATGCGCATGACGAGTATGGAAAGACCCCATTACACTGTGCAGTGGGGGCTCAGAAGCTAGATATCGTTCTGTGTTTATTACGTCACAAGCCTGATATCGATGCACACGATGATCGTGAGGACACGCCTTTACACACGGCCATTAGGACTGGTAATATTGCCATAGTAACGGTGAGATCACATCATTTGTATTTGATTCTTGTACATGATATATTCTTGTAGATAATTTGTATGAATATATCAATGCCACGATCTAATAGCATTGCGTTTATAAATAAATATGTTTGTTGCACCTGGTAGCTTCATGCAGAGGACATTTGGAATAGTAGAAATCTCTTTTAATCGGCAATTATTATTATTATTATTATTATTATTATTAATATTATTATTATTATTATTATTATTATTATTATTATTATTATTATTATTATTATTATTATTATTATTATTATTATTATTATTATTATTATTATTATTATTATTTGAATGGCTGTATGTATGGTAAATTTATTAAATACTGAGAAAATGTAAACAATAATCTTAGAGTACCCTTATACAGGAGAACGTTTGGTCAGAGGAATTTCAATTTCTCAGGAAACAACGTATGGAATACAATTCCTTTAAAGATATGACAAGCTTCTTCTTTAGATAATTCTGAAACATCGTAAATATTTATCAACAAATACTGATTTACAACATTGCTTATTATTTAGATTATTCCTTTTTCTATTTGCTATGTATTGTATTTGATATTTTCAATGTTGTCTGATTTACAGGCGATTCTAATAGACGGACGAGCCGATGCTAATTCTTGTGGACATGCTGGATGTACTCCGTTACATGTAGCAGCACAGTTAGACCACGTCAATAATAACGCTATCTGCAAACTACTTGTACGTACTATTCTTGTTGGCCTGCTGGCAGACTCTTTTTTTTTGCGCTCAAAAATTCGCCAAAAAAGTAGAGTTCTACAAAAAAAAGAGTCTGCCAGCAGGCTATATTCTTGTTCAATACTGACCATTAAACTAAAATTATTTTACTAAAAATAAAATTGTAAATGATGTAAAATTGGTAAATCACGTTTCACGACAACTAATGGCCATTTAACTTTTCACGGGCAATAAAGACTGTGCAATCAAATCGTCATTTAGTTCAAACTAGTATCACCAACATTGTTTTCCTTATCAGCTGGAAAATGGTGCTAAACTGCTGTCACGTGACATCAAGTACATGACGCCTCTTGCGCTCGCAACGATTCATGGGTTTTATGACGTCATGGTGTGTTTGTTTTCCTACGGTAAGCTGTGTTTGTTTGTTGTGTTGTTATATTAATGGATATTTAGTAGTGTGTCATGGTATGTTTGTTGTGTTGTTATATTAATGGATATTTAGTAGTGTGTCATGGTGTGTTTGTTGTGTTTTTATATTAATGGGTATTTAGTAGTGTGTCATGGTGTGTTTGTTGTGTTGTTATACTAATGGATATTTAGTAGTGTGTCATGGTATGTTTGTTGTGTTGTTATATTAATGGATATTTAGTAGTGTGTCATGGTGTGTTTGTTGTGTTGTTATATTAATGGGTATTTAGTAGTGTGTCATGGTGTGTTTGTTGTGTTGTTATATTAATGGATATTTAGTAGTGTGTCATGGTGTGTTTGTTGTGTTTTTATATTAATGGATATTTAGTAGTGTGTCATGGTGTGTTTGTTGTGTTGTTATATTAATGGATATTTAGTAGTGTGTCATGGTGTGTTTGTTGTGTTGTTATATTAATGGATATTTAGTAGTGTGTCATGGTGTGTTTGTTGTGTTGTTATATTAATGGATATTTAGTAGTGTGTCATGGTATGTTTGTTTTCCTACAGTAAGGTGTGTTTGTTGTTGTGTTGTTATATTGATGGATATATTTTAGTAGTGTGTCATAGTGTGTTCGTTTTCCTACTGTAAGGTGTCTTTGGTGTTGTTATATTAATGGATAATTAGTGTGTCATGGTGTATTTGTTTTCCAATGGTAAGGTGTGTTTGTTGTTGTTGTTGTTGTTGTTATGTTAATGGATATTTAGTAGTGATGTTGTTTTATTGCAGCTGCTACCCAAGGTATAGCTAAGGATGACTTGTTACATGAAGTCGATGGTGAAGGCAGTACACTGTTGCATCTTGGTGTGGAAAGCAGCTCTGCACGGGTAAGTCTCTCTAGTCAGTAAACACCTATTTCAATAATCGTCAACCGAAGCTACAGTCCACACTCTGAAGCAAGGAAAGGATCTTGATTATGTCAACAGAATTTGTTATTTATTACACGTTTTTTAAGAAATGTTTGTTTCATCACCTAGCACAATTGCAACAACTTGTTATGGTCATATAACACAAACACGTACAACTAGAATATGCTATGAATAAATCGATAACAAGAAAATAAATACCGACATCCTTTGCAGGCTTCAGAGTGTGGACTGTAGGTTTGATTGCGACAAAGATGTTAAACGGTTGTACCATACATATCTGTATTTTTCAAATCTGTTTTATCATTCAAGGTGGTTGAGCTTTGTCTAGACGAGGGGGCGGCGCCTAACTCTGTTAAGGTAAGACACCTTCAAGTCATTAGTTAGTGTTTGATATCAAACCGTTAGCTACGTTATTATCATGTTATCATTATTTGGAATAAAAACCATTGTATTATCTTTACGAATTATATTCTGGTTGTTTAGGCATCAGATGGCAGCACACCCGTTCATCTAGCATGTTCCTATGGTTACATGGACATACTTGATATTCTAATGAAGGCTGTTGCTTTTATATTGGATCCTCCTCCTGACCAAGATGGACGACTGCCTATCCATAAGTAAGTAACTTTCATCAATTAATTATCTATTAATAATTAATTATTTATTTATTTGTTAACTAATTCTCCTAATATATTTATTTATTGTAATTTCATATATTATAATGTATTTATTTATTGTAATTTCATTTATTATAATGTATTTATTTATTGTAATTTCATTTATTATAATGTATTTATTTATTGTAATTTCATTTATTATAATGTATTTATTTATTGTAATTTCATTTATTATAATGTGTTTATTTATTGTAATTTCATTTATTATAATGTATTTATTTATTGTAATTTCATTTATTATAATATATTTATTTATTGTAATTTCATTTATTATAATGTATTTATTTATTGTAATTTCATTTATTATAATGTATTTATTTATTGTAATTTCATTTATTATAATGTATTTATTTATTGTAATTTCATTTATTATGATGTATTTATTTATTGTAATTTCATTTATTATAATGTATTTATTTATTGTAATTTCATTTATTATAATGTATTTATTTATTGTAATTTCATTTATTATAATGTATTTATTTATTGTAATTTCATTTATTATGATGTATTTATTTATTGTAATTTCATTTATTATAATGTATTTATTTATTGTAATTTCATTTATTATAATGTATTTATTTATTGTAATTTCATTTATTATAATATATTTATTTATTGTAATTTCATTTATTATAATGTATTTGAATTAGAATATATTTATTATGCGTGTGAATAAACTTGTGAAACTTATTTTTGTTTGTTTATCTTTAGAGCTGCCCAAGCGAACCATCATCAAGTCTTATCGTATCTACTTAAACAGGTATTATTATTATATTCTCTATCAATAAAATCACCATGGATACATAACCTTTTGTTTCTATGGTAACCTAGGACGTGGATCAAATCGACGCAGTTGATCACGAAGGATGTACTCCCATCATGCTTGCTGCTGAAAATGGTTGTTACGAATCAGTTCGAGTACTTCTAGAAAGTCGAGCGAACATTGACGTCCGTGACGGCAAGAACCGAACACTACTTCACTACGCCATTGGAGGCGCTGACATCATGAAGGAGATATTGAAGGTTAATGTTGATAATGATAGATGAAAAAATAGTATTCCTTTCTTACACAATGATGATAGTTTGATGATAGTCATACATGGGTTACTGTGTTTATCATTTTAACAGGACGTTAAATCTACGTCTCTTATACGAGCAAAAGATAACGAAGGCAATACACCATTACACTATGCAGCAGGACGAGGCTGTGTAAAGGTACGTGTACCATGGTAATGCTGTCTTTGTATGATGATGATGGTAATGCTAATGATGGCGATGATGATGGCGATGATGATGGTGATGGTGATGGTGGTGATAATAATTATGGTGATGGTGATGGTGATGGTGATGGTGATGGTGATGGTGATGGTGATGGTGATGGTGATGGTGATGGCCATATGCATTCGTACCATTGTTCAAAAAATTTGCCATATCACATAGCAAATTTTTTGAACTGGTTCGAAAATATTACCACAAAATAGTATATTTTTTGAACCGTTCAAAAAAATTGCCATTTTTGTGGTAGATTTTTTGAACATGGCATATTTTTCTAACGGTTCAAAAATTTTGTTATTTAATTTTTATCAAATATTTCAAGAAATTAAAGATGGAGATCCGTGCCTTTGCTACTAAAATATTCTTCTGTAATTGCGCTATTGATGGGACATTTCTTTTGGTATAAGCAAACATATATTTATACATTTTTTTACGTTTTTAAGATTTTCTTAAGTATCCGTCTACAAAAAGCACAGATAAAGCCGCTTTTCTCGCATGAATTCTCAACTATATATTGAGTCAATAAATATAATAATAACAACGTATTATGCATGCAAATCATCAAGTTTTAGCGAACAAAAGCAAACGAACACAAGGTGATTTTTTGACTTTCGTAGTCCGAACTGAATGACGCCAGATCACCAAGTATGACAAACTATTAAACTATTAAAGCAGTGAAAAAATGTTTTTTTATTTTGTTTTTATAACACTGAAGAATTTAAAGTTATAGGCCTGTTTTTTTTATTTTGATAATGTTCTTTTTTCAGGTATTTTTGATATAACTCTAGCTGCTTTCCGGGTAACCAAACAGAGATATTTTAAAACCTAGTTCATATTTAATTGACGGAAATATTGAAGCTTTGTTGTTAATAATAAAAAAAATAATTTATTTCAATTCGCCTTACATGTACAATTGAAATACAGATGATTAAAATGAAAAGAAAGTCAGTAGAATCATGCAAAATATTGGGAGAAAAGGAAAGTCTTGAGTTTACATGTAAATAAAGATACTGATTTAGTGGAGTTCCAGAGTGTACTCCACGTAAAAATGTCCACATATCCATAGTCCTTTCCAGTTGTAAAGTAGGGAAAACACGTAGTAAGTTAAAATGACCATCACAAGCTGAGTCATAGCACAACGAAATAATTTTGTTGTGGAAAAGGCTGTTTAGCCTAAAACATTAGTTTTAATAAAAAAAAATCCAAGGTTAAAAAGTGTGATTTTTATTATTGAGAAATAACGCGGAAAACAATTTTTTTACTTTACTAATTTTTAAATGTTTTTTGCTACATTTCTTCTTAGCCATAGTTTGTTGTCACTGATTTCTGCAAAACATCCTAAAGGTGCCTACTATTGACTTATTACGGTGCAAATTTGGCTTGTTTAGGAATGTAGCAATTTTCCATAGCATGGGCATTTTCAGTTTACGG
>OX459100.1:270000-590000 GCA_949775045.1 Metridium senile
GGGGTGTATTCGGGATGCATTCGGGGAGCGAATCGGGGTGCCATCGGGGTGCATTCGGGGTGCCATCGGTGAACATTCGGGGTGCATTCGAGAAATATTTATAAACGAAGCTTATTTCCGAGTAGATTATCGAAACACCTTTGAATATCGAATAAAATAATGGACGGTGACGTCAAACAGTCCTAATGTTGTACTTAATCCCATGCCAGCTGGCCTAACAATAACTGCCTAAACTTGCCCAAAACAACCTATTGTTCTCTCATAAAGGTGGACTTACAGTGTTTTGTTATGATTTCGCCCACCAATCATTAATGTTGAAACAAAATGGATGTTTGCTTGACTTTATTAAACAAAAATTACAACAACAAAAATATGAAATGTCAATTATAATTTTTATCATCTACGAATATATGGGTTATAAGTTTCATAATTGATAACAGTTTGTTTCGGCACTTCTTCTTTCATAAATAGCTTGTTCAGCAAATACTTTCTTTGACTTATGGCTGATTCGGTTGCCTCTTCCCAACCGTAGTCTTCCACGTTAATTAGATTTCTTTGTGTAGCCACGATCTTCTTATAAGTAGGATCTCTCTTCAAATGATGAAACCATTTCTGTTCCTCAAATAGAACCTCCCTGAGCTCTTTCCTGTAAGTGGTAACCAAGGCATTATGCGCTTTTGCGTGTGCTACTTCATCACTATCCCCATTTTGCTTATAATTCTGCACCAGAGATCTCCATTCTTCCTTATGCCTTTCTATAGCTTTATCTTGCATTCTTTCCCAGACATCGATTTCTTCATCAAAATCCTCCTCATCACCCTCATGACTATCTTCAGAAGAAAGGGATTCATTATGATTCTCCTCAACACTTTCGTTATCACTATGCAAACTTTCATTTTCATAATAGTTGGATTTTGACATGCTGCTGCTCTTAACTGCTCTAAGGTCACTTCTCAAATAAAGAAATAGCCAGGGTTAGCCCCTTTTATAGTGTAACTGTCGTGGGATTATTATGTGATTAATTGAGAGAATTTCATTTTCTGTTTTACAAGGTTGAGTCCGGCTGTGAAGAGCTTTTTATCTTCAGTTATCATTCGGAATATTTTACCAGAGAAAAAACACACAAATTCTTTTGTGAACTTTTGTTTATTGACAAAGCTACCTTAATGATTTACATATTTTGCAACTCTTACTTGAACTGGCATCGACCTGTTATCAACCCTTCATCGACCTGACATCGAGCTGGCATTCATTATATTAATTAATTATTCCATTATCAACCATTTTTTAATCTCTCCACAGTCGTGATAGTTCTTTACATCTTCTGTGTTTTTTTCTTTGAGTTCTGGTTCTGACTGATTTCCCCAATGTATGATGTGATCTTGGTTGTGAACATTCGTAAACTTGTTGTTTGAATCTGTTGGTGCAGTCATTGTTTTCATCTGTTGTGTTTTGGCATTCCACAAATTTAATTTTGGGTTGAAGCTTCGCCTCTTGTAAATACTTTCGCCTTTGATCGATATCCAATAAATGCACATCCGCGAGATGATTGGCCAGTCTCACAAGGAACTTGGCTCCACATCCAGGCACAGGACAATTACGACAAACCCGTCGGACCATGTTTACAGTTTGACGAAGAGAACTAAACTAACTTAATTTCTCTAAAACATTGGATTATAATAAACCAGGCCAAAAAGGCCACAAAGGCCAGGCCAAAAAGGTCACAAACCAGGCCAAAAAGGCCAAAACCAGGCCAAAAAGGCCGAGACCAGGCCAAAAAGGCCAAAACCAGGCCAAACGGGCGGAAAAGGCCATTCGGGCCAAAATCTTCGAACACCCCCAACCTTAAATCAAACCTCACTATGCAAGACCACCCCACCCCATCAGTTGTGACACCTGGTCATCACAAAATATAAACGAACCCACCACCCCCTGACTGCAAGACCACTCTATCCCATCAGTTGTGACACCTGGTCATCACAAAATGTAAACGAACCCACCACCCCCTGACCGCAAGACCACTCTATCCCATCACCATTGAGAAACACCACCAACACCTTCATCAATCTACTCTAGAGATTATATCATGATCACTACATTCTTGAGAAAAAATAATTTAAATGCGTTTTGATTTACTTTCAATTTAATTCAAAAATCACTGAAGTAAATCAAAACGCATTTAAATTATTTTTTCTCAAGAATGTTGTGATCATGATATAATCTCTAGAGTAGATTGATGAAGGTGTTGGTGGTGTTTCTCAATGGTGATGGGATAGAGTGGTCTTGCGGTCAGGGGGTGGTGGGTTCGTTTACATTTTGTGATGACCAGGTGTCACAACTGATGGGATAGAGTGGTCTTGCAGTCAGGGGGTGGTGGGTTCGTTTATATTTTGTGATGACCAGGTGTCACAACTGATGGGGTGGGGTGGTCTTGCATAGTGAGGTTTGATTTAAGGTTGGGGGTGTTCGAAGATTTTGGCCCGAATGGCCTTTTCCGCCCGTTTGGCCTGGTTTTGGCCTTTTTGGCCTGGTCTCGGCCTTTTTGGCCTGGTTTTGGCCTTTTTGGCCTGGTTTGTGACCTTTTTGGCCTGGCCTTTGTGGCCTTTTTGGCCTGGTTTATTATAATCCAATGTTTTAGAGAAATTAAGTTAGTTTAGTTCTCTTCGTCAAACTGTAAACATGGTCCGACGGGTTTGTCGTAATTGTCCTGTGCCTGGATGTGGAGCCAAGTTCCTTGTGAGACTGGCCAATCATCTCGCGGATGTGCATTTATTGGATATCGATCAAAGGCGAAAGTATTTACAAGAGGCGAAGCTTCAACCCAAAATTAAATTTGTGGAATGCCAAAACACAACAGATGAAAACAATGACTGCACCAACAGATTCAAACAACAAGTTTACGAATGTTCACAACCAAGATCACATCATACATTGGGGAAATCAGTCAGAACCAGAACTCAAAGAAAAAAACACAGAAGATGTAAAGAACTATCACGACTGTGGAGAGATTAAAAAATGGTTGATAATGGAATAATTAATTAATATAATGAATGCCAGCTCGATGTCAGGTCGATGAAGGGTTGATAACAGGTCGATGCCAGTTCAAGTAAGAGTTGCAAAATATGTAAATCATTAAGGTAGCTTTGTCAATAAACAAAAGTTCACAAAAGAATTTGTGTGTTTTTTCTCTGGTAAAATATTCCGAATGATAACTGAAGATAAAAAGCTCTTCACAGCCGGACTCAACCTTGTAAAACAGAAAATGAAATTCTCTCAATTAATCACATAATAATCCCACGACAGTTACACTATAAAAGGGGCTAACCCTGGCTATTTCTTTATTTGAGAAGTGACCTTAGAGCAGTTAAGAGCAGCAGCATGTCAAAATCCAACTATTATGAAAATGAAAGTTTGCATAGTGATAACGAAAGTGTTGAGGAGAATCATAATGAATCCCTTTCTTCTGAAGATAGTCATGAGGGTGATGAGGAGGATTTTGATGAAGAAATCGATGTCTGGGAAAGAATGCAAGATAAAGCTATAGAAAGGCATAAGGAAGAATGGAGATCTCTGGTGCAGAATTATAAGCAAAATGGGGATAGTGATGAAGTAGCACACGCAAAAGCGCATAATGCCTTGGTTACCACTTACAGGAAAGAGCTCAGGGAGGTTCTATTTGAGGAACAGAAATGGTTTCATCATTTGAAGAGAGATCCTACTTATAAGAAGATCGTGGCTACACAAAGAAATCTAATTAACGTGGAAGACTACGGTTGGGAAGAGGCAACCGAATCAGCCATAAGTCAAAGAAAGTATTTGCTGAACAAGCTATTTATGAAAGAAGAAGTGCCGAAACAAACTGTTATCAATTATGAAACTTATAACCCATATATTCGTAGATGATAAAAATTATAATTGACATTTCATATTTTTGTTGTTGTAATTTTTGTTTAATAAAGTCAAGCAAACATCCATTTTGTTTCAACATTAATGATTGGTGGGCGAAATCATAACAAAACACTGTAAGTCCACCTTTATGAGAGAACAATAGGTTGTTTTGGGCAAGTTTAGGCAGTTATTGTTAGGCCAGCTGGCATGGGATTAAGTACAACATTAGGACTGTTTGACGTCACCGTCCATTATTTTATTCGATATTCAAAGGTGTTTCGATAATCTACTCGGAAATAAGCTTCGTTTATAAATATTTCTCGAATGCACCCCGAATGTTCACCGATGGCACCCCGAATGCACCCCGATGGCACCCCGATTCGCTCCCCGAATGCATCCCGAATACACCCCGAATGCTCCCCGAATGCACCCCGATTCGCACCCCGATTTGCACCCCGATTCGCTTCCCGAATGCACCCCGATTCGCTCCCCCCCTCTGCACCCCTGCACCCCTAGCACCCCAAAAGGTTAATTCCATGCAAGATATACTACTTTTGTCCCGATTTCGATTAGGTCTCTCGACCATGCTTGTAAATAGCCAACTGGTTTGCCTCCTTGCCAGTTGGGATTCTTATCTGAGGACCGGGTGGGATTCTTATCTGAGGGCCATTATGAAAACTACCGGGTAACCGGTAATAATGTTACCCTAATAAAGACGATTTTATTTTATTATTATTATTTTTTTTTATTATAGAACACATCCCTACACATGGCTGCAATGGGCGGCCATCAACATGTAGTATGTCTTCTTCTCACTAAAAACGAGCAACTTGTATCAGTCAATGAAAGAAACCAAAACGTACTTGACATCGCAATAGAAGGAAAGCATGATGCAGTTGCCATGGTGATAGCGGAACACAGAAGGTATTCCAAGTATTTGTTAGTTTCAGATAATCAGATAATGCATGTATTTATATAGCGCACTTTCTATGTGTATATATTCAAATGCGCTTTACACATTATAGTTAGCTGTTAGTAATTAGTATATATTAGTGTAAGTGTAGGCCTTTCACTGAGGATGGTCGTGACCTGCGTCCTCAGTCGTTCTTTTACGTCCCCCCGATTAATGGTCAGTGTGTGAGTGGCGAGACGGGACCTCCGATTTAACGTCCTTATCCGAGAGGACGCGAAGCCTAACGATTATAAACCGAAATAAATACAACGTTATAACATTCTCCTCAATTATTTTAAGACCCTGAGTGATGGTCCGGCTGGGGTTTGAACCCCCCGATCTCCCGGTTAACAGGCCGTGCTCTCCCAACTATGCTAACCCGTTAATCGGTTAGTTTGGTTGCTATGTCAACAGTAGTCATGGTTTTGTTTGTTGCTAGGTGGCGTGAGGTACTAAGAGGTACACTACACGGAACACATACACAGATACAGCTGTTAGTAAGACATATGCCTGACGTTGCCAAGGTAACTGCATAGTGACACATTCATCTATATACTGTCTGGTATTCAGTTTGTTTGTTTGTTTTCAGAAATTCTTGGACCGTTGCGTAGAAACAGAGGGGGATCCTGACGATGAAAGCTACAAGGTACAAACCATCGCTACTGATTGTGTCTTTATATTGTGTGACAATAACCGTAATTTATAAGTTAAGGTTATATTTGTATCCGCTTCAATAGTTATTCGTTCAATTTACATAATTGTAACGTTTTGTTTATATTAGAACTTTATGTTACTTATTCTTATTGTAGTATGATGTAACCTTATTGTTAATCAAATTGTTGTAAAATACTTTAAATACACCCAACGTATAGATATAATATATGTTACTAATGATAACGATAACTATGAATGATTATGATGATAGTGGTAATGATGACACTAGTGAAGGTGGTTATTCTTTTGACAATGAAGGTGACGATGATGATAACGATGACATCGACGATGATGGCGGTAATGATACTAATGATAACGATAACTATAATGATTATGATGATAGTGGTAATGATGACACTAGTGAAGGTGGTTATTCTTTTGACAATGACAGTGACGATGATGATAACGATGACATCGACGATGATGGCGGTAATGATAGCGATGATGCTATAATATATCTATGATATTTTCTACAGGTTACCTATGATCTAAGATTTATCCAAGGCATGCCAGAAGAGAAGAAGAATTCCAAAAGCATCAGGGATTCACTAAGTGCCTTACATGTATGATATAGTTAGTTTACATTTATTCATTGATATAAACAGTCATTCTTATTGTCAATTTGCTGACTTTGCAGACGATGGTCAAATACAAGACGTTGCCATGCCTGACACATCCTCTCTGTTCTGTTCTCATGGATATCAAATGGTAAGTCGGTTTGATAATGTCATCATTTATTTCATTATGCTGTTATTTAATAAAACACATTATGTTTGAAATAGTTAAAATGTCTTTTTAGTTGGACAAGTTTCCAGGTGATCTCGCTTCGAAGCGCGCAAAGGATTGTTTGTCAAAATGAATAGTTCCAAAATGGCGCCTCGAGACAAAAACAATTTCAGTTACTTTTAAGGCATTAATTGCGTTTCGTATTTAATATTTTTTATCCCTGATATAGCAGCATTGAACTTTTATTGTCCAAGTAACATAGACCTTTTTAATGGTAAGTTATTTTAAGGATGTATTTATCGAGAGTTAACACGGGAAACAACTCTCTCGAATGACACCATCTTGGAACTGTTGGCGATGCGACAGAAATGCATACATACATACATACTTTATTAGGTTTTCCAAACAGGCTTTTCAAAACCTATTACATGAATATATAATAATCTATAATGATGTCTAAAACATATATAATACAGGGTCTAAAGAGTATAAAAATCTAATTATAAAGCTCTATAATTAAATGTTCTTTGTCCAGATGCTGAGGTGTACTTAGGAATTTGAATTTGTTCACGGTTGCGGGTGTGGCGGCCATGAATCGAGGCACGGTTACAAAATTTGTTGCAGAGATAAGGAGGTGCCATATCATTCATACATTTATAAGTCATGATAGTGTCACGGTATAATAATTGTTCCTTAACAGGGAGCCAGTTTAGTTCCTCCATTGCTGGGGTTATGTGATCGTACTTCCGTCTCTTTGTTGTAATTCTGCATGCAAAGTTTTGTACCGCTTGAAGCTTTTTCACATTCTTTGTTGAAGTATTCGACCAAACGGAAGAACAGTAAAGAAGCTTGCTCATGACAAGAGTAGAAACCATTAGGCATAATGAATCTTTATCGAAGCTATCCTTCACGCGATTTATTTGGCACAGTTTAGCCATGCATGACTTAACGATGGTATTTATATGATCATCATAAGTGAGGTGAGAATCAATGACAATACCCAAATCCTTGGCACTTGTTGCGGGTTCGATCTGCTTGCCGAGGAAGGATAGTTTCAAGCTGCAAGGAAGTCTTTGGATCATCTGACGGGTACCCACAAATAGAAGCTTGGTCTTAGTAGGATTTATAAGAAGATGGTTTATTGAACACCATTTGGCTACACATTGAAGATCTTGCTCAAGAGTAGTTTTGGCTGCGTCGATGTCCTTTACAGGGAAAGACAGCAGCAGCTTGGAGTCGTCTACATATGACTCCAGGTGGCACCTACGATTTATAGAAGGAAGATCGTTTATGTAGATACAGAAAAGTATTGGCGAGAAAATAGCACCTTGCGGGACGCCATGAGTGATGGGAAGCGACGACGAAGTTGTTGATCCTATCCTTACAGATTGACTACGTCCACTCAGGTAGCTACGAAACCAGGAGAAAGCATTGGCAGAAGCTCCAACATGACTGAGTTTTTGAAGTAATAACTGATGGCAAATACTGTCAAACGCTTTGGATAAGTCTAGTAGCACAAGTGCTGAGATCATCTTTTTATCCATTGCTTCAAGGATGATGTCATTGACTAAGATATTAAGTGTTTCAATGGAGTGATGTTTGCGATTTCCACTCTGATGAGGAGTAAGACGATGCTTCTGATTGGCTTATACTAACCGGAAGTGCGCGCGCAAAATCACCTGGTTACGATATGTATCTGATGATATGATCTGTTTGTGTTTTTCCAGGAGGAAGTTTGGTCTTGTTTGTGCATTCCTAAACCAAGGCGTGTTCTTTGTGTATATCATACTAATTGTATTCATGATGGACTATCTTGTTGACTATAAACGCACGGACACTGTAATGAGCAATCAGACAAACAACATTACAGATGCACACTTTGCTCAGGTATATAACCTATTTGATCAATCTTTATTAGTTTTGTGATCCAGTGGTAATAACACTGAGCCCCTCCCAGGGGGGCAGGAGGGGGTGCATGCTCCCATGATCCTTTGATCTTTTTGCATTTTCTCCCTTGCTCCCCATAAGTAAAATAACTGTGTCCCTAAAATGTTTTACCTTATGTTCCCATGATCCCAAAAAACTATTGTTTTTTCATATTTTTCTCCCTTGTTCCCTGAAAATAATTTGGCAGTATCCCTTGTTCCCTAAAAATAAATGCGCTTGTTCCCTAAAACCCCTGGTAGGGGCTCAACACTGATGATAAAGAGAGGTGTAACTGTTGATGTGGTTTTTTTTGCAGCCATTAATAGTGACAGCGTTCAAGGATAATGTCCAAATGGCCATTGTCACTGTTGTTCTCATGATAGCATGCATCTATAATTTATCAAAGGAAGGTTTCCAGATGTTTGATGAGGTAAGACATTCGCTTACCGTAAGTCGATGCGACATGAGCTAACCACTGTTACTGATCTAGGGATGGAAATACTTCTTAAGTTTGAATAATTGGTTGGAAGTGACATTGTACGTACTGACGTTTGTTACGCTTGTCAAACCTGGCCTGGCTGAGATGGCTGTATGTGTGTTTCTAGCCTGGATTGTATTACTACATTATTTTAGCAAGTAAGTGATCAATACTAGCTAACATTATATTATAGAATATATTATCAAACCTAATTGGCATGAATGTATGAAAACGTTTTGATCTACAGGTTCAACTACGTTGGATTGTACATAGTCATGATACGCAAAACGATCAAAACAGTTCTTAAAGTGAGTCTTTTCACTACATACGTGTTTAATTGTCTCTTTAAGGAAATAATAGTAACACTCTATTACACTTGATATTTGTTTCATCTTAACAGGTTCTTATCATCCTGCTCATTCTCCTGGCTGCGTTTGCTTTCTCCTTTCACGTGATCACCAGTGGGGTGAACAGCTCTTCGGTGAGTACACATTGATTATACATCTAGTGGTTCTTGTTACACTTTCTCCTGATTTCACTTACTGAATGATTTTGATAGCCTTTTGAACTCTGCACACCGCCGACCTACGTACAGGCTAACTGATTGACACCAGCTGACCAGACTACTGACTCGCTAACTGACTGTCTGATTGACACCAGCTGACCAGACTACTGACTCGCTAACTGACTGTCTGATTGACACCAGCTGACCAGACTACTGACTCGCTAACTGACTGTCTGATTGACACCAGCTGACCAGACTACTGACTCGCTAACTGACTGTCTGATTGACACCAGCTGACCAGACTACTGACTCGCTAACTGACTGTCTGGTTGACACCAGCTGACCAGACTACTGACTCGCTAACTGACTGTCTGATTGACACCAGCTGACCAGACTACTGACTCGCTAACTGACTGTCTGATTGACACCAGCTGACCAGACTACTGACTCGCTAACTGACTGTCTGGTTGACACCAGCTGACCAGACTACTGACTCGCTAACTGACTGTCTGGTTGACACCAGCTGACCAGACTACTGACTCGCTAACTGACTGTCTGATTGACACCAGCTGACCAGACTACTGACTCGCTAACTGACTGTCTGATTGACACCAGCTGACCAGACTACTGACTCGCTAACTGACTGTCTGATTGACACCAGCTGACCAGACTACTGACTCGCTAACTGACTGTCTGATTGACACCAGCTGACCAGACTACTGACTCGCTAACTGACTGTCTGATTGACACCAGCTGACCAGACTACTGACTCGCTAACTGACTGTCTGGTTGACACCAGCTGACCAGACTACTGACTCGCTAACTGACCGTCTGATTGACACCAGCTGTCCAGACTACTGACTCGCTAACTGACTGTCTGATTGACACCAGCTGACCAGACTACTGACTCGCTAACTGACTGTCTGGTTGACACCAGCTGACCAGACTACTGACTCGCTAACTGACTGTCTGGTTGACACCAGCTGACCAGACTACTGACTCGCTAACTGACTGTCTGATTGACACCAGCTGACCAGACTACTGACTCGCTAACTGACCGTCTGATTGGAGAAGGGTTGTTAAACTAATTGTTTTTTTTCTTCTTAGTCTAGAACAAGGTTTCATAGCATCCCAACTGCATTGGCTGCAACATTCTTTATGATGCTAGATAATCTAATGTATGAACAGATTGTCTTGGAATACACTAACCGTACTAAAAATGGAGAAATTGATGGGGAGGGGATCGTTTTGTATGGTCTTTTCATTGGGTATTGTTTTATGATGCCAATCATATTTCTTAACCTATTGGTAAGTGAATTATATTAATGTCAGTACTAATCGATACGTGTACTAGTAACTATCATATTAACCTATTGGTAAGTGAATTATATTAATGTCAGTACTAATCGATACGTGTACTAATAACTATCATATTAACCTATTGGTAAGTGAATTATATTAATGTCAGTACTAATTGATACGTGTACTAATAACTATCATATTAACCTATTGGTAAGTGAATTATATTAATGTCAGTACTAATCGATACGTGTACTAATAACTATCATATTAACCTATTGGTAAGTGAATTATATTAATGTCAGTACTAATCGATACGTGTACTAGTAACTATCATATTAACCTATTGGTAAGTGAATTATATTAATGTCAGTACTAATCGATACGTGTACTAATAACTATCATATTAACCTATTGGTAAGTGAATTATATTAATGTCAGTACTAATCGATACGTGTACTAATAACTATCATATTAACCTATTGGTAAGACCTTATTCAAGACCTTAGGAACTGGCTAATTGATAGCAGGCTGTTGCTCAACGATGACAAAACAGAATTCCTGGTAATTGGAACTCGCCAACAACTTAATAAATTAAATCCGTCAGTTCTTAATGTTGGCGAACATACAATTGATCCTTCTGTAAATGTCAGGAACTTGGGTACTATTATTGACAATTCACTTAGTATGGATCCTCAGGTTAATCAAATTTGTAAGGCTGCTTTTTATCATATTCACAATATTCGACGGATCTCAAAATATCTTTCTCAGGATTGTCTTAAAACATTAGTTCATGCTTTTGTTACGTCACGACTTGACTATTGTAATAGCTTACTCTATGGCCTGCCTAAATATCAGTTCTGTAAATTGCAGAGGGTCCAGAACACTGCCGCTAGGTTAATAATGAACGCTAGAAAGTATGACCATATCACGCCTGTACTCTACAACCTTCATTGGCTACCTGTCTTTTATCGTATTCAGTTTAAGATTTTAACAATTACATTCAAGGCTATATATAACATCTCGCCTAGCTATATAAGTGATTTGGTGTCCATTAGGTCCTGTTCTGCATATTCATTAAGGTCTAACAACACTTTAGTCTTGGATCGTCCTAAGGGGCGTATGCTATCGACACTAGGGGCGCGTTCTTTCTATGCTGCTGCCCCCACACTGTGGAACAGCCTTCCTGTACAAATTCGGGAAATAAAATCACTTAGCATTTTTAAGAAACAGCTTAAGACACATCTTTTTAATATAGCTTATAACAAGTAGTTTTTAGTGAATTTAACTTAGTTATTTTTATTTAGAATATTTCCATTTAGAATATTTCCACTTAGTATTTCGTTTTTTAGTATTGGATTTTTATATATTAATATTTATAGTAATTATTAATATGTTGTATATTTATATTTTATTGACTTATTCATGTAAAGCGCTCTTGATCATTTTAATGTTAAAAAGCGCTATATTAAGTAAATAAATTATTATTAAATTATTATTATTAAATTATTAAGTGAATTATATTAATGTCAGTACTAATCGATACGTGTACTAATAACTATCATATTAACCTATTGGTAAGTGAATTATATTAATGTCAGTACTAATCGATACGTGTACTAATAACTATCATATTAACCTATTGGTAAGTGAATTATATTAATGTCAGTACTAATCGATACGTGTACTAATAACTATCATATTAACCTATTGGTAAGTGAATTATATTAATGTCAGTACTAATCGATACGTGTACTAATAACTATCATATTAACCTATTGGTAAGTGAATTATATTAATGTCAGTACTAATCGATACGTGTACTAATAACTATCATATTAACCTATTGGTAAGTGAATTATATTAATGTCAGTACTAATCGATACGTGTACTAATAACTATCATATTGTTGACTAGATTGGTTTGGCTGTCGGTGACATCGATAGTATTCGTAAAACAGCTGCCATGGAAAGATACACGAGCCAGGTATACAATCAATCAATTAACCGATCAATCAATCAATCATCAGTCAAACAATCAATTAATCAATCAATCAATCAACCAACCGATCCATCCATCCATCCATCTATCGACCCATCAATCAATCAACCCGCCCACACATCCATCCATCCATCCATCAAACAGTCAACAAACAAACACTGAATCAATCAACCCGTCCATCAATCAATCAATCAATCAATCCATCCATCCATCCATCCATCCATCCATCCATCCATCCATCCATCCATCCATCCATCCATCCATCCATCCATCCATCCATCCATCAATCAATCAATCAATCAATCAATCAATCATCAGTCAAACAATCAATTAATCAATCAATCAGTCAGTCAATCAATCAATCAGTCAGTCAATCAAACAGTCAATCAAACAATCAGTCAGTCAATCATTCAATCAATCAATCAGTCAATCAATCAGTCAATCAATCAATCAGTCAATCAATCAGTCAATCAATCAGTCAATCAATCAGTCAATCAATCATTCAATCAGTCAATCATTCAATCATTCAATCAATCAATCAATCAGTCAATCAAACAGTCAATCAATATAAAGATATGTTATTGACATGTTTGTTTTTAGGTTGAACACCTGTCACAGCTTGAACGAGCCCTGCCTACTTTTATTCTTAGTAAAGCCCAAGTCCAGGAATACGTGGAATATCCAAACAGACATAAGAAACTCAAAGACAAGGTAATCGCGAGATAAAAGTCTAATTGGTCTGTTTTTTAACTCATCTAGAATATGTGTTGTGTTCTAGATTGTTGACTTTTTGGTCAAACTACTTTCACCCCGTCAAGAAGTTGAAAAGAAAACAGAAAACCAAACAGACATGGACGAGAAAATATTAAGACACGAAGCACAGTGAGTAACAGTCCTCTATCTATTATAGATCCCACAGGGATCCCAATACTTTCAGTCATACTATAGATCACACAGGGATCCTAATTCCTCCTGTTATGCTATAGATCACACAGGGATCCCATTCCGTTCATCTATATCTACTATAGATCACACAGGGATCGTAATCCCTCCCGTCATGCTATAGATCCCACAGGGATCCCAATACTTTCAGTCATACTATAGATCACACAGGGATCCCAGTCCGTTCATCTATATCTACTATTCAAAGTCATTTGAATATGGTAATAAATGCCCTAGGGAATTAAGAATATGTAAATGAGGTATATATAAAGGGAAGCACAAATCCCTCAGCGGCACTTCATACACATTGACGGGAAGAGTGAGAGATTACGACCCACCCACCCAGCCCTCGAGCAAGCGGGATCAATTCAATAAACATATCCCACTCTGATCTGGGTTACCTTGGACTGGTCCCAGGCCAGTGTGGATATCCCATACCTCATTAATATCAATACATAGGGCAGAATATTATACTATAGATCACACAGGGATCCTAATCCCTCCCGTCATGCTATAGATCCCACAGGGATCCCAATCCCTCCCATCATACTATAGATTACACAGGGATCCAAATCCGTTCATCTATATCTACTATAGACCACACAGGGATCCTAATCCCTCCCGTCATGCTATAGATCCCACAGGGATCCCATTCCGTTCATCTACTCTACTATAGACCACACAGGGATCCTAATCCCTCCCGTCATGCTATAGATCACACAGGGATCCAAATCCCTCCCCTCATACTTTAGATCGCACAGGGATCCCAATCCTTCCAGTCATACTATAGATCACACAGGGATCCAAATGCGTTCAGCCCTCTCTCAACTTATCTACTATAGACTACACAGGGATCCCAGTCCGTCCTGTCCTGTCTCAGTACCATACAGCAACAGTACAGTTTATTTTCTCTGTTGTTGACCTGGTCAACGAAGAGCCAGAGTGAATCACTGGTGGATCACTCTGCTGAACTCCTTTTTGGACTGTGTCAATCTCTTTGCCTGGTCCACTGATGTTCCCAGTACACACCAATATAAAATATACAATATACACACCAATTACAATGGTTATCTTGACTACACTCATATAACCTCTGTATTTCAGCCTAAAACAGATCACCATGACATTGAAGAGCCAAACAGCATTGCTGGAGGAATTAAAGGAGTTATTAACTGAGAAACAAAAGAGGCAATCGGTGGTCCTGACGGCCGCTCCGTTAAGGACTGGTGATGAGCCTTCTATTGTAACCCCCGATAATGCTTCAGAGTTTTATGTTTGAACACAAAATAACAGTAAATCAAAGAGCGCAATTAGTAGCGCATCTTAATTAGTTCCTGCAACGACAGTAATCTCTTAGGGTTTTTTAATTTCATTTCTAAAGCAGCTAATAAATCAATAATTACTTTGTACATAAATTCCAATTCCTTCAGTTCAAAAATTGGTGTTGGAGTGCATTATTTCAAAATATTAATTTTTAATAACAAATACGCAATAAAATATTTTATAAAAAAAATGTTTTGCATGATTTATTTTTATCCGGGATCTCAGTGACGTATTAATGACGTCACATGCCCTGTTTTCCCGCCGCTCATTTTGTAAATTCACAACGCGCTCGCCATTGCTAATGGGGAAGGCATTGCAAGGATTGCAAGAAAGAAAATGCAGTCTTAATACATTATAAAAAGATAATTGTTACATTGGGTGTTAACTGGAGTAGCAAAAGTATGCAATTTTAATTTAAACGAAGAAAATGTTTCTGATAAACGGAGTTCGCTATGAACAAAAACGTGCAGAAATCCACTGAAGTGGCGGCAGATGAATCTACTTCATCAATGAAAACGTCATCAAAAGGCCACTATAGATTGGTTATTTTCAGTAGAAAATGACAAGTTCGACTAATGGTAAGAGATTTTGCTCAATATCTGTGTACACCTTATTGCAAGAACGTTGTCCTGACTTTTGTAATTTAGTGGGAAAGGAATTAATTAAAAGACAAAAGAAACTGAAGCCGGCACTCAAGCTGAACACTTTCTTTTGTTTTGTTTTTTCCTTTGTTATGTGACAACATTCTTGCAATTAGGTGTACGTTTCAGATATCCCTTGATTTTACAGTAATATGCAAATGTTTTCAAACAATTCAATGCACTGAAGTCACAGTCGGGCGAAAACCAAACTTGGCCCGAAAGCTACAACTTGAATCCATTGTTCAAAATCATTTCCAAAATGCTGTAACAACAGCCATTATTCAAAACCTTTGGGAATAAGAGCTTGCGTTCCAAAATTTCTACGTGATATCGAAAGACAAAGAATTATTTCCAAAAGATTTGAATTGGGTGAAAACATACATAGCAACGCGTTAGCCGGTTTGGTCTATTAATAATATTGATCTATAGGACCATAGTAGTAAATAAATATTATAGGACCTATAGTACAATCAGAGCTTTTTATATGATGCCATGTTTTTCAGGAGTCTTATTAAGATCGTAGTTTTATAGAAACCGGTTTTTAAACATTTCAAAATTTATAAAAATGTTCCTATAAAAACTACATCATAATAAGACTCCTGAAAGACATGCCATCATATATATTAGAGTATTTCAGTATTAGTCCCTACTTGACCAGTGTAATAGGGCAGATTTCGTATGACTGTGAAAAGTTCAGTGCTGTGTGGGTGCCTTGCCGCGACCGCGGTGTTTTTAGTATTTTGACATCCCTTACCGTGTATTGACCGCGTTCGTGCCGTGAGCTTTTCAATTCATAGTCATGCATACGAAGTCTGCTTTATCCGAGAAATGATCACAGATATGCCAAAAGCGTTTACATGCCTAACAAGGGCGAGGACTGGGATCCAACTATTCCACCAGACAGACCAGCCCTTTAATCTCCGGAAAATAGCCATTCCATTTCGAGTGAAAAAACTGCCTTAACGGAAGTTAACCAATGGGGGAGTGAGGCTAGGCTGGGCGAAATAATATTTCTCCTCGGGGACCGGTGATCGGTCTGGCTTTCTTTGTACACATGCAAAGCCCATTAGTGATATGTGGCAATTACTTTGGCCAATCAGATGCTTGCATGATCTTGACTCTTTCAACTTTTTTTCATATTAACATAAGTAGCTTGATACTCTTTATTCCATAAAGATTAAACCCAGAAATTAACCAAACTATTGATGGACAGGTCACCGTTCATTGTAATTATTAGAATAGTCGAAGACGTTAATGAAATTATGATAATCAGTTAATAGTCTTTTTGTATTCTTCCATTGTAGATATTAATACCATAATTACACAGAATTACATATTGGACCATTTAACATCTAATGTTTACCTATCTAAATCAATAACCTATTGAATTCGATGAATACATTGGAATAAATCAAGGGCCTATTTATTGATAAGAGTATTCCAGCTGTCACTGTACATAGCCTAGACAAGGCTATTTTCACTGACCAACGTAATGATTTCTCTCAAGAGAAAAGCACTTCTAAAAAGACTCGATCCAAAGCAAGTAAGCCATGACTCAAAAACACCCCAAATACTCATCTCAACAGCAGATGAAACTGATCACAAAAACGACATTGATTCTATCGAATCATCGCAAGACGATTCAGACGAGAATCAAGCGAAACATTTGCTACAGATTCCCGATGAAGTGAGCGATGAATATAGTGAGTCTAGTGATGATGAGGATATTGACACAAATGATCTTATACTTAACGAACTTAAGGCTTTAAAGTCAAGAGTACAGGAAATCCACCATGAAGTCCGTCATTTGACATTAAGAACACAAGATATACAAAATGACTTGGATGAAGTACGCATCTTAAAAGAACAGTGTCACCATGACGACCATCTATCTTCAGAGTCCATTACTGTACATTCATGACACGTGACCGGTAGAAAAAGCCGATATGGTCATCGGTGTTATTTTCTTGAACTCCCAGTCAATTTAGTATGACAAGTAAAAAAATGTCAGAACCAGTTTTTACCAACAGCTGTGATGAACATATGTAAGATGATATGAATGACCTTGACACGGGATTTCTACCATAACGAAACCTTGTCATCTTAATGATTCAACACTAGAACCAAGAGAAACAGCTTTTCCTGTTGAACGTTTTCTAATCTGTAAAATAGAAGATAACTTTCTCTGCGGGTTTTCTGTTTGTTTAAATATTTCTTGTAAAAGGCGTTCAAATATTTCCTCTACTTGTATGTTTTCTTTGGCTGATGTTTCTATCCATACGCCTTTCCATTGGTTTTCTACTAGGTGTCTGATGCTGATCTGCATTCCTCTATGGTCGACTAATGGTGCTTGTTGTGTTTGTGGTTCAACGTCGATTTTATTACATACTACGATACATGGACACTTTTCTTTTCTTTCTGCTAAGATCTCACTGCGGTAACGATTGAGTCTTTTGAAAGAGTTAATAATAATAGGACTGTAAACCAATACAAACGCATCAGCTTTCACAATGTCGACCCTCCGCATGGCAGGGAACTCGTGCGTTCCTGCCGTATCAATAAGTTGAAGCTCACAGGTTTTCTTTTGATAAAAAACGTGTTTGATGTAAAAATCTTCAATGGTTGGTTGATATTCATCTGAGAATCCATAACCCAAGAATCGTTGAATCAATGAGGTTTTCCCTACACACGAATCTCCAAAGAACACAATAGTGAATTTAGTGCGTTGTTCTGCTTCATTGCTATCTTGCTCGTGCGCTGGACGAAGAGCTGCCATGCGTCCAAATGGTTTCTCTTTCAATGGTTGTTCTTGGTGAATAAATAGAATATAATGTCTCTACTTTGTTTACATCATTAACTAATGGACAATATCAGTTACTTATTGATCTACATTACAAACCGCTGCATGTAAGCAACGTGGGCTCGAGATGAGGACTTCTGAAGCCAACATATGTCACGCTTGCATTGTTCGGTTTGTTAGCAATATTAAGGAAATATTGTCCACTTATAGCATCCGGTTTTATAAAGTACCCACGAGGGCTGGGTAGGGCGGTGTCTGCATTCTTCTAAATAACAATTTTCTTTCATCTTGTCTCTGATTTTTCCTTACGAAATATAATGCTTGATGACAATGTTGTCATCTTTTGGAGACTTCTTAATTTTCACGAGTTGAAAATAAACCCACTAACCAGGTGTTTTCTAGAAGACGTTTTACTAGATGGACTGAGGACAAAGAAATTGTTGTTGTTGTAACAAAGAAAACAATAAGTCAAAAACTGAAGAGAACAGCCGATGACTGAAAAACGTCTAATTTCTATCTTCCAACATCTTTTTCGCACTTATAGTCCTTGTAAGGCCTCATTTCATTTAAGGTAATCTATTGGAATTTCAAAAAGCTAGAGCACTCACTGATATTCATCTAATTATATCATGAAGAAAAGTGATGCATCACTGATGGGTTTACCGAACTGAAAGTAGTCAAAACAGCGATGAAATATCAATGTGTGATTGAAGTATTTATTCCCATTCATTTTGCTAAGGTATATGGTGGATTGACTACACCGCCTTGAGGCAGATGGCAGTACTAGACCTTTTTTGGATGTATATCGTTTAAGAAGTGATATTTGACTCGGTACATGAGGTTAATAGTTTCAAGATAGCACGTACTAAACATATTCAAGGTGTCTCAGTATGACAGTATCAGTACACCTATTTCAATAATCGTTGTCGTAATCAAAACTACAGTCCACACTCTGAAGCCTGCTTAGGATGTCGGTTATATCAACATAGCTTAAGATCTATAAGACCTATTTTAAAGAAATATTTGTTTCATCATCTACCACTGCAACAACTTGTTATGGTAATGAACACAAACACGTACAACCAAAATATGCTATGAATAAATCGATAACAAGAGAAGAAATACCGACATCCTTTGCAGTGTGGACTAGGTGTGATCGCGACAACGATTATTGAAATAGGTGTATATTACAATAACACCCTTCCTAAATCACTTTATCAAGAATGCTGTCTGGTCTGGGATGCAAAGGAGATTTATTATCATGATGCAATGCAAATAAATACTATCTTATATAAATATATATACATGAAGTTATTCGATAATAAATAGAATATGTTCATTATGTACAATATTTGTTACTTTAAGACAACAAGGAAATGCTCGAAACGTTAACCACAATACCTGTCATGCTGATTAGTGATAAAAAGAACTATTTTGACATGAAATATTTTATAAGTTTGATTGGACGTTTAACCTTTGTTAAAAATGTTCCATCCAAATATTATAATTGCGGTGTTTATTTGATGAGGTCTACAAGTCGATATCAAAAGATAACATGATGTTATGTATAGTGAATGTGGACGATATTGAATGATTAATTTGTGGTCACAAGGAATTCAAAACAAAAATAAGAATCCTTGTTATTCGTTCAGTGTTCCCTGCGTTGATTTAGTTCTTCGTAGCGATAATGCACTACCAAAGTTTCTATTCAGCCAAGATGTGGTTCGTTTTATTTTAGGTGATGCATTGATATTTTCAATCTCTTCTTTTCTACGTTGTATATCGTCTAATAACAACAAGAAAGGTTCATTGGTTGACCATCCCATCTTAGCTGATGTCATAGACCACATGTAACGCCATTTTTTCATAACGAAATCACGAGTATTAAGAATACAGCCGTTTTTATCAGTAGTTTGTAACGAGCTGCTGTCAATGGCTAAGTCTGATTTGTTAGCAACAACCAAAACAGGCATTTGCAATCCTTTCATCTCAAGTATTTCATCTCTATATTGTGAGAGTTGTTCAAAAGATCTTTTCTTATCCGTAGAGTACACAAGAATAACTGCGTCAGCTTTTTCAATGTCCACTTTTCTCATGGCAGGGAAGTTCTCTGAGCCACAAGTATCAATGATATCAATTTGATAATTCTTGTCATTGTGTATTAAATGTTTTGAAAAGAAATCTTCTATCGTTGGCTCATAGGCTTCTGTAAATGTCCCATCACAAAACCCTCTTATTAAAGATGACTTGCCAACACCAGCATCACCAAACACTGCCACTGTCACACGCTTTAGATAAATCGACGGACGCCGTTTTTTAGCTGATAACTTTCGATTTTTGCTGTCTTTCTGTTGCTTCTTCATCTTGGTGTCTGTGTTTATTGGGGCCTTTATGTTCTGTACTTACTAAGCAGCTGTTAGTCCGTATTGCAGTTAGTTCCAATCAATTTTAATCTGATATGAAAACAACTCTCGCTGATACTTATAGCAGAAAGCGTGGGGGTTAACAATGTAAATTACGACAAAAATGTGTTTCTTGAATTTCATGACCTTTTGTGTTGTAAAACAGTTGGATGGTTTTCCACTCAGTCATGCACAACTAATGTTTTTGCCTTTTTATTGTTATTACATACATGTTCTTGAAAGTACTAAGCTGTTGTAGAAATTCTCACTAAAGAAAGAATACTATTAACCAGACGGTGATTATCGTAGAGCCAACACACTACAAGATGACGCATTATGTCAACAATTCTAATTGAAAACAAAGAGCCCAAGAGAATATTCTTTCGACATTTTATCTACGTAATAACAAACAATAAGGGGGCTTTAGGGAATTTATACATTTCCTTTCGGAAACCTCTCGGGACCAACTCGGCAGTAAGGCGTAGGCTTTTCGTTAAATCCGAGCGTTTCCGATTGGGTTAGTCCAAACCAAATGTTATTTTATGCTTTCAATTTTGAGAGAAAAAAATCAATTTTTTAGAATAGCGATAATTGACGTAATGTATATATAGAAAGGGTTAAAATACCATCGTCAGATGACCTTAATCAGTAGGTATTCTAAGCATGGGGCCATTACTTAATGGTTAAGATATGTGTTTAGAACAAAAAATAACACGAACTATATCTGAACAGTGTATCTTTGATAAAATACTAATGGAGTTGAAACCCTGTTTCAATAAAAGGAATATATTGTCAGATTGAACGGAAAGTGGTGAGCTTTGAAATGAGACTCTCATGAACTCGCTACTGCCAATACGTAAATGGAAAGGTTAAACTGAATACGTAACTATTAAGTCCAGTGGATTCTCGGTTTACGCAAGCCTTATGGTCGATTATGGAAATAGAACGTGCAAGAGTCGGCGTTAATGGCAGTGCCTGAGACTAAAATGCGTAACCAGTCGGCGGTTTATGCAAGCCTTATGGAAATAGAACGTTCAAGAGTCGACCTTATTTCGTCAATACGAAAATGGCAAGATTAAAATACGTAACCAGTCAGCGGTTTACGCAAGCCTTATGGAAATATAACGTGCAAGTCGACCTTTATTTCGTCAATACGTAAATAGCAAGACTTAAATACGTAACCAGTCGGCGGTTTACTATGCCGTTTACTATGCGAGCCTTATGGAAATAGAACGTGCAAGAGTCGTTAATAGAGATCGACCTTTATTTTGTCAATACGTAAATAGCAAGACTAAAATACGTAACCAGTCGGCGGTTTACTATGCGAGCCTTATGGAAATAGAACGTGCAAGTCGTTAATAGAGATCGACCTTTATTTTGTCAATACGTAAATAGCAAGACTAAAATACGTAACCAGTCGGCGGTTTACTATGCGAGCCTTATGGAAATAGAACGTGCAAGTCGTTAATAGAGATCGACCTTTATTTTGTCAATACGTAAATAGCAAGACTAAAATACGTAACCAGTCGGCGGTTTACTATGCGAGCCTTATGGAAATAGATGGTGCAAGTCGTTAATAGAGATCGACCTATATTTTGTCAATACGTAAATAGCAAGACTAAAATACGTAACCAGTCGGCGGTTTACTGTGCCGTTTACTATGCGAGCCTTATGGAAATAGAACGTGCAAGAGTCGTTAACCTTATTTCGTCATGAGGCGTACTATTTATGGCATGGTTTTACGTTTATCGTCCTACATGTTTCCTTATCCGTCACACCGAGAATAGAGCCACCCACTCTGCAACGTTAGTAGAATTAACCCCAAATAATATCACAAGCTAACAGCTGAAAACTTGCCTTGTGCGTGGACCGGTTTGGAATTGTATATAAATAGCGCAGCGTAACTGAACACTTGTGTCCTGTACGTGGATGTTAACACAGAAATAACCATGGTTACAGGAATAGAACTAAATCAAAACTATCTAAGAACCATGTCCGGGGAACTATGTCACGTGAATGGATGTTAGTCATACAAGCGGGCTTACTGAACACTTGTGTCCTGTACGTGGATTTTAACACAGAAATAACCATGGTTACAGGAATAGAACTAGATCAAAACTATCATAGGAACCATGTCCGGGGAACTATGTCACGTGAATGGATGTTAGTCATACAAGCGGGCTTAACTGAACATTGTGTCCTGTACGTGGATGTTAACACAGAAATAACCATGGTTACAGGAATAGAACTAGATCAAAACTATCATAGGAACCATTTCCGGGGAACTATGCCACGTGAATGGATGTTAGTCATACAAGCGGTTATCGTAATGAACGCGTTTTTTAACCACATGTACAGCACGTGCTAATGCACCTTTCATCCATCGACGAAACATTTGATTAAAAACACACGACAGTTAGTCTACTTGGGAACTCTTTTAACGTTGACTCGAGCATATCTACGCTCTCCTGTGTATGCACGATACTAAAAAGGAAATAATTTTGAACAAGTACAGTGTAATTTTAACGGATATTTTATTTCTTATTTATATATGTTATATAGAATTATAGGCAGTTGTAATTTGTATTCTCTGAAAAGCAACAAATGTATGTATGTACTAAAGCAGGTTTATCTAGTCAGTACTATAACAAAAACACGGGAACGTTTCACTAAAAAAATGTTTATTTTCATGATTTTTGTACAAATGTTTTTATTATAAATTATTGTTAAAATTGTTGTTTGGCTAACAGCTGTAGATGCTACATGGTTATTCTACATCATTATGCAAGCACTAGGTATTTATTGTTAATTCTGTAGACAATATCCTACCATGAAATAAAAAAGATAAAAATACTTCTTGAGTAAAAATAAAAATTACACGTTATAAAAAGTTTAAATTGAGAGTAAATTCTGCTGACATTATTAAGACACGTGTCGATAAGTGTAGTGCGCATGTTAAATTTCTGACGTCATTTTGAAGTCAGGATACGAGTGCGTTCGTTGCATTTCCATTTCGTTTTCAAGTCGCTCATTTTCAACTTTTTGTAGCTGTTGCGGTGAGCCAATCAGAAGCCTGCAAATCCACAAAACCAGTAGTTAGTAAAAAGCCTTCCGTCTTCAGCCTCATAGCTACCATTCTCGTACCCAGAGACCAATTCGGTCGTTCATTCCTAATAAGGGAGAAATTAACGACCGAATTGGTCTCCGGGTACGAGAATGAATAGATTCTATCGCGCTAAATAATAACCAGGAATGTTTCCTTGAGCAATTTTACTACATTTACGGAACTAAATACATACGAAATCAGGAATTTAATTGACGGTAACTTGTTTAGAGAATGTTTATTTTGATCAATATTTTAAAATGTTAATTGTTTTAGTTGATAGTTAGGATATACTAGCCGTTGTCGAACTTTTCGTTTATCCATTGATGATCCAACCAGACGACGGAAGCTGCTTCGAATAACGTTAGTTTCGAACTCAACTCCAGTACCTCTCGTCACTGACCGGCGCAGACCAGTTGGAGATAGACTGGAGACAAGTTTTAAGGTTAGTGTTAGATAATTAATGGTTATATATTAGTGATCGAAGCGTAGTGGTTAAACGTATCCATGGTAACGATTATTGATCGAATCATGATAATTTTATAAGTGGACATGGACAAAAAACGACGCTTTATTGTATGCAACCATCTCCATGGTAACGTCGGTATATCATCTGTGACTGTCTCCATGGTAACGACAGTATATCATATGATTGTCTCTGTAACTGTTTTCATGGTAACTACGGTGTAACGTATGTAAATGTCTCCATGGTAACGACGGTGTATATAGTATGTAAATGTCTCCACAGTAGCGACAGTATATCGTATGTGACTGTCTCCATGGTGATGGCGGTATATCGTATGTAACTGTATCCATGGTGATGACGGTATATCGTATGCTACTGTATCATGGTATAGCGACGGTATATCGATTGTAACTGTGTCCATGGTGATGAAGGTATATCGTATGTTACTCTATGGTAGCGTACGTATCCGTATGGTTTAGTGGTATTTAGCAAGTTATATTACCATAGTTGCAACAGTGTGCATAGTACGGTTATTACAGTAATCATGGTTAGGTATATCGTATGTTATAGATATCATATGTTATAGATATCGTATGTTATAGATATCGTATGTTATAGATATCGTATGTTATAGATATCATATGTTATAGATATCGTATGTTATAGATATCGTATGTTATAGATATCGTATGTTATAGATATCGTATGTTAAAGATATCGTATGTTATAGATGTCGTATGTTATAGATATCGTATGTTATAGATATCGTATGTTATAGATATGGTATGTTATAGATATCGTATGTTATAGATATGTAATGTTATAGATATCGTATGTTATAGATATGGTATGTTATAGATATGGTATGTTATAGATATGGTATGTTATAGATATGGTATGTTATAGATATCGTATGTTATAGATATCGTATGTTATAGATATCGTATGTTATAGATACCGTATGTTGTAGATATCGTATGTTATAGATATGGTATGTTATAGATATCGTATGTTATAGATATCGTATGTTATAGATACCGTATGTTATAGATACCGTATGTTATAGATATGGTATGTTATAGATATCGTATGTTATAGATATGGTATGCTATAGATATGGTATGTTATAGATATCGTATGTTATAGATATCGTATGTTATAGATATCGTATGAAAAGGTATAATGTATATAGTATGTATGCTATATTATTATACGTATGAAAGAGGTATAATGTCTATAGTATGTATGCTATATTCTAATACGTATGAAAGAGGTATAATGTATATAGTATGTATGCTATATTCTAATACGTATGAAAAGGTATAATGTATATAGTATGTATGCTATATTCTAATACGTATGAAAAGGTATAATGTATATAGTATGTATGCTATATTATTATACGTATGAAAGAGGTATAATGTCTATAGTATGTATGCTATATTCTAATACGTATGAAAAGGTATAATGTCTATAGTATGTATGCTATATTATTATACGTATGAAAAGGTATAATGTATATAGTATGTATGCTATATTATTATACGTATAAAAAGGTATAATGTATATAGTATGTATGCTATATTCTAATACGTATGAAAAGGTATAATGTATATAGTATGTATGCTATATTATTATACGTATGAAAAGGTATAATGTATATAGTATGTATGCTATATTATTATACGTATGAAAAGGTATAATGTATATAGTATGTATGCTATATTATTATACGTATGAAAAGGTATAATGTATATAGTATGTATGCTATATTCTAATACGTATGAAAAGGTATAATGTATATAGTATGTATGCTATATTCTAATACGTATGAAAGATGTATAATGTCTATAGTATGTATGCTATATTATTATACGTATGAAAAGGTATAATGTATATAGTATGTATGCTATATTATTATACGTATGAAAAGGTATAATGTATATAGTATGTATGCTATATTATTATACGTATGAAAGAGGTATAATGTCTATAGTATGTATGCTATATTCTAATACGTATGAAAAGGTATAATGTACATACCCAGCCGATGAGGTTGCATATTCAGGTGGTATGTCTACTGTTGAAGCTCGCTGCTCTTTCTTGTGTTTCTTTCTGTCTTTCTTTAGAAATTTACCCAACGACGACTGAAATGAAACCATGTTTATATAAATATTAACGGAGCAAGTCAGTGCAACCAACGTTGCTACACGCAGTATTAATTTGCTACTTGGTACCCTATCAATAGTAATAATCTTACATAATTAATGGCAACATCAACTGATGTGGGTCGCACAATCAACACTAAATTGTAATGTAATATAACAAGTTGTAGATTTAATGCTGTACTTACTGCACGTTCTCTTGGCTTGTCTGTTGTTGCAGTCTCTGTTTGCTGTGCAGGAGTATCGCCATAGTAACCAACCAATGCAGCACTGGGGGTGATAATAGAATTAATTGCTCCAAACTGTTTCGAACTTGACTGTTTCTTTTTCTGGCTGTGATGACTACGATTCTCAGAAGACGCTGTATCTACGAACAAACCAAACAGGTTAGCACTAGTAGCATCAATATATATTCATAGCCTCTTATAGCATCATACATGTACTGTCATAATCAAACACTATGATTGGTCAATAACGACTTGATTGACAGCTGTCTATCATGCTTTAGTTTTGCGCTGTTTCGTTTTCTATAAATATTCAAAACGGAAGTTATAGTGTGGAGTGATATACGTATATTTATCGATCCCAACGGAGGCTTACGAGAAAATATCGATTAGTTTGGTAACAATAATTCTTTTGTGGGAACAGCAAAATGATATTTTGTTTTATTTCAAAAATCCACCAATGATATCAGGGATTGGTTTAATCCATCATCTACTCTTGGCAACAATCGTGTATCTTAGATAATGTAATTACAACAATACTATTATTTACAAACAACATCGATTATAACTGACTAAATGTTGTTACAGTACAGACACTCCAACTGGGACCACTTTATAGACAAAACTGTCCAATCAAAAAACATTTAAACCAGACAAAGATTGAACAGATAACAGCATAAGCCAATCAAATTATAGTGTTCTCAAGCTCATAATATTCTTGAACTGAAAGCTGCAATATGATTGGTTGATTATCAATTCATCTAAAGTGGTCCCGGTTGGTGTGTCCGCACTGGTCTGCATGTTTGAAGAAATGTTGATGTGTTGTGATCGTCTGCGTACTGTATGAAGTGTTGAGAAAGCTCTGAAGGTAACTTGCGCTCAGGTTGTTGAAACGTCAGACACCAACAGTCTTTCTCAAGACATCACACAACCAAACAATCATAACACATTAACATCAGTTACACCTGGGTTAAGCTGATTCACTCTTATTGGAAGACAATAAATAATTAGATATTTGTACATATTATAGTTCAGACACTGATTTCTTAAAGCTAATGCGACGAAACAAGCTTTTCCTATTCTTCTTTATGTTAGTAGAACTGTGTTTGGTTGAGAAGCCTTTATCTAATATCAAATACAATAAGGATATAACAAAGTATTAATACTTTAGCAATGTAGGTTACCATGTAGATCAATATCAAACACAATTTTACAGTGTGTTACTTGGCTATTAAGGAGGCTCGGGTCAGTAATTTTCGCGCTCACCCAGCGACGTTTGAAAGGCCGTAGTTCCCGCGTCAGAGGGTATTTTGACAAGATTTTTTAACACTTGTCTACATATAGAATAAAGTTTTTAAAAAAGTTATTTTTAATAAAATCGATAATATTTTAGCCGACAAATGATAACGCCGCCGAATTTCTATGTAGCCTATTTTAAGGAAAAATCGACCTAAACTTTTAAAACCACATAGCCTACTTTAAAGCTGTTACCTAGGTCAACAATCTGGCAAAGTTTAAAAAAAATTCATCTCACCGATTTTGAATAAAAACGGGTCATTTTATTCCCTAGAAAAAATTCATTGTTTTATAATATTTACCGATAACAACAGACTTTGAAGAGATAAATCAAAATCCTTCCAGCCAGGTATTAACAGGACATTTGTCTATATTGTCTGTGAATTTCAACTAATTTAGTCCACGGGATTTCTTTTGGGAAAGGATACAAATCGGCAAAAGTTTGTCAGTTTTTGTGCAAAACTTCTAATTTTTACTTCTGAGCACGCTAACGAAAAAATCTGAGATAACTTTTTTTTATTTTTTAGCTATCAAAAGTTCACCATATTTTCAAGTGCACCTCTAAATTTTATAGTGATTGAAATATTTTGAGGCGGTCAAATAAAATTCTGAACGTGGGTATATTTGCCTTCGCTTTGCAGCGGCCGGTTTGTTTTTATTTTCGAGTTATACATGATTTGCATGCTTTTGCTTTTTTATACCCACGTTCAGAATTTTATTTGACCGCCTCAAAATATTTCAATCACTATACAATTTAGAGGCGCACTTGAAAATATGGTGAACTTTTGATAGCTAAAAAATAAAAAAGAGTTATCTCAGATTTTTTCGTTAGCGTGCTCAGAAGTAAAAATTAGAAGTTTTGCACAAAAACTGACAAACTTTTGCCGATTTGTATCCTTTCCCAAAAGAAATCCCGTGGACTAAATTAGTTGAAATTCACAGACAATATAGACAAATGTCCTGTTAATACCTGGCTGGAAGGATTTTGATTTATCTCTTCAAAGTCTGTTGTTATCGGTAAATATTATAAAACAATGAATTTTTCCTAGGAAATAAAATGACCCGTTTTTATTCAAAATCGGTGAGATGAATTTTTTTAAAACTTTGCCAGATTGTTGACCTAGGTAACAGCTTTAAAGTAGGCTATGTGGTTTTAAAAGTTTAGGTCGATTTTTCCCAAAAATAGGCTACATAGAAATTCGGCGGCGTTATCATTTGTCGGCTAAAATATTATCGATTTTATCAAAAATAACTGTTTTAAAAACTTTATTCTATATGTAGACATGTGTTAAAAAATCTTGTCAAAATACCTTCTGACGCGTGAACTACGGCCTTTCAAACGTCGCTGGGTGAGAGCGAAAAATACTGACCCGAGCCTCCTTAATATAGAGCAGATTTGGTATGACTATGAAAAGCTCATGTCACAAACATAGTCAAGGCGTGGCAAGGCATGGCAACAAATTCTAAAGCATTGTGGTCGCGGCAAGGCACCAGATGGCACTGAACTTTTCAGTCATCCAAACAATCATCTAACACAAACACCTATTTCTCCCATTTTAAACCATTCAAATTCTTTTGAACTATATTCTAAAGATTTTTTAATGTTTTTCATTTGTTTCTAGGCATAGTTGGTTAGACAGCACAGTGGTGACCTTGGTGATGTTAGTTGAGTGCAATGGTAACATTGGTGATGTTAGTTGAGTGCAATGGTAACATTGGTGATGTTAGTTGAGTGCAATGGTAACATTGGTGATGTTAGTTGAATGCAATGGTAACATTGGTGATGTTAGTTGAATGCAATGGTAACATTGGTGATGTTAGTTGAGTGCAATGGTAACATTGGTGATGTTAGTTGAGTGCAATGGTAACATTGGTGATGTTAGTTGAATGCAATGGTAACATTGGTGATGTTAGTTGAGTGCAATGGTAACATTGGTGATGTTAGTTGAGTGCAATGGTAACATTTGTGATGTTAGTTGAGTGCAATGGTAACATTGGTGATGTTAGTTGAATGCAATGGTAACATTGGTGATGTTAGTTGAATGCAATGGTAACATTGGTGATGTTAGTTGAGTGCAATGGTAACATTGGTGATGTTAGTTGAGTGCAATGGTAACATTGGTGATGTTAGTTGAGTGCAATGGTAACATTGGTGATGTTAGTTGAGTGCAATGGTAACATTGGTGATGTTAGTTGAGTGCAATGGTAACATTGGTGATGTTAGTTGAGTGCAATGGTAACATTGGTGATGTTAGTTGAGTGCAATGGTAACATTGGTGATGTTAGTTGAGTGCAATGGTAACATTGGTGATGTTAGTTGAGTGCAATGGTAACATTGGTGATGTTAGTTGAGTGCAATGGTAACATTGGTGATGTTAGTTGAGTGCAATGGTAACATTGGTGATGTTAGTTGAGTGCAATGGTAACATTGGTGATGTTAGTTGAGTGCAATGGGATAATTGGATACAGATAATATAATACATACCAGTAAGAACATGCTCTAGTAACCCTGAAAACACAACAGTAGTAGACATTTAAAACAACATATAATTACTACTTTCCTGTAGCTAAATGACATTATGAAATGACATGACTATCCAGAAAGATGTGATAGTTCACACTGTACATAAAGAGGACACTTACTACTGAATGAAGGATTAGGGTTAGGTACATGTAGTTCCTGTAGGATTATGGATGATGGTAGTTACTGTATTTAGGAGATGGTATTTAGTGCTATAGATGATGCTAGTCAAAGTACATGTATGTAGGATTATGGATGATGGTAGTTACTGTATTTAGTGCTATAGATGATGCTAGTCAAAGTACATGTATGTAGGATTATGGATGATGGTAGTTACTGTATTTAGTGCTATAGATGATGCTAGTCAAAGTACATGTATGTAGGATTATGGATGATGGTAGTTACTGTATTTAGTGCTATAGATGATGCTTGTCAAAGTACATGTATGTAGGATTATGGATGATGGTAGTTACTGTATTTAGTGCTATAGATGATGCTTGTCAAAGTACATGTATGTAGGATTATGGATGATGGTAGTTACTGTATGGATGATGCTAGATAATGCTAGTCAAAGTACATGTATGTAGGATTATGGATGATGGTAGTTACTGTATTTAGTGCTATAGATGATGCTAGTCAAAGTACATGTATGTAGGATTATGGATGATGGTAGTTACTGTATTTAGTGCTATAGATGATGCTAGTCAAAGTACATGTATGTAGGATTATGGATGATGGTAGTTACTGTATTTAGTGCTATAGATGATGCTAGTCAAAGTACATGTATGTAGGATTATGGATGATGGTAGTTACTGTATTTAGTGCTATAGATGATGCTAGTCAAAGTACATGTATGTAGGATTATGGATGATGGTAGTTACTGTATGGATGATGCTAGATAATGCTAGTCAAAGTACATGTATGTAGGATTATGAATGATGGTAATTACTGTATTTAGTGTTATAGATGATGCTAGTCAAAGTACCGGTATGTAGGATTATGGATGATGATAGTACAGTATGATATTGTCAATGTCACCATACTTTGTGCTTCTATAGTTAGTGTATCCCTGGCCAATTGCCTTGGTTTGCGTCCACTGTTGTCACGTGAATTGATATTGGCATCTATAAACAGAAAAACATTATCAGTTTTATTAAGGGTACCACCTTTACAACATTCGTAGTGTGTTGCAAAACATTTTTCTTCTGTTTCCAGGAGTTCTTTCAAATATTGAAGCATCTGATATACAAACTGATCATGATAAAGGGTGGACTGTATTGTAGTTTCTAAGGAAACAGTTGGATAATAATTTATAATATTTAAGATAAAAAGCACAAGAAATTGATAAGTTAAACATGATTATTGTCCAATGTTCTTATTAAAAACAATGATACAGGAGACAATTGCAATAACAAAGTTAAACTGCAAATGATATTAAAAAGGGCTGTAGAAACTTTAATATCAGGCATCAAGTGTATAATCCAAATATCAAATACAAAGTGGATAGTTTCTTACCACATTCCTCTACAAGTATTTTAATGACTTTATCACATCCCTGCATACTAGCAAGGTGTAATGGTGTATAACCTCCATGTGATTTAGCATTCACATCTACTCCACTCTTAGATAACATAGCAACAATGTCTTCTCGTCCATGTTTGGCAGCCCAGTGTAATACTGTATACCCTGATGTAAAGTCTTTTTTCTTGGCTAAATTAGGATCTTGTTCCAACAAGCACATTATATTTGCTCTATTACCACGAGCAGCAGTAACCAACCATTCTTTTTCAATTGCTTCTAACTGGGAAGTTCAAATAATAATAATAATTATCATTGCATACTAAATAATAGTAAAGTGCATATAATGTAGAAGTTAGTCTCTGGACTGAAACATTCACTCAGGTAAAAGCACAAACGCCTTCTGCATTGACACAGCAGTCAAACGACTATGCATGCGCGAAAAAACAAGTAAAATGATCCAGCACACAAATCTGATATTTGTACGGACTCTATAAAAAATGATGGAGTGTACGACTTTCATCGCTTTTTTCTAAAAATATAAAGAAAAATACAAAAGTATAGACTCATGGTAACTTTAAAATATAGCAAAGTTGATGTACACAAGACTTCATGCTTATATATTCAGGAAATTTCTTATAAATCAACATCAAATATTTTAGTCCGAAATTTCTAATGTTTACAATGGCAAATTTGCCACTGTGAAAATTTTGCCACGCATGCGTAGACGCTTGACCGCTGTATTTTCTGCATTTTCATTGAATTTGAATTGTATGCTAATATTATAAGCTACAGTCTAGACATCAACACACTTGTTTCACACATATTATATTTATACATCCATGACATTGATCATATCTATATTAACTTTAGGCCTATTAACAATATCTGAAATAAAAGACTTACATGAATAGTTGGGCCTGTATACTCATCTCCTGAAACAAACAATAATATTGCTCTTATGATATACTGAGTATTGTGTGTTAGTGGTCAGCCAAGATGTGGTCAGGCAATATCACTTATTATTTCTACAAACATTACACTACTTTGTCGGCTATATTGGTTTGTTACATTATAATAATATTATCATATCTTACGTTTTCTTTTCCTTGATTTTCCCATAAAACATAAAAAGATAGTTTGTTTATCAATGCTTATTCCATTCTTGTGCAATAGTATTAACTATAGCAGGTGGTTTGGTATTAATATTCTTGACGATTTAGCATATACAATGTATCCTCTTTAATATCAATATATTCATTATAATTCATCCAATCAAGTGATATATTGACAAAATTAGCCAATAGTATTAGACTAGTTATTTAATAAAGACACATATAATTCTATTTTTATTATTATATTATTTAATTACCTTAATTAATTGTTAAGCGCTTAGGGCAAATTAATATTGAATTAGTGCTATATAAATAAAATTATTATTATTAATATATCACTGTCATACCTTCAAATTCTGGGTCATCCAACTGAAAGGAATAACAATAATTTATTGTTTACTAAACAAAACCAACAGTTTTAGAGTAAAGGTATTTAACCCGTGAAATAGAAATTGCTTGCTAAAGTGTAATAGTCAAATAGACTCAAAAGAAAACAATAAAATTATAGGGTCTCCTAAAGAGTCTGTGTTAGCCTAATATCTATTTCATGGGTTTAATGACCTCACCCTAACATAATATTACTATATAATATAATATTTGCAAATAATATTTTGAGGTCCACAAGTCTATTATTATAGTATTATTTTTTACAATATTTTGTGTAATATACCCTCAGTAAATAAAGACATTATTACTATTATTATAAACAATAAAGGATCTTTACCATGTCATCACCAGAAATTTGTGATAGTCTGTCTTCATTTTCACTTCCTTTGTTTTTTGAACTTGATATTTTTCTACTTTGTTTTGGTGTGTTTCTCCCACTTCCTGTAGACTAAAATATTCCATCATTAAAAATGAAGTACCCTCATGTCATGTATAATAGATGTTAGAAGTAGATCTATCCAAGATAATTGTGTCTTTGGGCAAGACACTTTATTCTCTATGTGTCTTAATTGTCTTCTTGGATTTAAGGACGTAAAGCCGGGGATTCCGTGTGCTTTCACTCTAATCCTATATAAGGTGGACGTTAAAGATCCTGTTGTGCTATTCGCAAAGATTGTCTCCCGGTACAACAGTCAGGCCTTGGCCTCATGTCATGTATAATAGATGTTAGTAGTTGATCTATCCAAGATAATTGTGTCTTTGGGCAAGACACTTTATTCTCTATATGTCTTAATTGTCTTCTTGGATAAGGACGTAAAGCCGGAGATTCCGTGTGCTTTCACTCTAATCCTATATAAGGTGGATGTTAAAGATCCTGTTGTGCTATTCGCAAAGATTGTCTCCCTGTACAACAGTCAGGCCTCGGAGGCATTCACTAACAACACTCTGTAAACTGCTGGTTTTCAGCAGTCCAGATTGTAAAGCGCTATGAGCTATTCGAGATATTTAGCGCTATATAAATAAGGCATATTATTATTATTTTGACAGTATTTTACATTAGTATGATAATATATATGGTACTTACATCCATACTGTCTACTGAACCAGCTTTTCTCATGTGTTCCCTAGCAAGACTTCTTACATCAGAATGGTTTTCTTTCTCAACTTCAGCAGCATGACCGACACTTCCTGGTGGATGGCCCTTTCCCTTCTGACTTGATAACATGTCTTCAAACATTTTTGCATTTTGCATGACAGGTGGTCCAGATATAGGGCGTGATTTATAACTGGATGGGTGTGGTCGTGGTGGTTTGTTGGCTACTGGTTTGCGTAAGACTGCTGGAGCTTCCTTAGGTCTTTTAAGAACAAAATATTTTTCTCCCTGATGATCAAGTATTAATAAAATGGTAAATTTTATGTCTGGCCTACTACCTACATATTGTATTGATACAACTACCAATAAATGAGCTAAAAGCAAGCTATACATTTACAACAGTGAATATAGAAATAACGACATTTGAGGGGTTATTTATGTTTATATCAGTTTATATAAGCTGCAATCAATTGTTAGGCTTTTCCTTAACAGGAAATACATTGAGTTTGTTGTTCTTTATTATTACAAAATGGTTTTCACTTAACATTTCTCATACATCGTCATTATCTATATATACGCTGAAACCTTACATGTAATACTGAGGTATTGAGGCATTATAACGTTTTCTATAAACTAAATCAACATAGATTGTCATTTTGTATTACTCACATTTATTTCTTGGACAGTCGCCAGCTGATGGACAATATCCTTGAAATCAGATCGTACTTTATCTATAAAAACACTAGTTAGTTAAAGAAGGAGTTCACAAAAGAACAAATCAATAAAACTACATACTTTTGTTGGCCGGATCGTTGAGTTGTTGTCTGAAGTGTGTCACCAAATCATGATTTCGTACTTTACCATCGTTTTTCAACATGTACTCTCGTACAGTTGCGAACGAGAGAGGTTCATTTCCAGACATGGCTGGTCAGTTAATGGTGATTCTCGATTAATTGAGGTTTCTTAAAAAAATTAAGAGTGACATCCACAATAATCAGCCTGAGAGTCCTTCATATTTGTCACGGCGTATAAACTTACAAGGAACTATGGGTATATTGAGGAATGACAGGAATGATGACATCACTTCATTGTTGTTTTTTTTATTCTGGAGAATTTCTATTTTGTACATTACTTAGGTTTTCGAAAGGTAATTGAACTATATTAGTTACATTTTAATTAAATCGAATAAAATAGTGTCAATCGTTTTATCAAATATAAAATAAAGACTGCGACATTTGCGGTCAGCAGACAGTACATAAGTTTATGTGCGCTGCGCATGTAAACACCAAAATGGCGCAGTGATGTCAGATTTTTTCTCGTTGAAAAGAAAGGCTTAAAATGACGGAATAAATGCTGTTTTATCGACTATTTGGCTCCTAAGTATTGAAAAGTCTTTGTGATGTTGGATTTAGAGGTTGTTCCTGAGCGTTCCTTAGGCAATGAGCAATGGGAATTTATATTAGGTAAGTATTTTATTGACGTACTGCCAAGAACAACCTAATGTTGTTGTCGACTTCTAGCGATAATTATCGATGTTTGTTTATTCTGTTGTAGGCATGCCTGTTGCTCAGTGTGTACAAATACTAAAGAGACAATGTCGTGCAATACGCAGTGTTCAAGTTATGTACAGCGAAGCAGTAAGTTTTTGATAATAATGTTTTCAAATTGTCGAGAGTGAACTGATTGTACGTTTGTTATTGTACAGAATCCTTTAGCAATGGACTTAGTGTTAAACATGCCAAATGATGGAATTCGTCTTGTCTTTGATTCAGTCAGTCAAAGGCTCAAGGTAAAAGTAACTGTGTTTCTTTGTAAGGTTTTTAATATTGTATTAATGTTTTGTTGTGCCATCGTTTTATAGATAATTGAAGTAAATAATATGAACAAAGTAAAGCTGAAATACTGGTAAGAATCAATGCACTACTTACTGTGATACATTATTTGGATAATACTATCTTGACGGCCACCGTGATTAACTAATATTCTTGCATAGTTGTTTCTCCCTTTTGAAATAATGCTTTTTGAAATACCTTATTATTATTATGATATCAGTTTAGTTATTATTGTATGATTGTTCTTTTCTCACAGTGGAGTTCACTTTAATTCGCCTCAAGTGCAGCCAACCATAGAGCAGATAGATATGTCATTTGGTGCCACACATCCTGGAGGTAGGTTCAATCTCTCCTCTAAATTGTCTTTAGTATATGATAGTACATATGCTTTGATTGGTTGGATTAGCCATGTTAGATAAGATCGAGTATCAAGACACTTTCTTGTGACAGTCGTTTCAGTTGTTGTTTGTGCATTAGGCCATTTTACTGTTTTCATGGTATAACTTCAGCTTCGATAATGTATAAAATACTTGTTAGAAATTGACTACAGCCTGTGGAATTTTAAAAGTACATAATTCTTTTATTTACCGTGAGCTGATAATAAATTCCAAAGAATATATTACACAACATCAAGGCCTAGGTTGATCAATGAAAACCCTGAAAAAGGAATATTGTTTTAAATGTACATATTTGTTATCTTGGTTTCTTCTAGTTTATGACCCAAGTCTTCAGTTGTTCATTCTCAACTTCAGAGGGCTATCATTCTCATTCCCCATTGACTCCAAGTTTGAGGTAATTATAAAAATTAATGATAATAACTGAATATTTTTAACCGGCAAATTGGCATGTGAATATTATCAAATGCCATTGATGATCTATCATGCTGCTTTATTGTCTTGTTATTTTATTCTGTTATCAATGTTTTATTGTCTTGTTATTTTATTCTGTTATTAATGTTTTATTGTCTTGTTATTTTATTCTGTTATCAATGTTTTATTGTTTTATTGCAGCCGTACTACACTCATGGTTTGGGATCATTGAAATTCTCATCTGGAACTTCCCCTACTGTATCTCGCATGTCAATCTATCATGGAAACAGCATCACTGATGCAAGGTGTGTACTATCATTAACATCATTGTCATGGTAACCATAGTTATTAATGCAGTGATACTTGTCTCTAGGGCCCCACCATTTCCATTACAGTGTTTCCATGGCAACTGCTTTGCTGATAGTGTTGAGGTTATCAGAGAAGACAACGATGTCAAAGGGTTGAAACTGTTCTTGGTTGCAGAAGGTCAATAAAATAGTGTAATATCATAATTACCTCAGTATTCATTGTTTCCACAAGGATGTTTAAGGTCTAACATCCCTCAGGATGAAGAGTTATATTTAGTCTAAATATCCCTCATGATTATATTCATTCATTTTGTTTGTTTTGCAAGTCTCATTGTGACTTATTATTATTTGCCATTCCTTACCAATAGGTACTGGTCCTGGTAAGATCTTGGAGTTACGACGCAGGACTTTTGAAAGGACAGTCTTGTTTGGAGATTCATGCCAGGTGACAAAGAAAGATTTAAAGTATAATTCTTGAATAACTTATGATACTAATAAGGTGTATTTTCTCTAGGATGTAATCAGTGCACTAGGGTCACCATGTAAAGTATACTATAAAGCAGAGGACAAGGTAAATTGATTTCTTTATATTGTTAAATAATATTAGATAGAGATTGATATTTCTTTTTATTTATTTACAGATGAGGATTCATGCACCATCACCTCACAAACTGGCACAATCCAAAATGTCAGATTACTTCTACAATTTCTTTACGTTAGGCCTGGTAAGATATTATACAGTCTTCACTAATGATTGGTATAATGTATCATGACATGACTTCACTAATGATTGGTATAATGTATCATGACATGAACTTTTTATGATGTTTTAGGACGTGCTGTTTGATGCCTGTACACACCAGGTCAAGAAGTTTATATTACACACTAACTTCCCTGGACATTACAACTTTAACATGTACGTACTCCATTGAGACAATCCCTGATTTAATACAGTATGTCAAAGACTATCATCTGTACTTGTAATTTATCTTTTTTAATGTTATAAATATTTGTAGTTATTAGTGACAGTTTTCTCCCTTATTTGATTTCATCCCAGGTATCAACGATGTCACTTCAGAATTCCAATAACACGAGAAACTAAATCAGGTAAAAATATCTACATTACTCTCATTGTATGTTAGCATACAGGGGCCGGTTGTTCAAAGCTAGATTAACACTAATCCTGGGTTAACTCTAAAGAAAACCTCCAGAGTTAACCCAGGATTAACACTAAACTGGCGTTGAACAACTGGGCCCTGAACTGTATTTATTAAATAGTAGGTTCATAGAATAATCTGGACTGTATTCCTTGTAGGCTTGCAAGATGACTCCCCTTTACTTGTATCACCCAGTAGTAAGGTATGTTTTGGTGTATACACTATATCAGGGTAGCCTCTAGTAACTAGCCTGTATTGCAGAGGATTGGGGAGAGTTTGTACTCAGTCTGGTAGTTATTTATTTCTATGACAATTTTCAACAGTGTGGGGGTGGTGATAGGAAGACGAGGCACCCTGAGATGATATATTCAACTGTTGTTTGGTGTTTTATAATAAATAATAATATAATAATAATAATAATAATAATAATAAATTCCACAGCAGATTCACACGCATAGTGGTTATTCTTCTGCTGGCACTCACACTCACTAGTAATTATTTTACACATGTTGATTTTTAGTGGGATAGCGTTCAAGACTATCTTGGTAAACCTCTAGAAGCTCCAGTAGTATTACATAGGTAAGAATGGACTTGTTCATGCTATTGTACCCATCACGCCTAGGTGACACATGTTCATGTTATTACTGGTGTTTATATCAATTGATGTTGTTTGCTTCCTTACAGAGCTTCTTCAACAAATACAACAAACCCTTTTGGCTCAACATTCTGTTACAATCTCCAACAAATGATTTTTGAGGTAATATATTATGTTATGCATTTTGATGGTGGTTACTTATCTCATTCCAAAAGGTCATTTTCATTATGGTGTTATAAACTACCAGTACCAGAGTGCTTTGCCTACTTTCTTTTGTAAAATAAATTGTTATATTGTTATAATTGTCAATTGTTATAGTATACTCAAAAGTGTATACAAATCTTAATAAGAAAGAAAATGTATAAAGCATTAACACTGATAGTGAATCAGCAAGGTAATCAAGCTAATGGCCCATTGCTTAGAACAGTACAACACAGGTGAACAACAATGTTTTGATTACAGCCTGTGATAATGTTTCTATTTGTTACTAGGTAATGGCAAATAACCATATGGCATCACTGACTCTCTACAAACCTACCCTGCAGTGATAGTGTACATAAAAGTTTATCATTGGTTATTATTTATCAAACAAGACTGTTACAGTTATCAATTAAATAAATATTCTAACATCAGAAAATTAACAAAAATGTAAAAAAAAGGAATATTCTTTTTTCTATAATCTATGATCTATGCTGTAGCTCATGAAAGAGAAGCTTGGATAACGTTTTTCAGGGCTTTACAGCTTAAAACGTATTTCATAATGATCCATTGGAATGTCTGAGTTTGCAGAAAGACGAAAACCTCAGTAACTGTTGAAGGTTTTCAGACTTGTCTTAGATCATTTCTTCATTTTTCATTTATAACCATGGTACAAATAACCAATATTAATTAGATGCACCTAATTGCAACAACATCCCGACTTTTGTAATTTAGTGAGAAAGGAATTAATTAAAAGACAAAAGAAGATCACTCAAGCTGAACTCTTTGTTTTGTTATTCCTTTCTTACTAAATAACTAATGTTCTTTTTTTCGTGTGACAACATTCTTGCAATTAGGTATTTACTAGTTATTAAGATGGTGATTATTTTATTTATACACAATTAAACTGTTTTACCTATTTAGCTTGGCTCATTTGGTTGTGATTCAACTAAAATATATTGTGTTTGTACTATTTAAATATGGAATAAGTACAAGCATGTACAATTCCATAGATAAAAAGAAAATGAAGACAAAGTTGTAAAGCTGAGTAATGTATTGTGTTATATTTGAGTGTGTTCAGATTCTCTCCTAGCCTGACACTGATGCCAGCACAACAGATGCATTTACAAGTTGCCCAAACAATGCTGTTATAAGTTCAGTGGTTATTTTATTTGAAACATACATTATCTAAATAAATAGTCAATCTATGCATCAACTAAATCTAGCATTTTGTTGAACACAGGCATTGTCTTTTCCTTCATCTGTGTTTTTTTTACCATCATTTATTTTGAGATTTTTGCTGATTTGACCAATATCATGGCTGCAGAGTGACAGTTTAAAAGTGTTGTGGATTCTTGTTGATTTCTTGTGTTATAGTGTCTTCTACAAAACCAAGTGATGATTTGTCTATTGAACTATTGTAACTAACGTAGCATTGCTTATTGGTTTTCTTTGCTGAAAAAAAAAGAAAAAATGTTTTGTTAACCATGAACTCAGCACTATATTTAGTGAAGTACAAATAGATGGAACCTAGCAAGTAAACTAGTATAGGCTGCATAGGATGTGTGATATAAACGATAGGTAATAGAATGAATTTAACACCGTAAAAAATGTTGACTTAATTTTACTGATGCTTTGAACTTCAGCCCTTCGTCGGAGTAAAGTACAAATAGCCCACTTTCTATATTTTGGTTGAATGATCATACACAAATGAATACACATAGAAGAGGCTCAGGGGAATTAATGAGCATTACTTTTTGTTTCCCCAGAGTCTCGTTTTGGTTTATATTGTGTATGATCACTCAGCCACAATATTGAAAGTGGGCTATTCAACATCATATATCAATATCACCATAGTAACAGTAATAATGATGATGGTAATACTTGAAGCACACAGGTAGCCCAAATGCATGTACATTCAATGACATCATGGCTACAGTCCACTGATAATGTGTTTGGGCTACCTGTGTGAAGCAGTGTATTATTTACCAAGTCTTTGCGCTAAGGAACTACAAGGGATATTGATAGGATCTCCTAATAGAGCTGCCACAGCAGGAGCATCATCCTAAACACAGACAACAACAATATATTTATTTATAATCAATACAATATATTTATTTATAATCAATAATAGGCCTCAATATGTTTTATATCATAAGCAAGCAATGTTTATTGGAGTGAAGGGTTTGGTGTATTAAACCAAAAGACTTTTGATGTTCAGGTGTCAACATTTTATTTTCAGTCTCTTCAGAGCAGAAATAAAGTAGCTTGCCTGTCATAAAATCATATGTTTTTTTGAAGTAGTCAGTGTTTCCCCTGTTGTTTTCTGTAGTTTAAGAGTACCAATTTATAGTGTATAAAATAGTACGATTTTGACACTCACATATTTGGTGTTCATAGCGACACACAAGTTTGCCATTGATTTATCAGCATTACCAATCCAGAAGAGCAAACTACCATCCAATCTCAATACTTGGAAGTGGAAAGTCTTGTCTACTTGCTCCTTAGAGAAGTTATAAACATGGATTTTAGATTCTGTTTTAACGCAACTTATTGTATCCGCCATTTTGTTTAGTCTGCTGTTGAACACAGGGAACCCAAGCCACAGGGAACCCACAAAATAAATAATTGTAGTGCACAAAATATTTCTTAGCCAATCATATCATAAATCAACAATCATCTCTTGTTCACTTTAATAAACATTTAACTTTGTAGCTGCTCTATATTTGACAATATTATAGCTGAAATCATTCCACTGTTGCATCCTTCAGTTTTTTTGTCTTTTCTTGAATGACCATGATCCTTTGGGGGAGCTTAAGAACCCATCCAGTCTGTCCAGTCATTCTTTTCTAGCAGAGGCTAATTTTTCCATCTTGATATACCAAATCAAAATATGGCAGCCAATTTGAATAACAATTCTTCTTGACTGCCCAGCCTCGCATACATGTGAAAACTCTATTGTTTTCCAACGTGAACATGAGGCTAGACAGTCAAGAACAATAAGAGTACGCCATATTTCGATTCAGTCTATATCCTGCAAGAAACAAGACACCCTTTCTTTTGCTGGTACGGTGGAAAAGGTAGCTCTGCTAGCAGGGGAGTCCAGACATTCATTGTTTTGATATTAGCTCTGCCTCCCAAATTGATTTATGGCTCAGAAAAAAATGAAATACCAAATTTGCTGGTCACAATGCAGTGATTTTGGCTTTAATGCCCATTTTTGTGATTGTTAGACGGTGTATGACAAGTTTGTTAGTTAAAGACACTTCCAATCATTGTTAAAAAGAACAAGATTTTATTTCACACCAAGACAGGCAAAGTTACATCAAAAAACTTCTTGGTTGCACATCAACATAACAGCATCTTGTAGTCTTTAATCTCATTGGTTAATTTTCTCTGAAAGAAAGGAATAGGCAAAAGTATTATATGATTTATTACCCTCCATAAACGAACACTTTGTTATAATTATTATTATTACCCTGCTTTGCGCATATTTCTTTAAAAAGAAAACTCTGCACAGACCTGATAGATATTCTATCAAGCATGCATGTAAGTATAACAACATTATGATATTTCATGTATTCTAATTCAAACTGGTTGTAATGGTTAAAAATCAGTTTGAAGTTAATTTATTCATCCAAAGTGGTGGGCGACCTAGAGCAATTCCATGCAGAAGTTGTTTTTCCTTGTCTTTGAGAGGGGAGATAAGAAAATCTCCGCCAAGTAGGATAATAATTTAGAGTAGTCAATTTACAAATAACAATAATTACTACAATAAATACTACAATAGCAATTGAGATGGGCATTAATTGGTACGTAGTGAATCCATAAAATATAGGGTGTACTATAGCAAAGTGTACGTACTTGGTTGAGCAGTTGGTTTTCCATTTTCCCACTTGAGTGCTTTAACACCTGACTCTTCCTGCTTTAGTGCAGCAGCTTGAAAGTCTGGCTTGAGACATCTTCTTACTACCCTCGCACAGATTGCAGAATATTGTAGATAGCTATCAAGTAAATACATTGTCAATAAAACACATTATATCCCCAGAGGGGAGCACCGAGGAAGAATAATCCAGTAAAAACACACTATTTATTACTTGTAGCTTTACTGTCAACAATGGATTTATAAAGAAATTGAGTCCATAAATTACGTAAATATAGCTAGAATACAGAAAATATATGGCCAGAGGCTTCAAAGAACCGGTTACAAAAAGAACCGGTTACAAAAACCCTATAAATATGTCAAACGCACAGACAGAATTACACAGAGACTGAAAGACAAAACTGAATTTCTTATTCTACCAACTATAATGTGTAAAATGCTAATATTTGAGGGGTAAAACTGATGTAATTCTTACTTTAATCCCGCTTGCCTCCAATACGACGACATGTTGGATTTCAAATGTACAAATGCGCAAACTCGAACAAGTATACCGCTGATAAACACGAGTGAGGCTCAGCCTTCTGTAACCTTTTTTTTTCTTTTTCATTCACTTCATAACCTTTAATGAAAATTAACTGGAATGCATTTGAAATGTTTGTAAAGTATTTGTTATTTAGTCTATCTTGTTTCAGCATCTTGTTTCAATACTTTGTATACGTTTTAATCAGCGTGATGTCGTCGGGATTGCCTCGGTAATCAGTCGGCTTTAGTCACCAGTCTTCTTACTAGTTATCAGAGCTCATCAAACATCAAAATGGCGAGTCGTTTGAGGGCAAAAGCTGGGATTTTGTCTCCTTTTGTAAATGAAAAATACCTTTTTAGAATAGCCAAACGGATAAAGGAGTTACCTTGGTTTAGCACGAAACAAGAAGGTAATTTAAAATAAACTAATAACTGCTCTGTTAATACATGGTGTATGATTGATTTCTGTGATGGTCAGGTGTATTCTATTCTAATAGATATGCTATTGTTTAATAGTTTCAGGACAAATGAACCTTGATAAAAGCCCCCAAAACGAGGTGAGATTTCATTGGTCTCATGAATCATAAGTCTATTAACTATGCTATCATCAATCATCACTATTACATCCCTGTCATCATCATCATCATTGTTATCATCTTCAATTTAATAATATCATCATTCTTGTAACCACCACCGCCATCATTGTTGTTACCATTATTATTTTCATCATATGTGCCATCATCATCATAATTCATAATCTCCATATTTGATACATCATTGCTATCTTCTAACCTATTATTAATAATTACTAAAACCAATCCAAACCTTTTATTGTTGTATATTCTACCATTATAGTCCAATGATTTAAAAGTAACAGCCAGTAATTGGTATAAAGAAGATGCATCTGTCATAGAGGTAGAGTCTATTTACAAAACACTACCCAATGCTAAGACTGCAGTCAAACGAGCAACACCACAACCAAGATATATCTGGAAAGAATCCAAGGCTTTCCCTTCATCACCTGAAGAAGCAAATGTTGATGTCATGACTTACTTAGAACAGCGAGATTGCTATAGTCGACTTGAAAAGCTTCAAGTCCCAGACTTCTGTGTTGGTAGTATTGTTGCTGTTACACGTGCAGACCCTTACATACCTAAAGGCAAAGTCAGGTTAGTTTATGAATAGACCAGTGTTGAGTTGCATCATCTTAGCCTTAACTGAAGGTAAACTAGTCTAGTAAGGATTGCATTTTCTTGCTTTACCATATTGCATGTCCTGTACTAAATACAAAGAAATATATTGCATGCTATCAAGGCTAAGATGACACAATGACGAACTCTAAACTGAAGTACTATGTTATACGTTGATAATATGTGTGCATTTCATGGTCAATAAGTTATTAATAATAAAATTAAGATGGTTAGGGTTAGGGTTAGCCATCATCAATTCAATAGTTCTTTTCACAGTTCCAATAGTTCCAAGTCGAGGTTCGCGTTGTTGCGCATGATAAATTATAGTTAAATTTGCTATGCGCAACAATTCGAACCTCAACTTGGAACTAATTATTCGTGGTCACTGCACTGAACTGTGAAAAGGTCTATTCAATTCCATTCATCTTTATTCACTATCATTGAGACAGACGCAATAGTAGTAGCTAACTGTACTAGCCTGAGGCTAGACTTGACAGTTGACATCCATTGTGTTGTTTTTGTCATCCTTTCTTGAAACATCCTTTTTTTCATTAGATTTGTAGGTATTTGTATTGCTAAGAATCACTGGCAAAATACTCTAGGTGCTACATTCACTCTACGAAATGTTGTTGATGGAGAACCAATGGAGATCAACTTTCAACTGTATTCACCAAACATTCAAAAGATAGAAGTATTGAAACATGAAAGACGTGACAAGCCAGCACTATGGTACCTAAGAGACTATCCACCAAACAACAGCTATATCAATGAAGCAATGGAGGCACTTCCTTACACAGAACAACCATCTCTCTATGTCAAGTCAAAAGAAGAAAGGTTGAAAATTGAAAAATGGTTTGACCAAGTATGGAAAAGCAAGAGGCGAAGATAAAGTGAACTTTATTTATATTTGTTGTAAATCATGTAAAAAATGCAATAAATGTTTTCAGTCTAAATAAAATGATGGCTGCTTTCTTTATGTACTATATACAATATTCGTGTCCAATCTGTATGAGATATACAGTGGCTCATCTTTGACTCGTCACTGTATATCTCATACAGATCGGACACGAATATTGTATAGTACTTATGAAACTCCAACATTAGTTATTTGATATTTTACTAAAATTGTCAAGATAAAAGTAAATCTGGCTGAGAAAATTCAAGTTAAAACTGTTGTATATTGGGAGCAAAAGCGAAGACGGCTCGGTTTTCAAACATGCTTTTAATCTGACTCAAACTAACTGCCGTGTGTTGAATATTTTACAGTGTTTTTATATCCGTCTCTGGGGGATTAAGTTATGAAAACATACAATTCATCAGGGTATATAGCAAAAACCTATGCAAAACAGGACGAATCTGTATGGGATATACAACCTCCGTCACGGACGTGAATTCTTTTAGTTAAAATTAAAAGTTCATGAGATATTATAAAGCATTCAATTCCAATGCTCTATTATGATGTAAAGGATACAGTTATTCAAATACAATGACAATTATATTCACTGGGGGTTAGTTGGCTTCACCGCAAAAAAAAACAACTTGTGACTGAATGTGACTTCTTGCACGTATGTATCGGGCTTCCTGTGGTATATGAAGGAGACACTGTGACATGCTACACGAAGTACTATACTGAAAATGGAAGATTTTTATAACCAGATTGATGTAACTGAAGGTAGGCATGTAAAATGCACCATTTATCAATAGCATTGACTTGCTATGTTTTAACTACTTTGTTTTAATGATATTTAGACTTGAAAGCCTTTGAGCGAAGGCTAACAGAGTATCTAACATCGCTATCTACAACAACAACAAGATGGCGAGGTACATGTAAATATTTTACAAAGCTTGCTTTAATTTCAGGTTGTTTTCTAACGTACGTATGGTTCTTTTTTAGTTATTTTAGGTATTTCAACAGCTATAGCGCTATTAGGAGCCTGGGGTTTGATCATTGACGATGTACATGTAAGTACAAACTTCACATAAATCTAAACACACGCCGCCATGTTTGTTTATGGCTTGTAACACACTAACGCTTAAAATGTTTAACAGACACGTCAATTCGCGTTTGAACACCGTTTTGTCATTTAATTGGTACTTAAATGTAATCTTATACTAAAATGACAGTTATATTGAAAGTAGTGTATCGTTGAGTTTTCAACTGTTGGACTCTTTTACAGCACGGTTCTCTGCTATTGTCTCTGTGGTATCATAAATTATTCACTTTGAGCTGCCTTAACCTGTTAGTACTTGTGCTGTTTGGAATTCATCGACGGATAGTAGCACCAAACATGTATCCTTTACTATTCAGGATGAGTAATTTATAATTATTATGTACATATATTTACAAATGTAATGTTGGAGTGTTTGGCAGGATGTAACAGACAAGTACACAAGTAATATACACAAGACACAATATGAAATATGAATGGCCTGTCTGAATGAAAATCTACAATGGTGAGAGGCAGACAAGAATGGACATATTAAATTAGACATGAATTTATAAATATTTTCAATATTTTTCATCTTATCCTTATAAAACTCATTATAAGATGAAATCTGTCACATTTTATGTAAGACATTCCTGCGTACTACCTTGAGGTAAATTGACTGAAACTCTTTATAAAGACATCAAACAAAGCTGACCTCAATTCTGGTATTGTATTGGACATTGTTGCACAATCAAAATCATGTTTGTTATAAATGTTAGGGACAGCTGCAAGGTTTGAAGTAGAAAGAGTTGTTCTTGCCTCCTTTGCATTTATCACTGGGCTTCCTTTTTAGGAAAGTGAAAGAGAGAGAATGGGGCAAGAGGGGAAGGCAGTGATGTCTGCCAAATCTCCACATGGTCATGCTCTTCTGCGCAGGTGCAAATCTAATTTCTTAAGTAAATGTTATTTGGGCAAGTGGGGAAATGTCTTCCCTTACTCTGTCTGTATAATACTGTGACAAAGGAAGCCCAAATGACTTGCCTGCAGAGGAGGATAGAGTAGTACCTAACTGTTTCTCTTATACCTGACAGACTAAGTACATCTATACCTCATTATAAACTGCTTGCAGTGTCTTACTGCAGTTTTTTCAACTTTCTGCAAATTCAGACATTCCAACAGCTAGTTGTGAAATACGTATTTAGTTGCTGTCAATCAAGGATTTAAAAGGTACCAACTAATTAGTTTGATTGACAGCAGCTAAAAAAGTGTTTCACAACAAGCCATTGAAACGTCTGAGTTTGCAGAAGTTGAAAAACTGCAGTAATTATTGTTTATATATCATTTTTGTTGGTTTACTTCATTGAACTATTACTTTCCTTAAGATTTGTATAGTATTTTATCAAGAACAAGATTAGTGTTACAAGATTATAATATGTCGTGTGATGAGGTTAGTACCGTTATATACTACCAAATTCCTCTAGACATTATTATGAATGGGTGATCATATCAACATTGCTGATACTTTATGGTTTTATTGAATTGACAAGTTCAAAGTTGTGATGCAAACTTTGTGGTGCAGATTTTTGGAGGGAATAGAATACCACAGCTGTTATCTGCACAACCCTGTAATCTCATTCAAGCCTATCTTAGAGTCATTGACGTTGTTCTTTATTACTTACATTAACCTTTGTTATCAACAGAAGGGCCGATTGATCTTAAAGGCAAGACCAGCATCTGGTTTAGAGGACTAATGATAGCATGTACCGAATACTTGCAATCAATGGGACAATGATGTATATACCTAGGTTTATGGTTAGAATGCAATTTTACATGCATTCATATTGATATTTCTACTTTTTTATTGTTCTATTGTCTTGTTCATGTATATAGACAAATGTTTTGTACATAACTAAAATAAATACCAAGTCATGAATAGTATTGTGAATGTTTTAGACAGTTTAAAGTATAAACATTATGAAACATCACATAAACGATGAATGGTTACTGTGGTTTTCGACTTTCTGCAAACTCAGACATTACAACGGCTGGTTGTGAAATACGTTTTTGGCTGCCGTCAATCAAAAACATAAAAGGTGCCGAGTAATTAGCAGCAGCCAAAAATGTACTTCAGAACTAAATGTTGGAAATTATGTCTGAGTTCTCAGAAAGACTAAAACCAGTAACTCATTGTTTGGTCGTCTGTTCCACACATAAACAAGCAGCAGACTTCCAAGCAGTGAACACTACTGGTCTGAACCCAGGTGTAAGCAATATTGAGTTGAAATTTTCTAGGTTATTGCAGTTATGAGAAGATTGTTGGTGTCTAAAGTTTTGACTTCTAAGCAGAAGTCTTCTTCAGAGTAAAGAAACAAAATAAAGTCTTGTTGGACACCGAGTCTTTTTCAAGACTACATTAACCTAGCCTCCTTACAGCCACTCCTTTGTGTCGTTACACAATGCTTCCCTTGCCACCCCTCTCCCCATAGGGAGGGAAGTGTTGCATGATGATACAAAGGAGCAGCTGTATAGGAGGCTAACATTAACATTCTTAACTCATCAACATTGAAGACTATTCTTTTGTAGAACCCCCTTGACTCCTGCCAGTGAAGCACTTTTAAAACATGTCAATCAATTAATTGGAGGCAGAGCTTATATCAAATCAACCTATGACTGGACAAGTCTTTCTCCAAGTCAGATGATAGACAGAGCATAAAATATAAAAAATATCCCCAAAGTTAAAGGTCACAATACAACAATATTAGCCATAATATAATCAAGTAAAGGCACTAAACCTGAGAAACTTAAGTCTAATAGTTAGAGACACCAACGTGTATTAGAGTAATATCTGTTTCACATGTTTGGTACCTTCACCCTTTTATAAGTCTTGAAGACTACTCTTTTGTAAGCACATGGCACACACCATTTGGTACCTTTTAAATGTCTTCAAGTAACAAACCAATGTTCACAATAAAAGTAGAGCTTTATTTCAGTCCAAAAAAACATTGATATTATTAATATATACATAAATACATGTGACAACTAAGAAAGGTTGTATAAGAATGTACTCTAAAATGACTAATATTAGATCCACTGGTTTCTTGTATGGTGATACTACATGATCTTATTAATTAGTGTTTAGTCAGATGTATTGCGATGCTTGCTTCCATTCTGCATTCTCCAACGGTGATGTATGTATTAACGAGGTGGTCGCATGCCTGGTGGAGGACCTAACAAAAATCAAATGCTTATCATTAGTTAACCATATAATACTATACAAATCCTATATGAATGACATGATATAATACTCTGGCATTCAATGAACAAGCAAGAAAATAGAAATAAGATGCGAGACATTTGTTTCAAGTTGTACCTCTTCCCATGAGGCCAGGGGGTGGCATTCTTCCTGGTGGTCCTCTCATTCCTGGTGGTGGCATTCCAGGTGGAAGCATGCCAAGCGGTGGTCCACCACGACCCAATAAACTTTGCGGCATTCCTTGTGGCATTCCTGGCGGTCCACCTCTTCCTCCTTGCATGTCTACAACAACAACAACAAAAACTTGTAAGCTTATATAGTAATGTTATGGTGCACAACACACCAACACCAGACCTTGCATCTTGTAGTAACAGTAATTGAATAACCTACCTCCTGGGGGTCCCATGCGTGGTGGAGGTTCTCGCATACCTGGAGGCATACCTGGCGGTGGTCCTGGTAATACAAACATTGGAATTAATTGTGGTCATAATGCATAATTATTGTTTGATCAATATTACTTTACCTCTTCCTTGTGGTGTCATCATCTGTTGTGCTGGTCCTCCTACACCTCTTACTGGCCCACTCAATCCTATCAACAATACATATACATCATGTTACATTATATCAATGTTTCTTGTTTGATCTGCTTTGTGAATGTAGATGACGTGTGCAGTCTGGTTTTCAAAATGTCAGACACCAACAGACTTTCTCAAGACTTTGTACACCCAGACAATCAAAACACATCAACAATGTTTATACCTGGTTTAAACCAATCAGACACCAACAGTCTTTTTTTTAAACTACATACACACAAATAAGCACAACATAACAACGGCTAGTTTACACCTGAGTTCAGACCATCCACTCTATTACTACATATTAGTATTAACTCTAGACATTCATGTACTTTTTTATAATTGCACAATAACACAGTAGACTGTATCATATTCAGCCCTCGGGTATTCTAGAGTTAAACTCAAACATGGCCTAGCTTGATGCACCATATAAAGTGTTGTGTATACTCCAACAACATGATACCAGATAATAAGTCTGATTGTCAATATGTGCATCAAATATTGCGCATTTGGTTATATTGATAATTGCACAATACAAGATTAATAAATCAATGGTCTTTACCTGGAGGAGCAGCAATAGTAGGAACAACTGGAGCTGGAATACCACGACCTGCTGCCCTTCCAACGCCTGGACCTGGAGCAGCATTGGCTCCTAATGACTTGGCTTTCTCCTGTAGAAATAAAAACATCATGTTATAAAACAACATTATTATTTCACGATATCTAATATACAAGACAATGAACTTACATCAGCCGGTGGAGGTCCATCCACTGTCAAAGAAACAAGATGTTCTCCTCGCAGCAAAACTAATCCAAGGACTCTCTTTTCTTCGCGCTCTGCAGCTTTACTGCTTTTTGGTTTAACTTTCCTGAACTCATCACAGTCACCAAGAATAATGTTCATATGTTTATCAAAAGCTAGGAAAGTTCCAATAAAGACGCGACCATCTTGAAGAGAACAGCGCATTCTATAGTTGATGTGTTGAAGCATCTTCGAACTTTTGCCAATCGTCGGCTAAATAGAAAATAAATCACAGAAATATACTTAGTAACTAAACAACAAGATATTCTTTTACGCGAATACAGTTAACTTACCATGGTGGAAGATAGGATGGTCGCCAAACGACCGGATGAAAAAATTAAGGAGAAAGTAAAAAGTTCTTAGCGTTTGAAAACGTTATTCGACGTTTCATAGGATTAACCGCTGGCCTCACACAGGAAGCCCGCTATTAGTAAAAACAACGCATAATTTGGTTCAAGTCAAAAGATATTCAACTTGTAGCCAGGACAGCTCAACATTTTATTTACTTATTGATTTATTTTGCTGAAAAAAGGTAAAACTATAAAAAAGTTGTCTTTTTTCTCACTTGAGTAATCGGAATATGCCCACAGTACATACTGGTCAGAGGAGTACCATAATAAAGATGGCGGATGGCGAGCAAAGTACGAGTCCAGATATAACAGACAAAAATCTTCGACAGTGCACAAATGGTTTCGCTGCATATGTCCAAGTTGATATAACTGAGGAGGTAAACTAATCATTGTTGTTTTGTGTGCGTAAAATAGTTGGTTTTCCTTGGTGTTATTGTTTTATTTACTTCGACGAGTACAAGTATAAACCATTATGATGATTCTATTATAGACTAAAGCAATTGAGAACAATATCGAAGATTTACTAGCAAGCTTGGATGAATTCTCACATCTCGCGGATACGGTAAGCACTTTTGATCATAACTATTGCCGACTAGATGTCCCTAGATGTTTTTGTTTGCGCATGCGTATTAAATCGACAGATCGCCTAAAAACAACGCTTTTTAGCAGATAATTATTGACTTCCAGCGTTCATTGACAATGTTTGCCTTAAAAGACAATAAACGAATGTATTTAGTCAGTCTTTAGCGAAAAGTGACTGTGTAAATGCTATCAAAATGATTCCCACAAGCGTCTATGGTCTGTTCCTGTCTTTATACAAACATCGTATGTGTAATATCCCAACGTCCTTATCGGGGGTAGAGCGGCAACTCAATGATCGTATGAGAGAGTTGCTCTGCTGACACCCTTTCAACAACATTATGTCACTGCCCAGAAATGGGTTGGTGCAATTTTTGGAACCCCAAAATCTCTCCTGAATGGAGAGTGACACACTATTACCAATAATATAAATAGAGTTTTTAGGAATACAAATCCTTAAGAACTGTAACATTGCAATAACATTCTATTATAATCAAATATTGTGCTATTTTTATTTTAGATCAGAAATGATTCTTCACAAATCCTCTTTCTGTTGCTGCCGGATTTATGTGCTAAATGCCAGTCATTGCCAACTGTTTTCAACAGAATAGATCAACTTGAGGTTAGTTATGAATTTGTAACATTTTTTTTTGATAAATGACCATGTATACAAAACATGGCTACAAACACAGTCCATTAATTTGCAAGATAATTTGCAGTTGTGCAATTGCAAAACAGAAGCCTGAAAATATTTTAGGGAATCAAACTCATGACTTTGCGATACCAGTGTAGTACTGAGCTATGAAGCAGCATGTTTGTAATTTAACCAATTTAGGATAGTTTCGCTAGGTATGTTCACAGTTGGAGTCATTGAATTGTCTAAATTGTAAAGACAAAGTCAAGTGGATCCACAACAATTTAGACGATGAGATGGCACCAACCATGGTAAATAAGAGGACATACCACAAGAAACTATTGTGAATTTGTTTTTTACCACATTAAAAATATTTTAAAAATAGCAACCGCAATATGTACTTTAATTTACCAAGGCTTTTGACCAACCAGAAAGCGAGAAAAATTATCAAATGTGTTAAAAAAAAATATTTTATTTGGTTCATTTGCACCACTAAATAGAGTCTAGTAGTTATAATGTAATTGGTGCTGTGGCTATTTCTTGCAGGTTTTTATAGATAAAGTCAAGCAATGTCTGCTTGAATTAGAAAGTCTGGTTGATAAAGCTGAACAAGACCTTGGTAGTAATTCCATTCAAAAAGTTCTTAATGCAATACCTTATCTTGGCCTTATCCAGGTAAAGCAATACTGTTGAACCAACACTGAATTGAACCAGCCTTCAACATTTCTAATGCCAACCCATATTAAATAACCCATATTAACAAAGGGTATATACAACAGTTACTATAATCTACACAATCACCTGTTGAAGACTAGTACTAGATGTGTAGACAACAATATCATAATTATTAGTAGTAATACTTCACTCTACAAACCTACAATCTTTGACAAAAGTGTAGAGTACAAATGTTATAAAATCATCTTAGCACTGCTGAACTTCTACTAATCCCCCCCCCCCCCCTCCCCCTGGCAATGTTAACTAGGGAGTCATTGTTTGGTGCTTATCATTTCACACCAACATTGATGTAAGGGGAAGGGGGTAAACGTTTTATACTTAAAATAAGTGAAGTAGTCACTAAGAGATAAAATACTAAAATCGTGCCCACTACTTTCTACACCACTTTTTTTTCAAACTAGCATTCTCATATCCAAGATGGATAATCTTCTTTGTTTGTCATATTGTACTTTGCAGAAGAAGCAACCACCTCCTGTTGAGGCTGAACCAGGGGAATTTCAAGCACCAACATTGTTCAAAACATCCGACTATTTCAACCCAATCCTAAAGGAAAAGTCACTACATAGTGAAGGAATAACAATGCAACTTGAAGTAGAAATAGATGAACAGGAATCACAGGAATCAGAAAAGTAGAATCTAAGTACTTACTTATAAGAACTCACTAATAGGTAAAAGACAAGAAAGGAAGAAAAACGAAATGATATAAAGAAAATTAAAAAGGGAGACAAAAACAAATAATAGAAAGTGATCAAAACAATTTCTTCAATTATTAAAAATTCAGTAAAGAAAACAAACCTGAAATTACTAGCAAAATAACCATTTCTTTTGGTTTATGAAAGGGAAGATAATGAAGTAAAACTGGTGTAGAATCAAAAAGTGAGATATGAACATTTGCATGCTATTTTGATTTTTGGACAGGGTTCTATTAATTAAGGGAAGACTTTGCTTTGTGGCAAAGAAAGATAGCAACTAGTGCATGTTAGTTGTTAATGCTTAAAATTAACTAATTTTTGTGAACTGTGATTTGACTTAAATGTGTGGAGACACCCTTACTCCAGCGACTTTTATAAATACTAAACATTCAATGAACCGTAACTCTTTTCACAATAGTCCAATATATATCTTCTCTTATTGCAATATCATTTTTGATTAAGTTATACAGAGAGAATGTTTTTGAATATTTACTACTAATAGTCTTGTAGTCATGCTGTGTTGGTGTTTTAATATTATGATAAAATCAATATTTAACTGATGGCAAGTAGGATTTATTCTTTGTCAGTGACCTTTGTACTTGTTGAAATAGTCAGCTTTTGTCTTTACAGTAATCGAATTGCACTTTCTAATCTTGATAACTGTATGTTAATATTTATATACAAGGGTTTTAGCCGCGCTGCAGTAGACAATATATTACTTTTACATTATGCAAAACAATGGCAGCTGATAACTGCAAGTGTATATCATTACCTGCGAATGACGTATTGGGTAATCATATGTTATTATGGATTAACTGTGAAATACTTTGCATATTACTACTTGGTGAAAACAGTAAATATATAGCATCATTATGTGCCTTAAATCACACCTGAAATCAATTAATGTCTAGTAGAAGTATGCATTGGTTATATAAAATGTTTTCGGTACCAAACCAGATATAGTAATCTTATCTATGAATGCTTGTTTCTGCTTGAACGATTCACTGTTGTTATAATTATGAATAATAAAATATTTATGTAAAGTTAAAATTTTGCATGAATTTGTCTAAGGGTCGGCCTATTTATTTGCCAAAACCGTAACATTTGTCTCCTCGCAGCATTGAGGGAAAAACGAAAAAATTCGATTTCGATCATTAATTTTCCACTTTCCGTCGCGTTTATATTCCAGTCTATCTGCAGATTATTTATTAGATTTATGGTATATGAAGCAAACCGGTTTAGTATTTCGCGGCAAGATTTTGACGCGTAGGTTTCGACGTTAGCTTGATGTTTGACAGATGAAATAATACGAAGTGTCAAGTTACCCAAGACCTTGTGTCAGACTCCTCAACCATGGCAGAAACAAGACTTGAATCCTTTGATGAAGACATCGCCTGTGACACAGAGGTTGGCAGTGGACAAGACATCAAGACTTTAGAAGCAATCAATATACAAGACGAAGCGTACTTCAACCGTTTAAAAACACACAAAAGTGATTACACTTTCAAGATAATGTGTGTTGGTGATTACACTGGTTTCGGTAAGAAAGGAGGGTTTGTAGCTGATTACATACATGAAAGACCTTTAAGTTTTTACCATAAACCTACTGTTGGTGTAGACTTTTATGTACATTATATACAATGGAAAGATGCCAAGAAGGATTCGAGTGTGAAACTACAATTTTGGGATGTTGCTGAACATGAACGATTTCTGAATATGACGTCTGTGTATTGTCGAAACTGTGCTGGAGCTATGGTCTTTTGGGGACCGAAAAGCCCTTCAAGATTAAGTAGCACTTTAAGATGGAGCCAGAAAATCAAAGAGGCAAATAAGAGCGATCGTCCGATGGTGTTAATGGTTGAAAATATTCCTTCATCTAAAAGAGGCAAGCCAATCGAGTGGATAGGACCGGGCAAACTTGTAGAAAGCAATGAAATTATGGATAGATTTTGTGCAAAGAATGGCTTTCTTGCCTGGTTTGAACTTAATTCTCGAGAAGGCGAAGGTTACAACGAAGTTATGAAAAAAGCAGTAAACTTTTTAGTTTCACAAATATTCGAAAATCAATTAGAATCATAACTTGCACTTCCGGTTGTTACATTCATGTGGACACGAACTTCCGGTTGGCATTCTATCGAACATTCCCTTGTTTTCGAACAAACAATTGAACCATAGAAAAGAAAAAAATATTACCGAGAAGAGAAAACGTGGCTCCTGTATACAGAGAAAATGGTTTATTAAATGTGTATTGTATTAGGGTTAAAAATACACAAACATTTATCAAACACAAGAAACTATCTTGTATTATAAACAAGTAAATGATAATATAATTGTTTATTTGATAATATATTGCATTTAAAGTATCTAAAATGGTTAAAATTGGCGCAGCAGTTGATGCTTATAGCATATGTCAAAGGTCATGGGAACAAAATATATCTGTTACATTTATTTTTTCCTGTTCCAACCTTACATACTTTATCAGGATTTAATGGTTTTTATTACTGCTGTCAAATTTGTCTGAGTAAATTGTGAGACCTTCTTGAAATGTTGTCTTGGTAATACCAGAGGGAATATGAATACAGGTTACACCTAAAACAACACAACTGTTATTAACAATCATTGTTATCATTGTCATCACCATCAATATTATATAAAGTACACCATTTTAATCATTTTCATCACCATCATCATTAGCCATCAATAGTATAAACATCCTTTTAATCATAATCATCACCATCATCATTAGCCAACAATGTAATAAACAACTCCATTTTAATCATTATCATAAGTGCATCACCATAATCACTTCTGGTTGTTATCACCATCACTGTCATCATCATTGTTATTTTGATCAGAGTCAATAGAATGAGTTGGTTATGAAACTCATTGTTCCTTCTTTATTCACTTTCTCAAACTACTTCTTCTTTTCAAACTACTTCTTACATAAATTATACAATCAGCCAATGAATATGGTTTGGTCAGATAATTAAGTCAAGCAAATTAAAACACAAGATTGTGCATGCTGTCTACACTGTACTCATCGTCATGATTACTTCTTTGTCAGCCCCTTACAGGTTTGAGTTGGCTGAGTTTCATTACCAGTCCCCTCTATTAACTAAGTTTTGATACTTTTACAACTATGTGACTCACCTAAATTATTTATATCCCATATGTTTCTTTCTTCGTCATCAAAGAAAAGCATTTCATGATAAGGTATTTGACTACTTTCTGAAAATCTACAAGGAGACACAACACATTATTATAAGGAAACCATTAAAAGTAGTTATGCCACGCGGTCCCAAAAATAAAACAAGTAATTTCCCAATAGTTCTCGCCACAGTTATCCAATAATACTCACTTGTTGAAATGTTTGACCTTACACCCAGGGTAGATTTCTTTGAAGTGAAAGTATTCATCAATCTCAAATAGTTTTATTAACTCATATGCAGCTTGTGGCTCATCGGTTCTGTGAGGCAAAAGTCGTCAATAAAAAATAAACAAATTAAACTATCTGACTCAGTGTTTTGTCTAGTAGAAGAGCAATCACTAGATGTACATGAAAATGTATTTGGGATATATTTATTTAGTGTATGTTCTTACTAGGATAAGTCATACTCTTCTATTTTATTGCATCTAAATTACTGTAACATGTCGCTGCACTAACTGCAGGGTTTACCAATCTAGTTATAATATACAGTGGTACCTCTATTAAGCAGTCACCCATTAAGCAGTCACCCTCTATAAGGCAGCCACAATAAAAATTCCCAAATCTATTCCTATACCTATTCTATACGGGTCCTCTATTCAGTGGCCAACCTCTATTAAGCGGCCACTTTGGGAAGTCCCGAGGGTGGCCCCTTAATAGAGGTACCACTATAGTTTTTATCTATTTTGTTTGTTTTCTTCTTCTTTTTATTTTGTAATAGGAGACTAGATCTTATAGATGGTATCGCCTGTATAGCTCTCCCAAACAGGTTGTTATATAAATAAATAAAACATACCTTGATGCCAAAGCTAGTTTAACATCTTTATTTTGCAGCCATTTTAAAATATCCATAACATCATCATAAAGGTTGATCTCATATCCATGTTTGTCGACCACTGTCCCATTCCTAATGGAAATGTCTAATGGTTAGTTAGTTCACTGGACATGGGGTTGAGAGGTGCAGGCAGCTCTTGCCAGATCATTGTATTCTTATTCCAGACACTAAATTAACTCTAACATATAGTATAAGTGGGCACCAGCTAGATCTTGTTGGGTTGAAAACTTGACAAAAAGTTGGGGCTAACCTGCGATGAACAGGCATGAGGGGTAGAAATATTCCTAGTAAGTTACTTAATTAATTCATGTTACAGAAACCAGGATGAAGCACCAAGCACTAGGCTTCTCTTATCATCATCGGCACAGATTTTACCTTTCTGTGTACTATATACAATATGAGCGTATGGTATACGGTATAGTGTGTGGTATACAAATTATGGCAAATCAAAGAATTCCAGGCCTAATGGTCTGGGTTTGATTCCCTGCCTGGGCGATTGCGTTGTGTCCTTGGGCAAGACACTCACTCTCTCAGTGCCTCGTCTTCTCGGATAAGGACGTAAAGCCGGTCCCGTCTGCCTACACTTTAATTCCTATATAAGGTGGACATAAAATATCCTGTTGTGCTCTTCAAAAAGAGCAGGGGATTGTCTCCCGGCACAACAGTCAGGTCTCAGCATACTACAGGGCCCACAGTAATTGGCATAAGCTGTTGTGGTGTCCCTATACCTTTGTATGAAGGAAAAAGCTAATAAAATAGCCCTTGTATATCTCACAGACCAAACACAAATATTGTATAGTACTTATGAAAGTTAGTTCTTCAATATTTTACTTAAATTCACTTTTGAGTTTTATAAATAGAAATAATGCTGATTATCCAGGGCTGTATTATATAATTATTGAACTTATCATTATTATAATTATGAATGATTACAGACAATGCTTGTGCTGTAAAAGACCTTTGATTTTTCAATCATTTGACTAATAAATGTACTTACTTGGTTTTCATACAGGGAAGTTTGACATCAGTATCAACCCAGAGAGGCCATATTGTATAATCTGACATCAAAGCAACAATAAACCATGTAAATCTTGCACAAAGAATTACAAGTACAACAATATTGACTAGTTTTACCTAAATCAAATACAATTAGCCTGGGAAGCGCTCTTGTATAATCGTTATTCATGATTCATACCCAACATATAAACAATGTCCTTGTGTAAAATAATGACAGGCGTTCCACAGTAGATCAACTAATACCCAGTTTCTTGGCAGGACACAACTTCCGGTCATATTTACTCGGTGTCAATATACCTATAAATAACCTTATCGTAAGAAATAATTATGTGGTGCTGTTATTTACATTTATTTACATATGGTATTTACAAAGGGAAATTGCTGTTAGTATAAAATCACATGTTTTTGTGTTTTATATTTAGAATGTTTTTAAATGTTTACAAAAGCGGTGACTTGTGGTACACTGACCCTCTAATTAGTGAGATAGAGCCACTCAATAACAATCTTTATTGTTAGCAATGTTACGTCTTTATACAACCAAAACATCGTCCGTATATGACAAGGGACACAAGGGTTTAATAACCGATATAACTCATGGGATCCCCACTATTTTAATACAGATATACAAAACAAAAAAAACAGTTTCAATTCAAAATTATTTTATTCAAATTTTCCCTATCAATAACAATAATATATATTCTCACAGTGAGCCATAAAAGGTCTTTTTCACTCTATTTATATGAAGGTGTCCGTTGCTTTTACGATGTGCATGGAAAATAGTCAAGTAAACAAACTATGACGTCATAGAGAAGGAACAGCGGGGTCCATTTCTTCAGAAGCATGCCGTCCAAGTCGTGATCAACAAAAGCTTTCAAGCCACAAATTATAACATATATTGATCATCTTTAAGTCTATTCGATCGTCTTTGTTGAATCACTCAATCCATTGTAACTATTTTGCCTTTCAGTCGTTTTAAAAGAAGACTGCTGACTCACTGTTGTCGTTAATTGTCGATTGAATATAGATCGTTTCTCGATCGTCGTCAAGTCTTGCCGTGTAGATTGTCTTCTACAAATATATTCTATCATTTCGAATAGTTTCTATGTTGCGCTGCTCATCTGCTGGGAGAGAGTCGCTTTAATTGTTTACCACGTCGAGCAGTCTTGATAAGTCGAACAGCTTCCTTGATCAAGTTTCCTTGCTGTAAAAGTTCCAAGACTTTTTCATATGATTCAGAAGTTCTAAATGGGTCACAAGTAGGACACAGTAAAGTTTGTAAAGGTTTTTCAGTGTAATCTTGATTCTTAGAATCATCGTCCATACATTGTTGTTGTGGTGGCTCTTTCTTGACCTTGAGCAGCTCACGAAAATCGAAAATCACATTATCGAGATCGTCATTGATCGATTTCTTGGTCCATAGTCCCACAGAACGATACATCACGTCACAACCACTAAAAGAAACGATTCTTGAGCAGCTAAAAACGAGTAAAATGACGATTTACTAGCGAGATAGTACTGACGGGTGGGGATCTGTTATTGTTTGGCACTTGAAAGAAACACAACGCTGTCTGAGCACATGGGAGACAAGAACACTGGATAGAAAACAAACCCTCTGATTGGCTAGAAAACGGATCACACGAGGTTATGAATAATGAAAATGATTTGTGATTGGTTAGTTTTGACATATGGTACGCTTCGATACACGCGTCAGAGCTATTCCTGTGTGGTGGTGATTTTGGCGGGAAAAGTCTATTGTTAATCATGTAAAACAACTGCCAAGATAGACTCGTCTTTTCAGTCACTACCTAGTAGAAGGAGCATCATACATTTTTAATTATTTACTACACTACAACAATAAATAATGTGGAACGTGTTCACTGGGCAAATTGAAAACTGACAACGACGTTTTTTGTTTTATTGTTTTCACATATTCGCAAAAAGCTACGAGATAAAAAACTATAATTAAGGGGTTGTTTGCCAGAAAGGGAAACAAAATTCCATTAATTCCTACTGACAGATGTTATTTCGCGTCATTTCAGTATAGCAGACAAAGGAATGCGTTCTCTTTTGTAAACATAGTCTATACATTTTTATAATAATTATTTTCATTGTTGCTTTAAAAGCCTTTTAGATATCTGGCTTTTTTGTTTTACCAAATTGATTAATTTTTCGTTTTGCTGTAGATATAATTGTGTCAAGTTATTATTCTTCTTTTATTGAACTATAAGATTTGTGGATTTCCTGTGCCATGCAAATAGATAGCGTATTGTGATTGGTTGATTGACAACGATTGACATATATATTGAAAGCGACTTGTATCTTCTCTGTTCGTCGGCCATCAAGACAAAATGGCTGCCAAACACGGCTGGAAAAATAGTTTTATCGACAGTAAGATAGCTGGCTTGTATGACTTGGGTGAAACGCTAGGGAAAGGACATTTTGCAGTCGTTAAAACTGCAAGACATGTTTTCACTGGCGAACGAGTTGCTGTGAAAGTCATCGACAAGACGAAACTTGACGAGATCGCGAGAGAACATCTGATGAAAGAAGTGCGTTGCATGAAGCTAGTTCAACATCCTAATGTGGTTAAACTATACGAAGTGATTGACACAAAAACTAAACTTTATCTTATCCTTGAATTGGGCGATGGTGGAGACATGTATGACTACATTATGAATCACGAACAAGGACTCACCGAGGAGAAAGCTCAGTACTTTTTCAGACAAATTGTTCTTGCCATAGATTATTGCCACAAATTACACGTTGTCCATAGAGATTTAAAGCCTGAAAATGTCATTTTCTTCAAAAATAAAGATTTGGCAAAGCTGACAGACTTTGGATTTTCGAATAATTTTATTCCTAATCAAAAACTGGAGACCGCTTGTGGGTCATTGGCCTATTCAGCACCAGAAGTATTGCTCGGCGAGTCTTACGAAGCTCCCGCAGTAGGTAAGGAAATTATACCGTTTCTCTTTACAATGGTCAGTATATTGATACATTGTTTTTTCATCTGTAAGCCTTGTGTAAAAAGAGTTCTAAGGAAATATAGACTCATGTTTATTCATCGATCAAGTTTATTTGCTATGATTTATTTGCTCTTCTAATATTTCGATCCCGAGGCAACAATTTTGTGGAATTTACTGTCACTATAGTTTAAATTGGGATTTAATTTCACTGTTTGAAACATTTTTATGTTATTAACTGTGATTGCAACATCGATGCTTAATTGAAATTCACTTCTTGAACTAATGCCGTCTGCATCATCGATTTGTTGAAGTTCAATTTTGATAGATGAGCCTATATTCTTATGACGTAGATTGTCAATCTAGGGAATTTATGTGAAACCGGTCACGAAGACAATAATATGATATCTCAAATTTCATTCTAAATTAGTTAGCAGTCTCTATTTATTGTATTTTTATGTACAATCATATTTTATTTCAACCGATATTATTCCACCAAGGCCAAAGGGTAGGAGGCATAAAATGTCTTCATTATTGAGCAATAATTAAGTATCCAATGAAAATCTCTTATAAATAAAAACATTCTATTTATATACAGCAAGAATGTTATTATCTAGATGGCACATTTTGTATTTTGTGATTTAAAATGTCCTGTAACGGGTAGTTGAATAAGTTTGGAATACCTCTGCAAATCTGGAAAAATAATTACTGTAAAAATGTAATTAATACACCATACAAAGAGACTTGTTCGTACTGGTATGTTTGTTCTTTATTAGAGGAGATAATCCTGATACTCCAGTTTCATGTCATCTAGCACCGCTGTACTATTTGCCAAAAGGCGCATTATCACAGGATAAGCCATGATTTGTTGTCAAAATATTAACAAATTCCAAGCAATACATAAAAGAATGTTATCGCTAAACAATAGAAAACATTTTAAAAAGGACTAGAGATAAGATATTCACATTTACCCTGATGATGGGCGAGCAGCCCGAAAGCTTGGTCAAAATAAAATCAAGGTTGATGAAACGTTTCGTTACTAAAATGAATATCAGCACAACCTACAAACATTTACTGGGAATAGAAAACACATTTAAAAGTACTCAGAATTGAGACCATCCCTGTGCAAATGCATCAGGCAGTAGATCAGTGCAAGGTAACATGAAAGTGGTCTATTATTATAGACTAGCAAATGATGTGTCTGGTATAAGTTTCTTTACTATTAGAGCGTATTCGTATAACCTATTACTTGTATGCTAATGAGTTTTATTATATTAATGCGCAAGTAAACAATAGCGCAAAGATCATGCTTGAGTGATTCACATGGTACAACTCAGATCAAACACAGGAAACAATTGTTAATGTTCACATTTGTCTCCTTCGCAGTTTTTGTTCACAGTAACGTGAATCACTCAAGCATGGTCTTTGCGCTATTGTTTTCATGCTCATGAATATAATAAAACTCATTAGCATACAAGAAATAGGTTGTACGAAAAAGCACTCTATTGAAATTATAATTATTATTATTGTAAACTATGAAGTACCAGGCCCAGTGATCAGAGTTATGTACATCAATAAATATATTGTTTATACTAGTAGCAAGGTATTGTGCTGGTTTACACATGTGCTTTGGCTAGAACAATGTAAATCACAGCTACAAGGTGGCTACAAGGTATACCAGCCACCTGGTAATACCAGTATTGATTGTGGTATTTGTAAACTACCATCATGACTTTCTGTCAAGTTGAAACTTAATTCCTCAGTGAAATACGACGATCATTGTTTTATACATTCTGCTCTAAGCTATGGAACTCAATCCCCGCCAAAATTCGGACATCAGACACTTTAATTACATTCAAATCAAGGTTGAAGACATTTCTTTTTAAGTCATATTTTTCTTGAACATAATTTGTATATAGTCTTTTGTATTTGATATTTACCGGTAATCATTTTGTTTATAATTTTGCAAATGCATAGAAATGTTTATATCCGTTCTAAGAACCTATTATTATTTAAAAAAACTCTTGAAAACCCAAAATAGGAACTGAACTCATGCTAAAATTATTATTAATGTAGGGGTTGTGAGGGTTGGTCTCCCCAATAGACCAGTTCATTGTCAAACAATACCAGCCTCCATAGCCTGTAATATATTCTTTAGAATTTGACTACAGCTTGTGATGATTGCATAAAAGAATGTACACATTATCAAACAATCTATTTTATAACTTTATTGGTAGTAGCTGTTATTATCAAAGACAAAACATGTAGATAATAAAACACTACCCGGTAGGAAAGCACAAACAGTAATTGATAACCCTAACCCTTAATTCCATTGAAAGGTATAATAATATAAATATTCTCTATCTGTGACACCTGCAAACTATGTACATGTACAAGGGAAATATTTTACTTGAAAATTCCACATGCTGTAGTCAAATTCTAGTGAATATATTACAGGCTATAGATGTTGATAGATGAGAACAGTGAAATGGTCTATTAGTAGGACTATTGTGTCTAGTAGTTATACACCTATCAATGTCTTGCTCCAACAGGGGGAGTGCGGGCAAAGTCGGGCTATTGAACATAAACATTGCCTGTACCTTGGGCTGCTCTATGTTTTTTGACAATACAAAACAATAATTACCGCATCCACAACAGTAAATATATGAGTAAGTATATGAATTTGACGTCCCCAGGATACGGGCTATTGACAAAAAGATATGAAAAATGTCAATAGCCCCTGGGTGTGCCCGCACTCCCCCCATTGGAGCAAGAAATCGATAGGTGCATTATAAGATTGTGATGTTAAAAAAAGTGATTTACTTTTTAAAGGCATTCAATGGTATGTATTGTTCTATTTCAGATGTTTGGAGTCTTGGTGTGATTTTGTTTATGCTGGTCAGTGGTCAGGCCCCATTCAATGAAGCTAACGACAGTGAGACGTTAACAAAGATTATGGATTGTCACTATGAAGTTCCTCCTCATGTATCTAGCTTATGTGGAAGGTATTTAGAAATCTTTCTGTATAAAACACAATTCCCACCAAGGGCATATGATATTTTTCTCATGTATCTGTATAAAAAACATGTATGTCAATATCTTTTAGGGGTTGGTCTTTCAAGGGCTATACCAACATACCCCATTAGAAATATAATAATTTAATGATAATAATAATAATAATAACAACAACAACAACAACAACAACAATAATCATAATCATAATCATAATAAAAATAAAAATAATTTAAGAGGACTATTAATAAGAGTATGAGTGACATAAATGTATGTATACATGTAAGTTTTAAGTGAAGTCTGAGGCTATAGGCAATAGCTTGACTAGTATATAACCAGGAAACTATGTAAATAGAAATTATCCTGTGATTCAATAAAAATAATAATAATAATAATAATAATAATAATAATAATAATAATAATAATAATAATAATAATAATAATAATAATAATAATAATAATAATAATTTAAGAGGACTATAAATAAGAAGAGTGACATAAATGTATACATGTAAGTTTTAAGTGAAGTCTGAGGCAATAGGCAATAGCTTGACTAGTTTATAACCAGGAAACTATGTAAATAGAAATTATCCTGTGATTCAATAAAAATAATAATAATAATAATAATGTCTTTATTGAGTAAACAAAATACATATTATTTAATAAAAAAAACATATTTACCCTACAATGGAATAAAAACTTTCTCAATAAATAAATACAATAAAGACATCCTAGTGCAATATAAAGTGGAAAAAAAGAAGAGAATACAATTAAATATATTGATACCCCTAATTCATATCCATACGCTAGTCGATTTACTATGAGAAATATGGAGAGAAGCATACAGTTTCTACTCTAATATTGGTTGTTTGATATATACATAGAGGATATATTACAAGGCGGTGGGAAGATATGAATTTTATTTTCGAGTGGTGAAAACAAAATGTTGTTTTTAACACGAGAAAATAAAATTGATATCTTCAAGCCAGCCTGTAATGTTCCTTTTATTATATGGACAAAAAAGGAAAAAAAAAATAGGACGGGACATTTGGTATATAACTTTTTCATATCTTCACTAGTGAAAATATGAAACATATGAGTGTTTTAGTTTCTGATAAAACACTATTATCCAATAACATATAATAAAGTAATTTATTGTTGTTCTTTTTTTCAGTTTAATATCTCGCATGCTTATCCGTGAACCTGGCCATAGAGCAAATCTTAATGAAATCATAGAACATCCCTGGGTACAGCAGGGCAGTACACCTCTTGTACCTTACAGTGCACCACTAGTTACTGCATTATCACTTACATCTGAGGAACATCATCGTATTGTTGACAAAATGGAGTCTGGTAAATTAGCTGGTAGGGAAGAGATCTTAAGGTAAGAGATTTGAGTGAATTTCTTTAGCTACAAAGCATTGATATCTTTCTATTAATGTAGTAAACCAAGTTTAACCAACATTCAATGGTGAATAATAATAACAAGTGAAAACATCTACAATAGCCCTCTGATAACAATCAAGCTCAATGAGTTGTTATGACAACTAATCTTTGGAGCCTATCCCACAACACGGCGGGCCCAAACGGCCCCAAAAACAGCACTTTAAAGTGTGACAATTTTCCATTAATTACGAATATTTTGATAAATTATTATCTTGGTGTTCTGAAATTTTCAGTGGTTGTAATATGGAGGTAGCAAAAAGTTTTGAACATTTTTTGGAATATTTTCACGTCATTGTGACGTCATAATAAAATGTTACAGAAGTCGAAAAAAATCAATTTTAGAGCTAGATACGATTTAAGGAAGTATTTTATGAACCTGTGAGATGCAAAACTTACACGTTATCGAAATTTTCATCAATTTTTGGTAACTGGAAATGGAGATATGAGGGATTTTATGATTTTGATGACGTCATCTAATATGACGTCACAGAAAAATAAAAAATATTATTATTTATTATCAATTACTAAAATTCTAACATCATCTCATTCAATAGTTGATTTTTAGTAAGTACAGCTTATAAAATCATCCATATCCCACATAGGGGCTGAATAACATATCTTTAAAGATATTTGTGACGTAATAATGATGTAGCTGTGATTTACTCACTTTTTCATCCTCAATTTATAGCCCTCTAGGTGCAAAAATCAAAATTCTAAAACGATACGATTTTCCGGCGTTCTTATATCATTTCATTCGCATTAAAGTTAGAAAGAAATGTTTTAGAATGAAAAAAATTTACCAAGCGAAATGTTTTTCCAAAGGTTTTAATTAAACATTTTCCCGCAAACTTTTCACGGGAAAGATTTTGGAGGTTAAAATCGCCATAACTCAAGTTTTCATCACCCAAATTAAAAACGGTTTTCAGTTTTAGACTTCTTAGCAAAAGGGGAATGATATTTGATGCAAAACAGAAATTTCATCATGAGCGTTTTTTAGGTCGTTTGGGCCCGCCGTGCAATGCAACCTGGTATTTGTGATTCATATACACATGATATTTTCTAGTTTGTAAAGTTTGTTTATTATGGTTGAAGGTCTCTACGTGAAGATCCTTATGATCATACTGCCGCTACCTACTTTCTTCTTGCTGAGCAGTACCTTCGTAGGCTTAAACAAGATTTAGACAATCCAGAGGTTGTCAAGAAAAAGAGGCGCAGTAGAGGATCCCTGCAGGAGAATACATTAAGATCACACAGGAATCCCACCTCCAGGTAATGTCCAATAATTTCACCATGTTTGCATACTACTTACTAAGTGATCTGTGTATATATATACTAATATTGAGGGAGGTGTCACGTTATTTTTGGAAGATATGTAGGTGGGTCGTTACAAATTATATTCTGTTCTATAGGGGTTTAAAAAAATTGGGGGTGTGGGGGGTTGTTTTTTTGGAAAAGAGAAAAGGTGATTTTGCCAACTCCCTCAATCCCCCCCCCCCCCCCCCCCCCCAATACACTAATAAATGAAAGCCCCCTTAAATCCTATTTGTACTTTTCCCTGTGGATCCCTTCTTTCATGCTATGTGTCAGTCAGTCCATGGAAACCTTGTGAGCAGTGTTGTGTGCTATAATATTTAATGTAGGGGTTGTGAGCAGTGTTGTGTGCTATAATATTTAATGTAGGGGTTGTGAGTGTGTGGGATATTGGCTACTGGCTATTTTGGTATAAACATCCCATATCTGGATGTTCAACAGTGATTTGATTTTTAACAGCCAATCAGATCTCACCTTTTATGCATGTATTTATGGTTACTAAGCACAATCCTTACTATCCAATCATAGACCATCATCGGCAGAGAGTGACAGTGGGTCAGAAAGATCAAATGAAAATAGTCCACGGACCAGTTCCAGAAGACTAGTGCCGCCACGAGAGGGAAATATCATGAACAAAAATATTCAGGTATTTATAGCATCTTGTGATTATCAGTAAAACATGCCAAATACGTGTTAGCAGTAGTCAGGGGGGTTTTGTCTTGTGAAAGACTGATGTTGAAAGAGATTTCCATTCTCTGCTCAAAGATCACTTGTACTCCACCACCGTCACCTGTCTTTCTCAGACAACACACACCAACATTCACATTTCACCTGTTTACATTAACCCCTCTTAGAAGGCTTACCCTCCTCTATTGTATTTCTTAGTTTGGTTTACATGGCAGCTAGGGTTACCCTAGGGTTAGGGTTACCCTCCTCTATTCTTGGTTTTCACGTGACGTCATCAATTTTTTTATTTCGGAAATATTAGTTATATTTACTTCTGGCAGTAATACTCTTTAGAGCTCCCCTAAACGAACATTTGTGCTAAATCTTGTGTCTTTGCTGTGTTTTGGTATGGAAATATAAGCGAGACAAATTGTGTCACGCAACTCTAGTCACGCATCTTTAGTAGTCGAAAATCAAACTAGATTCATGTCCGTTTAGTATTTATCGATGTTTGATTGAGCTCAAAACCTTAGAATTATCATGAGAAAGCTAAATTACTGGCATTTTTGCCCTAAATTTAAGGAATTTTGGGTTTTTTGCAAAGTTCGGCTTTTGGCCGCCATGTTGGTGTCGCTCAGAAGGACATCAATATGGCGGCGCCATACATTTCACTGTAATCAATGCGCATATACACTGGCTTCGTATTTGTTCACAATTAGTCCACTTAAGCTCAAATTTGAGCAAATCATAAATTGGTCATCTGGCTTTAAGCTAATGTGGCCTAGGTTGCTATTTGCATCGCAGAAAAGATCTGGTTAATGATATAATCAACACAACCGGAAATGCTTTTGCCATACATTTCTTACTAAAAATCTTTAGTAATAGCTTGACTATAACTCTGCCAATATTCATTCTTTTGACCTCATATTTTCTAACACTGCTAAATAAAGTATGTGCTTAATGAATTCAGTGATTGTTTACAGTTTAAGCGACAATTTAAGGACTTTCAATATGGTCACGTGATGAAAACCAAGAATTGTATTTCTTAGTTTGGTTTACATGGTAGCTAGGGTTTCCCTAGGGTTAAGGGTTACCCCTCTCTATTGTATTTCTTAGTTTGGTTTACATGGCAGCTAGGGTTACCCCTCTCTATTGTATTTCTTAGTTTGGTTTACATGGCAGCTAGGGTTTCCCTAGGGTTAAGGGTTACCCCTCTCTATTGTATTTCTTAGTTTGGTTTACATGGCAGCTAGGGTTACTCTAGGGGTAGGGTTATCCTCCTAGCAAGGACAGGTCCCTTAGCCAACAGGGCATATGTGGTTGTATTTGTATATTGAAGACACTCTGTGCAAATACACCCCCCCCCCCCCCCCTCCCATTTATAAGTGTTATGTAGTCCCACAGGAAGCCCAATGGTATTTGTTTGTTTGTAGGCTCAAGCAGTTGAAGTTGATGAAGCTCTACATAGTTCCATGGAAGAAGATGATTGTAATCTAATGGAGAGCCGTCGAATATTCCGGTCATTGGATGATTGTTCGTCAGGCCCTTCAACATCGTTATATGCAGCAGAAGATCACATTGTTGTAAGGCCGAGACAACGTAGAACACACAATTCTCATATGCCGCTAGCAAAGGCAAAAAGTACACCCTTGCATTTGAATCAAATCTTTGAAGAACGTGAGTCTGATTTGGAGGATAGTCCAAGGAATTCACCTCAAATCGAGCGCGCTCGTAAGCATATTGGAGGCGGCGTCATCAAAGCACGACGTAGTAGTCGACGATTATCACCGGTACCATCGACTGGTAGCAGCAGACGATCGTCTAGCTGTAGTAGTTCTGATGATGATGACTTGGATAAACACATGAAAAGATTAAACACAACATCAAGCTGTAGACGTAGTCCAAAACAGAATTACCGTAAAGACGACAGCGGTAGTGAAGGGGACGGGGGAGGAAAAACTACCCAGGGATCTCTACGGTCATTTGAACCAACCTCCTCAAGTCAACCACGGTCACAGGGACAAGACAATGGCTCCAAACAAGATACAAAGAAACAAAATAGCGGGGGGAAGACATGCTCTTTAGCAAGGAACCTAGAGAATAAGTTTACATTAGATGCAATTGATGAGAGTAACAAGGAAAACATGTGTAATGAGTACACTGATATTATCAAAGAGAACAATCTCACATCGACTAAACAGAAGAAAGAAAGATGTCGAGTAAACAGCGCACCTCTTCCAACCAAGACGGTTGTTGAGCAGATAAATAGAACATACAGTTTACAACGTAATGGAAGCTCTGCCAAATACATTCATAGTTTTGCTGAACTAGAAAAAACCCTGGAAAACAATAATGACAGTTTATCACATGGCTCAGGGAAAAGAGACTCTTTAACTCCAGCTGATATCGAAAATATAGATATGAAGGTCGAAGTGAAACGACCCAGAACAATCAATTCAGATCACATGCAAGTCTTACGTAGCCCTACTGTTCGATCAGTAACTAGTACATGTTGTCAGATATTTTGACATTAGTACACAACTATATATATATATATAACCGACAATCGATCTATTAATGAACAAAGAATATGATAGTTTATTGGACAGATCTAAAATTGTTCCTACAAATATAATTGTGAAACAATATTGAATTACAAATCTATTAGCCTTGGTCCAATATATCAGAGTTAAGAACTCTGTACAAATAAAGGTCTTTGAATTACTGATTGCCTTTTGGTTTATACATTAAAAAGACGTTTTTCGAGCTAATATTTCACACAAAATGATCGCAGTATAATATGTTTTTAGTTCACAACCATACATATACGTTATGACCAACAATGGCCTTTCGCTAATCAACTTTTCACACGCGCTTTGTACAGAAAAAATGGCTGAAAAACTTGGCTGATGCATACGAGAAATAAATCTGTCACCTTATTTAGCATAGAGCTAAACAACTAGAACATGCTTTTTCAAAACAATGAATATCATTATTAGTGGGGCAAAAAAAGAGACGGTCTGTTTTCTTCTATTATGGAATAGTGTATATTATATGATACATATAATATGTTTATTATACAATACCAAGATATCAACATCTATAGGTTAATACTAATGGATTAAAAGATAAATATGGGATATCTAACTGTCACGTCCATTGTAACACAGGAAGCCCAAACACTTCAAAAACATACTTGCTGATTTATCACGTTCATTTGAAATAGAGATATTGTGTCACGTGATCTGTTCGAAATGCTTCGTAAACTCAATTTCATGGTATTCCTGTGTAGACGTGTTAATAATACTGCTATAATAAATGAAGGTTAGAAGATAAATATTTACAGAATATACAAGGTGTTGCGATAATGACTTTTTTTTGCTATCCGGGATATTTGATGAGACAGTGTGGTTAGTATAGTAGGAGCCGCTATTCGAAACACCTGCTTTCTCATGCCCTCATCTGTGTTCTAAATTGTCTTCCCCACTGCAATCTTCCAATTATCGTAGAGTCTTTTTGGCTTAATTAAAAAGGGCGATATATATGGAAAGTCGGCTTGATGGTTGATGAAAACCCATAATTACACCGGAGATCAAGCTTCAAATCAAACAGCCTGTGACTTTTATCAGTGCTCATTTTCTCAGCTTTATTCGTGAAATGCTTTGTTAATATATCTAGGTCGATGTAGCTATAGGGTGATTCTATAGGTAAATTCATTGGAGGACGAGGGAATTCCACGTTGAATTTCACGAGAGAAATCAATATCGCATGAATCGCGGAGTCCGCGGAGCGATGAGTGCGATATTGATTTTTCGAGTGAAATTCAACGTGGAATTCCCGAGTCCAAAAATGAATTTTCCTTGAATCTCATTTCTTCAATTTAAGCTTCAAAAACCAGACGCGCGTGTTCCGCCGTTCCCGCCATGCGATTCAGAAACCGGATGAGAGGGTATTCCACGCTAAATACCCTCGCATCCGGTTTCGTTCTCAACCAATCAGCGCGCGAGTTTAAATTGAAGTATGAGATTCTATGTTATATTGTTTATTAAAAGTGCAATGTTGATCAGTGATTTGCTGTTACGAAGGTTGTTTTTTCTTGAAGCGAACATATTAATTAATGAGATGATTGTCAAACACAGTCAAACGGCTGCATTTTAACATTCGTATTCTTTGTGTTCTGCCAGTCATTGTATGGATCAAGTCAAAACCCTGTCTTCTGTATAGAACAACACACTAAGGCCCGTTCACACGAGCGATTTTTGGGGCGTTATGGCGATTTGAGGTGCGATTTTCGTGAAGATTTTTACGGCGATGAAAATTCGCGCGTGTGAACAACCGGCGATTTTACTGCGATTTTGGAAATTCACGTCGCCGCGATATCGCAGGTGTTTTGAACATGTTCAAATTTGACTGCGATTCAGCTGCGATTTATTTCAGAAAACTGTGACTGAAAATTTGAACTAGGAGTCCCCCAATAGGAAATGTGTAGCTACTTTCCGTCATGGAAAGATGAAGAAGATCAAAAATGATCATTTTTTCATAAAACTCGCAGAAACTTGTAGCAAAAGTTTATACTGAAAAGCTGAAAAGCCACAGTAAAATCGCCGGTTGTTCACACGCGCGTTTACATCGCCGTAAATCGTTGTAAAAATCGCACCTCAAATCGCCGCAAAAATTGCTCGTGTGAACGGGCCTTTAAGAACACGTTTAGACGAAACACGGTGACGTGATTCTGGAACATTCCTCTAAATAAATAGGAGTGAATCATCATGTCGACATAACACGAACTGACCTGTTTTATGTGAGTATGGAATTAATAGTGTATATTATATGATATGAAAGACGACGGTATCAACACCTAGAGCTTTATTACTAATGGATTAAGGATTTTAAGAACACGAAAACATAATCAATATTCTCGTAAAGAGGCTAAATATGCCATTAAACAATTTCTTCGAAATGTATTCACCTATTATACATTCATTAATGTAAAAAGGAAATATTGTGGTGTTTAATAAAAACGCTCAGCCAATGAGCATGGTGGAGCAAGTTCTTTCAACAAGACCAGAGCAGGTGATAATGCATCAGTAGACTTACTTTAACCTGCAATACAAGCAAAAAGAAAACAATGGTCAATTTGGGCTTCCATAAAAGTAATTATGGAAATATTCATTGCCTTACCTGTTTTCCACAGCCACATGTCAGTAGCAGAACTAATGTAGTCCGCTGACTGGTAGAAATTACTTCCATCCCATAATGCAAAGTGGCCGGTGTATGAGCCAGATCCTGGCAAATTGAGCCTCATGATTCCTTTTTGTCCAGAAAACGATAATTTTGATTGGCTGTGAATGTCTGGTGATCCATATGTCTTGGTTAAGTATCTTGCCAAACCAGTCACTCTAAATATGTACTGTTTTCCGTCCTTTCCCTTGACGCTATCATATCTTTTCTCAACTGGGTCCCATTGAGCACTGGTTATATCATGTCCACCAACTTGGTTCAGCGCTCTGGACATGCGCACGGCGCAGGTGTTAACGATGTAGTCTGCATCGACATTCCCTCCGATCTCTTTCTTTATCTGTGGGCTAGTGTATGAGCCACCATAGTCGGAATATCCGGGGTACACACTCTTCAGAGCAGAGAAGCTCGGTAGCGATTTGACTAGTAATTCAAGTAGAGAATATGAATACAAATATAAAAAATAGCGCATTTAAACCATCCTCAGGGCCGGGCCCAGGGCGACCGAGGATGCATTTAAACAGGCAAGTGGATGGCAGCATGCAGCGGAATTTGAGAGGAGACGTGAAGGCCTAGCCCCCTTTTCATATTCATTTCCAGCTTTGCTGAACTGGGCACCTCTGTATAAATATTGTTAATACATAAAATAAGGGGGGGGGGGGGTCGAAAATTTACATTCAATCTCTTCTTCTTTATAATTAGCCTACTGTACGCGAGTCTGCTGAACCGAACCGCTTATCAATTTCTGGCCAATCAGAGAGAGCTTTCTGCATGGTTGCTACTGTCGCAAACAGAATCAGTTCAAAATGGCAATAAATCGATCGACGAAAGCTGCTTTGTGATGTAATTAGAATCGAGACAGTGAAAGAATTTTAACTGCAAGCAATACGGAAAACATCACAAGGTGCCAACGGGCTGTGGTAAATCGCTAGAGTATCAATATGTTGTTGGTTGGGATTTCTGTGTTAGCGATCTAAACTGTTTTCATGTTTCTCGAAATATCGCTCCTGAATTGAAGATATTTCAAAAATTGTAAATAAATATTTCAAATATTGTTAAAATTTAAAAATGGCAGATAAATAAAGTTATAAATAGTTAGCGAATGCTTTTAGTGTGGTTACTTTACATTTTAAGGCCATTTTAGTGTAGCTTTGGATTGTGATACCGCGGCAGGCAAGTTCGCCGATCTCAGACTTCAACGGCACCTAGTCACAGCAAAGTATAACTAGCTCCTTTCCTCGGATTATTCGGCGATTTTCAGCTTCTCAACGCCACAATATAATCAAAAAAGTCTGTGAACTTCCTTGTTCCAGACTATTCGAAGACGGTCAAATTTTTACAGTGAGGGATGGACTGCGTTTACAAGGTTTTCTAACAGAGCTTTGATTGGGTAGTTGAGGTTATATTTTATTACGTCATCACATGCATATTCAGTTGAAACTGCTCGGTTCAGCAGACTCTACTTTTTGGCGAATATTTTGAGCGCAAAAAATCGAGTCTGCACAGCAGGCTAGCTTATACTAATTAACTGATCATTAGATCAGTATATATCGATCAAGCGGCACTTCAATCACTATCTATAGTATTATCGTATTGTCTACCAAACTCTCAATTTATATACTTACATGCGTGGCTGGTACAATGCAATCCCAACACAAGAAAAGCCAAACTGATCAAGAATTTACGAGACATCTCCGTCCCTATATGCACTAGAAAATATATATTTGAGCTTATACACACAGGCTATTGGGATCAGCCGTATATAGGTATAACATGAAAGTGTCAACAGGGTGTGTCATCAGTCAACTCCTCATAAAGTTAGTCAAAGTCATATAACTACTAAAGTCGCAATAAAATATAACCCCCAATTCGCCCTCATTTTTAATCAACTGAGATATAGAAAGGCCTTTACTCGATCCGTGTCGAGAAGTTGCATTCAACAATAATAAAGATTGTAAACTTAACAACGTACTTTAAGCAACTATTTGAGCAACATATCAGTTTAAAACAACTTTGCAGCCGATAATGAAGCAACGTAAACGATATGAGAAGCAATTATTTATTGTTATGCGACAGAAAGCAACACAAAAGTCATGGCCATGCACCTATTTTAATGTAACAACAATCTCTCTTTAATGTATCAACAACTGCTACAACAATCATACCTTTAATTCTTTTTCTTCTTTCACTTGAGAACCTCTGCTAGTACAAACACCAATTGTGATTGTGAAGCAAAATATGTGCTATAATTATACAAGTAGGTATTTGTACAAGTAGAAGATCTTACCAAATATGGTCGAATAAAAAGAGATCAATGCTCGATGACACATAAAAACATCGACAATATACTACCTCATGAATTTTCAAGTACCAGGAAGTCTTGAAGCAGGAAAAGAAAGTAAAAATTAATAGAGATTGTAAACTTTAACGACTTTAAGCAACTCATAACTATCTGAGCAATATATATATCAGTTTAAAACAACTTTGCAGCTGATCATGAGTTATAACAGAAACAATGCGACATAAAGCAATACAAAAGTTGTTTTCATCATGACTACCTATTTTAATGTAACAAGTTGAGGCAACTGCTACAACAATCATACCTTTAATCCTTTCTCTTATTTCACTTGAGAACCTCTGCTAGTACCAGCACGAATTGTGAAGCAAAATCTGTGCTATATTTATACTGATGAGTCATCAGTGCAATTAACTATATATAAAGAATATAGGTCAACACAACACAAGCCATGCATACAACACAGCATCGATCTCTTTTTATTCGGCCATATTTGGTAAGATCTTCCACTTGTATACACCGATAATCTTACATTCCCGTTTATGATTAACTGAGATCATTATATATCGATCAAGCGGTATTTTTTCAGCAACAAAATGTCAAATAGGCAAGAACGTATCGATCTAAATACAGCTCCTCATACAGATGACATCTCTTGATCAATTTCTCCAACTACAAAGTTTGACAGTTTCTCCCTGGTAACAGAAGATAGCCGTATCCACTGCTTCTACTGCTCGTGCAGTTAACTGGATTCCATTCCATCTGTGGTATTAAAAATGTCTTCATCTACTGCTTCCTACTATATTTAACAAAGATTGTCAATCTATCAATATCTGAGAGTGTTGTAACATGTAGCTCAAAACTGGTTGTTGTCGAGCCTCGTCTGAAGAAGCCCTCCCTTGATCATGGTGAACTTAAAAAATTCAGATCCTTATCAAACTTGAAGCTTACATCAAAGATAACTGAAAAGATTGTAGCTGCCCAGACAAAGGACCACATCTTGAATAACAACATGAGTGAATACTTCCAGTCAGCATATAAACAGCATCACAGCACCGAAACAGCATTAACGAGAGTCCACAACGACGTAACACGTGATGTAGATGATAAAAGATCAGTTCTACTGCTGCTGCTGGACCTGTCGGCTGCGTTCGTCGACACCATTGATCATTATATCCTGCTCTCTCGTCTGTCACATAGATATGGTTTTTGTGGGGATGTTCTTGCCTGGTTTACCTCCTATTTATCAAACAGAAGCCAAACTGTTAGTGTGAATGGTATTACATCTACCAAAAGAGATCTACCTTATGGTGTCCCACAGGGATCCGTCCTTGGTCCTCATCTTTTCTTACTATACACAGCCCCACTAGCTGATATCATCCGTCATCATGACATGTGTTCCCATCTTTATGTCGATGACACTCAGCTTTATCTATCTTTTGAATCCACCTTGGCTCACGAGGCTGAGTTTGCAAAGGCCAATATAGAAACTTGCATTCTTGAGATAAACAGTTGGATGTCCAAAAACAAGCTCAAAATGAACAACGATAAAACCGAACTAGTCGTGATTAATACAAGACACAGACCCTCGCCACCTATCACAGCCATTCAAGTTTGCAACGAACTCTTCGAACCTTCAACAACTGCAAGGAACATTTGAGTAATTTTTGATTCAGCAATGACAATGGAAGCACAAGTCAACTCAATGGGCAAGTCAGCGTTTTTTCATCTACGAAATCTGGCCAAAATCCGCGAGTATTTGTCTAAAACATCAATTGAAATTTTAGTACACGCATTCATCACCTCCAGATCGAATAGACTTCTGCAACGCTGTACTATATGGAATCCCTGATTACTTGCTGCAGAAACTTCAAAGTGTACAAAGCTCCACAGTTAGATTAGTGAGCCTAACATCTAAACACAATCATATCACTCCAGTATTAAAAGACCTCCACTGGCTCCCAGTCAGTTACATGCAGAATTGAATTCAAGATATTACTCCTAACTTACAAATATTTAAATAAGATGGCACTTCCATATTTACAAGAACTGATTAAACTGTACACTCCCAAACGACAACTACGATCTTCATCCAAGAACTACCATACAAGCTACGGACTTACGGCTACAGATATTTCAGCACATCTGCACCAAGACTATGGAACTCACTACCGGATAATCTGAAAAGCTGTTCTAAATAGAATAGGCGCTATATAAATCATTATAATAATGATAATAATACTTCATTAACTAGTATTAGCGTATTGTCGACCAATTCTCAATTCATATACTTACACGAGTGGCTGGTACAATGCAATCCCACCAAAAAGGTTTGTTCATATTACCGACATCCTTTGCAGGCTTCAGAGTGTGGAGTTTAGCGACAACGTTTTTTGAAATAGGTGTATACTTAGTTGCACTGATTTAACAACTAGCCAGATCCTAGTGTATCGGCACAGGTAGTCCAAGCTATGTATCAGTACGTTATTATAAGAGAATGTATATGTGGAGATAAAATCAACAAAAAATTAGTTCTAATTTACACAAATTCTTCGTGTTGTGAAATTCTCGCCGATCGGTAACGGACCACTTTGTGTGTGTTGCCTTGGAAATATATTTGATTGACGTCCACCAAGACTCTATTTTTGGTTTGTGTTTGAAGGTCTATTTGGCCACGTGTAACTGGGAACTGCAGTAGCACAGGAAGCCCACACATACTTTAAAAATATGAAATAGAGATATTGAGTCACGTGATCTGTTCGAAAGGCTTCTTGAACTCAACTTCATGGTATTCCTGTGTAGACGTGTTATAATACTGCTATAATAGATGAAGGTTAGAAGATAAATATTTACAGAATATACAAGGTGTTGTTGCGATAATGACTTTTTTTGCTATCCGGGATATTTGATGAGACTGTGTGGTTAGTATACTAGGAGCCGCTATTCGAAACACCTGCTTTCTCATGCCCTCATCTGTGTTCTAAATTGTCTTCCCCACTGCAATCTTCCAATTATCGTAGAGTCTTTTTGGCTTAATTAAAAAGGGCGATATATATGGAAAGTCGGCTTGATGGTTGATGAAAACCCATAATTACACCGGAGATCAAGCTTCAAATCAAACAGCCTGTGACTTTTATCAGTGCTCATTTTCTCAGCTTTATTCGTGAAATGCTTTGTTAATATATCTAGGTCGATGTAGCTATAGGGTGATTCTATGTTATATTGTTTATTAAAAGTGCAATGTTGATCAGTGATTTGCTGTTGCGAAGGTTGTTTTTTCTTGAAGCGAACATATTAATTAGTGAGATGGTTGTCAAACAAAGTCAAACAGCTGCATTTTAACATTCGTATTCTTTGTGTTCTGCCAGTCATTGTATGGATCAAGTCAAAAACCCTGTCTGCTGTATAGAACGACACATTAAGAACACGTTTAGACGAAACACGATGACGTGATTCGTCGTCTGGAACATCAATTTTGTTAAGAAATGTCGAATGATATTGCCAGTAAATGTAAAGTCAACATGCCAATTTCGCACGAAAAATGGGCAGCATGCATGTATAGCCCTATTTAAGATTGCTTTTAGCCTTAACTTTTTGTCATAAATTTATAGATTTTAATAGTCGCAAAAAGGCAATTGGGTTTCGATATAAATGGTGTTTTACGAGCAGCATCGTTTAAAGGGAGTGACGATGAAAAGATGCCTGATACCTTTATAATATTCATTCATTGTCACGCGCGACCGAAAACCTATGGTTTATATTTATATAAAGAAATCTTTTGATGTACAACCTTTATGACGCAAAGGCTGCTGGGATACCATGGGTCACCTGCCTATAGTCAATAACTAAAAGGCCTGCCTAACCGAGAGTGGTTAGGGATAACTGCTACTTTTTTTCTTTGTGTAGAACCTTTTTGATACAAAGGCTGCCGGGATACCATGGGTCACCTGCTTATAGTCAATAACTAAAAAGCCTGAGAGTGGTTAGGGTGAACTGCTACTTGTTTTCTTTGTGTTTACCCCTATGACGCGGCGTAAGTGATCTATTTGGCGTAAACAAACCAGCCAAGTCATAGGGAGACAGCTGCTAATAGCAGTGCGCATGCCTATCATATGATAACGTCCAGTAATAGTATACCTGTTGGCTAACCATCAAACGTCAATAAATGTGCTTGATAAAGTCAGCACCTGCACACTGGTACTACGTCTACTAGTAGCTAGCTACTCTGACTCCATCATTACTATTATCCAGCTAAATAAATAGGAATCATCATGTCGACATAACACGACCAGCAAACCTGTTTTATGTGAGTATGGAATAATGTATATTATATGATATGAAAGATGACGGTATCAACACCTATAGCTTTATTACTAGTGGATTAAGGATTTTAAGAACACAAAAACATAATCAATATTCTCGTAAAGGAGGCTAAATATGCCATTAAAGGCAAGCGACGAGGAAAAACATGACTTCCAAATGACTTCACCTATTATGCATTCATTAATGTATACTATATATATATATTCAAAGGACTGCGGCAAGTGCGTTAATTTTTAACGATTTCAAACGAATTCATTTCGCGTTTTCTTCGTTAAATTCATTAATTTAAAAAGCAAATATTGTGGAGTTTAATAAAAACGCTCAGCCAATGAACATGGCGAAGCAAGTTCTTTCAAAACACCAGAGCAGGTGATAATGCAGTTTGTATTTCAAATGCCTTAATTGCAGGAAAAAACTCTCAAAAAGACATATTTTATCCTATTTTTAAAACAAAGCGAGATTCAGTTTCAGCGCGCTTTTTGGGATTTTTATGATAACAAATTTTGTCGATTAAAAACGCTTTTCAAAAGATTCATTAGTCAAAAGTAAAACTTTCGTAATCTAAAACTAGCATTTCTGCATGGTCAATCAATATAATTTATGAGTAAATGGATGTTCGTATGGTTTAGATGTCTCCATCTTGTCAGAGACAGTGTCATGGTAATGAATAGAGATAGTGCAGCAAAAAGACAGCTGGATATATACCAGAAGAGTGCTGAGCAAACACAGCAGGCTTGCTCTTCTTTCCTTCATGCATACTTATTCAGTTTTAAAACTAACCACAATTTAGGCTTTCGTTGTCTAGGTTACCAGTTGAATTGAGTGACATGCTGGTTTCGTGATATATCGGTAATCAAATATTTTTTAGGGTTTTATATCTCGATACGAAAACAATGGCAACGCCAATCGTACACTCTGTTCAGTTTGATATATAAATAGAATATTATGTAGAGTCTTACTGTGTAAGATGTTAGTAATACACGGGCTTTAACAAACAAATTTCAACGTTGCTACAGCAAATAGACTGTTCTTAAAGAATGCTGCCAATTTAGCGCATCAGACGATGTCAAAACCTAAATACAATAAAGTAACTCACAAAGGCAACGAGGAGATCTGTCTGGAATCTAACGCGATAAGATAATAAGAACAAGGTTTCTGTAAGAACGCTTTTAAGGGGTTAAAGTGATGTCCTTATAGCTTGTTTCATTCTGTTTTCTCATTGTACGGAAATGTCAAGGATTACGATCACGTTGGTTCATAGTAGGTTACCGTGACGATTCATTCAACCAGATAAACAAGGAAAGAGAAAGACAGCAGACTGATAGCAAGGAAAGCATCGCTAGATATATATATGCAAAAACTAGTTGAGAAGATAGATGAACTAACTGATGCGGGTAATTACAAGCAAAAAGATAACAAGAAAACGGTAAAGAAAAAAATAAAACTACAAAGAAAATAGGAAAAAACAAAAAGGAACAATCAATAAAGTATAACAACCGGTATTATTGCGTTGGATTAAAGTGTTGGTACTTTCTTGTAGATAACAATGATGTGGCCTCCTTCTAGACCCAGACTGTGGAAGCATAAAGGTAAGATTCTTCATCTATCCCATACTGTATAATACAATCTATACTACTCCGCGGGTGGGTGGAGAGGGGGGACTAGGAGGTATATTAAAGTATCGTGTATGTTCTTCATATCTAGTCTTAGCGATTTGGTATATCTTTCAGGGCAGTATAAATAATTTCAAATTTAGAATTTCGACATTTCATGGCAACGGGTAAGGGTATCGAAAAAGGAAAATCCTAGCGCTCTCCGTGCATCTATAGTTTTATGTGTTTATGTTGTATTTTTGGGGGGGGGGGGGGGGGGGGGGGTGGGGGGTTAAAACTTGTCTGTACAACGCCCTTTTAAAAGTATTTCCGGGATATTTTAGGGGAGGTTTTGAATGTTCTCTACGAGTATACTTAATACACTTTTACCCCTGATTACTCCGGGAATACTACACACACCACATATCATCATCTATGTATGTTATATGTCAGTTTTACAATGAAGTTAACCGACTTCCAACTAAGAATAGCATTTATTGTCCGTCTGGAGGATATCTTGTTTCAATGTTGTCAGATTATATTGATATGGTGGTTGACGGCTGGCTTCGTTCAGGTGCTCAGAACGGTCTTGAATGAAGTCGCGACCTCGAACACATGTGACATCACATCACAGGCGAACAGCAGTTTGAACTATCTTTCTATAGATACACTCTTGTTGGTGTATTTTTGGGATCTCTGTGCTACTGTTTCTTGTTGCTGTTCTTGTTAATGTATATATTTCCACTCGTATTAATATTGTTTAACTAAAGATATTCGTTGTCTAAATCCATGGGGACCACGTGATGTCAATGACGTCATGCATAGTTGTCATAGTTTGATAACCACCTGTAAATAAGACTGGTAACTGGCATGGCCACGTGCCCGGCGTACGTGGATTAACACTGCATCAACCATGGTACACCTTGACTTAACTGCACTGGCTATCGATTTTGCAGTAGTTGGTCCGTTTAATTATTGGCAGTTTGTTGTTTGCTTGCATGGCTCAGTGTTATTGGGTAGCTTTGTATGAGTATGAAAGGCTCACGGCATCATGCAAGCCACCATAGGACACTAGACATTTCACTGCAGTCATACTCTACCTGCTGTAAACAGTGTCCTGCATGTATATAAGCCTGTTGATTGTTTACTGAAAGGGTTTCATTATCCGCATGCTATTATTAGATGATTACTGGTTACTGCCATCTGATTGGATACATGTGTAGCTATTTTGAATTGTTACTCTTTTACTTCCGCTACCATTCAAATGTGTTGAACACGTGCCACGTGTCACGTGACAATACAGCTGGCGTCTGGTCCAACGTGTCAATCATGTTGATATTTGACATCATCGTTTATAGGTCATCTATTGTCTTTTTATAAAGTAATAATTAGTATAGTAGATTATGAGATAATAATTTGGGTTTCATTGAAATGCTATCGCAACACGTGTGTCGCGTTCACGTGACATGCTTTTAAATAACCCATAAACTGTATCAAGTTGCTGTTTAATACTGTGATTGACTAGCCAGTGTCAGCACTTTCAACGATGATACTTCTATTAGTTCGAGAAAAACAGAAGTCTAAGATAACAGGTTTTATTGTAAAACAAGAAATGAAAACCTGCATGTTTGTCCTGTTAGAGTTAAAACGTCTTTGTCCTCTCTAAAGCCAATACAAGAAAAACCCGATATTTGACAAGGATCCCAGCTTTATACTTGTAACGACCTGAGATATCCTATTAAGATGCAATTAAGACGATATAATACTTTCATATTTCAAAACGCTGACAATAACTGTAAAAGCCCTGACATAGTGTCGTTAACAACGGGTTGAACAGCATGGCTTCTCATCTAGTTGATCGTTTTACTCACGCTAATATTATTTAACAACAAGTGAAAAAAAAAAAAATCATTTCACCCAGTATACACATACAAAGAACCGCTTGTGTGATGCCATGCTACTCCAAATACTGAAGAGACATGCTTTTTTTACCTTATTAACGCAATTTCAGTTTTAGCACAAAATTGACTTATTTAACCGGTATATAACGCCTGTGGATCAAGGCACCATACTGGCTGACCGCAAAGAACTCTGGTACATAACCTAAGCAGCTGTTTTTTTTAATGGAAGGCTATATTGGCGCCGCAAATCATCAACAAAGTCTACAGTGCCTTATCGAGCCAACTTTTGCGGGGGATGTTCATTTGACTGCTGTATAGTCGAACAAAACAAGTCCAATGAATATCACATCCACAGATGGTAAAACGCAGTCAAAATGGACCACAACCCACTAAATGAAACATTTTGCGGTGTTGTTCGATTTTACCAAGTTGTACATTATTGTAGTTTTGCGTTGAACTTGTGTACGTTGAGTGTAACCACACTAACTAAAAAACACTTCTATAGACTTACATCCTTTAATACAATTATTGAAGAAAAACAGAATATTATCATAGTATTATATTTAGAAGTGTTGAGCAATGAAGCTTTATTATATGGCTTGGCAGTATCAGCCAGGTTTAATTGTGAAATGCTGAGAAGCTCGAGTTCCGGACTGATTTGATGAATTCATAAAGGAGGATATTTATTGACTTGTTTTGATGTCAAAAATCTTGATGAAAATGGAAGTAACTAACAACAAACACTACACATCGTTGACAGATGTTCATTTGAAAGGAACTTTGACGAGGTCTACCAAGATTGCCACATTCACAAATACTGAAAATAATCAACATGTTTTTTGAATGTACCAACAAATATAGATCGATCACAAAACACGAAAGGTTCCGTTTTCAAGTTAATGATATTTGAGTTTGATTACATCAATCTAGTGCCATGTTTCTATAATGAAGTATTTTCTCGTCAGAAAGGCTTTATTGATTCTAGAAGATGGGTAGATTCCGGTCATGACGATGGCCTAAGTGAATAATCAAAAGACTTACAAAATTAATTTTACTCCAAGCCAGTCGATTGGCTCTCAGGCAAATAATGCACGATAAAGGCAGCCGGAGCCTGATATTTTTCGAAACATTCTGACTGCGAAATAATTGATATTCAAGAATTTGAACAATTCTAGTGAATAAGGAAATAGATATCACTTGAATATTCTAATGACGGGGAGATGGTATTTTTGGCATAACAAATGCATGCGCTAATGATGAAACTAGCCCTGAAGCAAGCGCTGAGCTAGGATGGCGTTAGCGAGTCGAAACAGCTGACAACACTACACCATCATAAACAGTATTATTACTGCCTTCGCTGTACGTTACCATGGTAATCCACCACACCTTGTTGGGCCAAAAAAACGTTTGTAAATCATGAATATGCGATAGTGAGCGGGCAGATGTAAATAATTCACGCACTTCTATGTCAAACGCGGACTTTGTGTTAATTAATAATAGCACACAGCTCGCCTGCAGCTGTCCTCTACATGTAAGGTCCCGGATGTACAGGTGCTCGTTCTCCTATAGTCTTGATGTGAAAGCTTGGCTTGAATAAAGGCGGCTACAAGGCAACACACAGTATTTCTTCAAGATTTTATAGTCTGTCAACAACTTCAATGAAATTCAGACCAGCGATGAACCACGCTAAATATAGCGGTAGGACCTCTTTGTTTTTATTGATGTTTTCATGCCAATCCTAGCAAAAATACAGTATTTTTTTGATGGGAAAAATCGTAATGTTGCAGTTGGTGATTGATATTCGGTGTTTGCGTCAACTTTAATGGTTTTGTATTGTTGGGTTCTTTGTTGCGGCATATATTATCGATAGAGAATTTTTAGTCGGTGTCAGGTCTTTGTATGATGGAAATTCCCCATCTATTGTTTTGTATAATCTATGATTACGGGTTTACCGTGTCTAAATCAACTTTATCATGTAACCATCTTGTAATGTATGTGAATATATATATATATATATATATGTATATATGTATTTGGTCGTGTTTTGATGGCAACAGGGCAGATGTTCATCGGCGAAACGCACGTACTGCACGTGGACTGCACTGACCAATCACAATCAAGCAACCATTTCATTGTGTGTGTTTTTTTTGTATACCATCTCACGTTAAGTGTCTTTTATTTCGATTTTCTTACTTTGCTTGTTGTGGTTTGGGATATGCCCTTAGGTCAGTACGTGTTACCATCTAAATGTATTCGATCCAAAACACTCTTTGCCCTTATATCTTACATGGCTTGTTTTTCTATTTTCTCAAAACATTTCGTTAGCTATCTTGACATAAATTATTCAGATGTGTACCAGAGCCGTGGCGAACTTCCACCACTAACATTGACACTATTGTCTTTCATTTGTTCGTTGATTTTTTTTCTATATTTACTAAATGTCTCGTTGTTTGCTGTTGTGTAATGTCTATGTCCCAGGCTCTTCGCCGCCAACAAAGTCAATGGGTGCACCTGCTAGAAGGTCCCGGATGTACAGGTGCACAGTTCGAATATTTTACCGACACCTGAACATTTTCAATTAAAACATCTTACAGCGAATACAGAATGCACCGTTATTTCACTCCACAACAACAAATCATTCACTATTTTATCAAAAATAATCATTCAAAAAACAGAAAAGTGACAAAAGTGACGTAATTATATTGTTATAGGAACAAGTTTTTGCAAGCTTACATGGATTTTAATTTGTCCCCTGTCAGTAAACAATGGCAATTTTGGGATTAAACCCCACGAATTCGTTGCACTAAAAGCGATAGAAAACAAAAAGAATTATGTAGATAATCCATGTTTGAATAAGTCAAATAAAAGCACTGGGTATAAAGACACCCAATCTCTAAGTAATCTTTCGTGTTGTAAAAAATAAAGGTGTTGTCCACGTGCCCATATCATCTGAATTATTAATACCAGCATGACACGTGATCATGTCATGACGTCACTACAATAATATGGCCGTCGATCAATGGACGAGAGTCAGTTGTATTGACGACTCCTATTCTTTCGTGAAGGAAACTTTGGAATGCCGGCTGTAACGTCAGGTAAAACACTCTCAATCTTGTTAACTCGAGACTGTGTCTTTCACATCCTTTGTATTCGAGATGGAGCGGTTTTCGTCTTGTATTTGAAGCACATTTGTTGATGAAGTCCACTGCGTCTCAACTTATTCGTCTCGCTTTGTCGTTGTATATCAGATTTGCTGCTATTATATTGTGCTACATCTAACCTATACTTTACTCTGTTATACATATTAAGTATTTCTACATTTTTCCAACGTTTAACGTACGAAAATGTCACGGTTTTTTCGTATTTAGTTGAGCGAACTGTTGGATTATTTATTGATAGCATTTCGTCTGCCTCGGGGTTTTGTGGTCTTGTTGAATCTACGATTGTTTTGTGTTGCACTAAAACAGTTTTACGAACGTATGCAAAGCCATTGAATAATATTATACTTGTAATATTGCTGGCATCAAATGAAATACATTATATTCAAAGTGGACGTAAAATGATTCAAAGCATTGGTTTGGCCGTATGAAGGTCTTCCTTTGTAGTCATTTACTTGCCCCTTTGTTAATTCCATATCCGTATTTTTTAGTCGTTACAAAGGGTACTTAGTCTGTTAGATGTATGCCTACATTTCGTGATTTAAATAGTTTTTTTTGTGGTTTGTGCTGCGCTTCGATCGTGCAACTTGACAGATAGATCGAATGGTATATAATCGTGGGGTGTTCGAGGCAGCAGGGCGGATATGGATGTCTCCTTTGAAAAGGGTTTATTTGAAAATTCGTCTTTTTGGCTGTACAATTAGTTAAATGTAACCAAAAGGCAATACTAAGGGCTTTCTTTTTGTGAACGGAAAGGCTCATCGAAAGACCCACGCTCTTAATTGAATTGTACGAACATCTGTCTACTTGCTTGTGTTACGAACTGTTTGCTCAACACAGATCTATATGAATATATTTTAATTCAAAATAGAAATCACTCTTACTGTTCGATATACTCTTGTCCTTCAAGAAAGTATTTCTGTTGTTTTTTAGCATAAAGAACTGTTTTTTTTTTATTGTATACGTTGAAAGATCCTGTGCTATATTGTTTTATTTGGTCGTTTGTGTGTTGTCCTATGAATTTCAAATTACACCGTGGATCAGTGTAAAACAATCATATTTAGCCTTTGACTTCATGCTGGTTATTACAGCAATAGGCTTTTATTTCTGGCTGTTTGAAACCCTAAGAAAGTGATCGAAATCATAAACTGAAGACCTTATTGTATGCATTGGGCGATGGGAAGTGATCCATGTCCAAGCTACTTGCATTGGGCTACGTCTATTTTCTACTCCAATCATTTCCATCGACTCTAAATAGACACTAGATAGCACAACTACAAGCATTTGTTTTTCATGTTCATCTAATTTCTGTCTGCTTGAGATTGAAACATATGCTTTTGAAATAATTCATTGCATGGCATGTTTGAGATATAAATGTATTCATACCAGTGAATGCAATGGCCCATTTAATAACAGAAGACCTAGAATATATTAATGGTGATGGATTTGCAATGAGTGTTTTCCCTTGAGATTACTAAATTACATCACAATTCTATTATAGATAACATCTACATTTTCAATCACAGCAATACACACTAATGTGGCAGTTAATATGAAAAATTACATTGACAAATGACTTGTATTTTAAATGTCTGTATGAAATACATCATTGTGAACAAAATATTCCATGGTTTGTTGATCTCATTATACAGCAAATAGATCTAGCGTTTCAAGCTCAGTAGATCACACTTCAGAGCTTTTAAGATTTTCAGTGGAAATTAATCTAAAATACTCAAGAGCATCCTGCTAGGTTTTAAAGGAAGATGGTTATCTTGTTGATAATATAAAATATTCATTGCTTGATGTTTATTTCAATTAAAGTAATCAATAATAATGTTGTTTTTTTTGTGTTTAGATCTGAGAGAGGCAAACATGCCAGATTCCCCTACTGATACTGCAGCTCATCCGCAAAATGGACCCACCGTGTCATCACCAAATTCCAATTCATCAGCTCCAATAGTTGCAGATGTAAGGTCGTTATCAAACACTACACCACCGGTGGTAAATGGCGTTCATAACAGTCCTACTGGGCCAATATCACCTACAGGAATTGGTAATTCCATCAATCAGCTGCCACCAGCATGTGGGGCAAGACAATTGAGCAAATTAAAGCGCTTCTTAACAACACTTATGCAGTTTGGATCAGATATTTCACCAGAGATTGGTGAACGTGTCAGAGGACTTGTCATGAATTTAGTGGTATGTATAACAATAATTTATGATAATAGTATAGTATTGTGTAATTAATATATACACAGTTATATATAGTTGAATGTAAATAGTTGTTGAAAAGCCCTTATGGGAACATCTATTAAAGATATGTATGTATACATGTATAATTTACACAATCTTATTTAAACTCCATTTTCAAAAGCTATGTATTGTTCAGGTTCACTTATCTAAGTATGTTCACATCCAATACTTTTGTGAGGTTAAGAGGTTCAGGTGTATTAATTCAAAAGAGCCAATTTATGATTAAAAGACTTATTCAACAAACTATTGTATACATCCTTAGGTGCTTGACCATTAAAAACAATCATCTCCATTAAAATAATGGAACACATTGTTCTCTTGTAGTAAAGTCATTTAGTCTATTTTGAATAATAGATAAAAACTGTATTATAGATTTAACTTAGTAAAGTTAAGTCAACATTTATTATGTTGTTACAAATTTCATTATTCATATTACCTATCATTCATATTACTTATCGTTTTTATCAAACACTGATGCAGCCTATATTAGTTTAATCGCTAGTTTCCATTTTTAACTGTCAATAACCATTATTTTCTTCTCTGTCAGAACTCTACAATATCGATAGAAGAGTTTCACACGCAACTCCAAGAGGCTACCAATTTCCCACTACGACCATTTGTCATACCATTCCTAAAGGTACTGTCTATATATATATCAATTATAGAATGGACTAGATGGCACTTAAATGTTTTTGAAAACAAACCAAAACAATTTTGATTAACAACAAATGCAACTATTATGTGTATGATACCCAAGAAATCATGATCATGGCATGAGTTTTCAATCATTAGAGCTAAAAAAAAATTAAAAATTAAATAAAAAAGAGAATGTTTCTTGATTTCTAATAAACTAGGAACAAGTGACAGAATATAACCCCTGGGTTCCTGAGCATGTGTAATAGAAACTATGTTTTTTAAGTATAGTTTAGTAAGTTACGAGCAGGAGTGTTTTATCAGGATTTAAACCACGCGGCGAAGCCAAAATCATTATTAAAAATCTCTTAAAAAACAGCTTAAAAAACTCCAACCTATATTTTGTGTTATTGTAAAAAAAAATCAGAGGATTTATGAAAGTTTCTTAGAGAAAATTCAGGTTAAAGTTTATGTAAATTAGGGTGAATCTTTATCAGGATTTAAAACACTCATCGTGGTTACGATTTCTTTTGTCAATTTCTCATGAATTGTTAATGAGTTTTTTAATATGTATGGAATGTTGTTGCTTATAGTATGTTCTTAAATGGTTTGTTTCAGGCAAATCTTCCTCTTCTTCAACGTGAGCTGTTGCAATGTGCACAAATGGCTAAACAAACACCCCAGCAATACTTACACCAACATGAACAGATCTTACATGAACGAGAAGGCCTTCCATTAGATAGTGATGAATTAGCGCCACTAGAAGTCAACGAAAATAACAAACGAAAAGCTCCTGGGGACCTCATACGGTAAGAAGAATTTGTTGAACTTCAAAAGTTGAAAACTGTAATTGGACGGTTATTATGCATCCCTCGTTAAATGAAGTTATTGTATTGTATTGTATTATTGTATTGTATGAAAGAGGCACCTACAGGGAGTGTTGAATTAATCATATTCTTTCCTTGTAAATAGACCACAGGATCTACATAACCGACCAAAAGAGAATGGAGTACCTGAACTGGCCATGGTATGTTAAACTATTGTTACTGTTAGTAAGGGGTTATGTTAACTTTACTGACTAGTTTGTTTGTTTATAGATGATGAATGATATTGGTAAACCATCGCCTAAACGACCATGTCTAAGTAAGTATCAACAGTGTGCATATACAAAATGAACATGTGAGCTGAGTTATGTGCAAAATAATAAATGTAGAAATAGTGAGTGTGAGTGAGTATTCCCGATTAGTAGGGTGCACTGTGTCAAGCTAGAAGACTGAGACGTTAAAAAAGTTATTATATATATATAATAGGTCATTTAGTAGAGATTGCTGGTTTACGTATAACAGTTTAGCTGTTGTGTTCATTTAAGTCCATTATAACATTGTTCTTATTTCTTTATCAGGCAATAACACCAACCTACATAAACCTGGTCAACTAAGAATGGAAGACCTCACAATGCCACCATTAGGTAACTGCTTTAATATAAAAATAGAGTTGAGGTTCGTGGGTGTAAATATATTTATGCCCAAGAACCTCAACTCTATTTCTATTAGAATAACTTTATAGGGCATTTATTAAGCAAAAAATGTAATTTTTAAAATCTAATCTGAGAGGGCTAAAATATATTTTGTTGGTTTGTTCATTTTAACCCACAAAATGTGCCACAATGCCCTATTAAGTTATTCTAATTATATGTTATAGAGCAATAATTGAAAACATGAAATAAAATCAAGTAACTCTTTGATGTTATTTCATGGTTTCAGTGTGTTCTGTGTGGTATTTGTAAGCTTGACTTAGTATGACTGTAATAGCTTACCATGGTCAAAAGGTTTTTTATCTGAATCCTAAGAGTTTGATTTCTTTCAATGTAGATGTAGAAAGAACTGACATATGTTTGTTTGTTTTACAGCTGGCAGCTCTAGAGAAGGAGAATCATCCCTGTCAGAAAGTGTAAGCATGTTGGATGGCAAGCATGACGCCATGATGGATGACTGGAGACATGTTGATACTGTATGTATTAATAGACAATTGTCAATCATCACTATTATCATCACTATTATCATCACTGTCATCATGATTAGAGCAGATTTGGTATGACTGTGAAAAGTTCATGTGCTTGCCTTGCTGTGACTGTGATGTTTCTAGAATTTTGACGTGACTTGTCGTGCCTTGACTGCGTTCGTGCCGTGAGCTTTTCATAGTCATAAGAAATGTGCTCTATAATCATTATAACCATCATCATTTTCATCATTATTATGATTAATTATTATCATTGGTGCCATTATCATTACCATCATTAACTCTGAAGATGACTTCCGCTCAGGTTGTCAAAACATAAGACATCAACACCATCAGTCTTTCTCAAGACTACACCACCCTGGACGATCATGCCTCATCTACATTAACATCATTATCACATTAATCATCATCTTCATCATTATTATCATCCTCATAGTAATGATTGTGGTGATGCATGATGATGACAATATCTCTTTGCTCTTACAGATGCTGCAGTGCATTATTGGTATGGTTGACAAAACCAAACGCGCAGTGTCTGTCTTACAACAAAGATGTCAACAAGATCGAGAAGAACTACTGACATGGGCCAGAAAAACGGCTGATGAGACTGAACTGGAAGTAAAACGTCGAACAAGTACGTATCACACTGCATATCGGGCTTACCCAAGTAAGCAAAAGTGTCAAGTTTATTAGTAAAGTTGCTGTTACACTGTGCAATTTTCTCAGCAACTTGGCATTGTGAGACAAGTCACTGAAACAAATTGCACAGTATAACAGTGCCTTAACCCCAATAAAGACTTGACATACTAGAGTAAACAAGTTAATATCTAACTGAGTGACATAGTAAATAAGTTAATATCTAACTGAGTGACATAGTAAACAAGTTAATATCTAACTGAGTGACATAGTAAACAAGTTAATATCTAACTGAGTGACATAGTAAACAAGTAAATATCTAACTGACAAAGTAAACAAGTTAATATCTAACTGACATAGTAAACAAGTTAATATTGAACTGAGTGACATAGTAAACAAGTTAATATCTAACTGAGTGACATAGTAAACAAGTTAATATCTAACTGACATAGTAAACAAGTTAATATCTAACTGAGTGACATAGTAAACAAGTTAATATCTAACTAAGTGACATAGTAAACAAGTTAATATCTAACTGAGTGACATAGTAAACAAGTTAATATCTAACTGAGTGACATTCTTTACAGGTGAATTAATGAACAAGACAATAAAACAGACAGAGGAACGTGTGTCAGAAGTGAAACGTCGTGCCGAGGAAGCTGTTAGTGATGTAAAACGACAAGCTGTAATTGAGCTACAAAAAGCTGTACGAGCTGCTGAGGAAAAAGCCAATGAAGCTGTTGCTGGAGCTCATGTCAAGATGGAGAAAGCTGTATTAGAGGCACGCCGAGTTGCTACTGAAGAGACTTTTGCCAATAGTAATTTACAAACCGACTCCAGTGAGGTGAGAATTTCCCTTGTAACTAGTTAACCCTAACCCTAACGAGTCCTCCAACCAATCAGCGTGCACAATTCTCTATAATCACCTACGTATGTCTGCTTAACACTGTTAGTGGTTGTGTTCACCATGACGACTAAAAGTGAAATGCTCTCTAACCAACCAATGTTCTAACATGATTTACGTTGATTTGTTTAGAGCTGCTGGAATTGTGGACGTAAAGCTACAGAAACATGCAGTGGATGTAATGTAGCCCGTTATTGTGGATCATTTTGTCAGCATAAAGACTGGGAAAATCATCATCACTTGTGTGGACAACAAGCTGCTAATGCTGCTAACAATGAAAACAACTCAACAACCGCTCATTCTATTGCAAGTTCACCTAAAGATACCAGCAGATCAAACAGTCCTGCAACATCTAGACTATCAACCCCTCCCACTTCAGCAGATCCTATTACGTCACTCAGTGATTACGTCATGAAAACACCATCAACTTGAAACGTGACGTCATGAATTGTTGACAATATCTCTTCAATAGTACAAAGGACAATTGATGCTTGTACAAGTTGGGATTATCTCGTATTACGGTTTGAATTAGTCTGTACATTGCTTATTTGAGGGGGATCATTATGTTCGTGTAACCATGGGACAGCCTACCTGCCTCCTCAAAGTCATGTAAACCTGTTGCCGAGGCGTAGGCACTAATGTAATGAATCTGTAAATATCGAATAAAATTCAACCACTCTTTACATCTCTTGGTTGTTTCTTTAACAAGACCCTAAAGCCTGGTTCACATGAACTTAATAATCATAAGCAAGAAAACATAAGATTTATTATCCCCTGGGGAATTAGAAAACAAAGACCAAAGTGTTTCCTTTTCTTATTTCTTTTGTTTTGCTTATGATTATGATTACGATTATGACGCAGTGTGAACCAGGTTTAAAGGTCTGTAAAGGTTCTAGGTACAATATGCCGCGAGATAGCCTGGCTCTCTGGGGGAAAGGGGAAGGCAGAAGGGGAGGGCGAGAGAAGGAAGGGAGCCCTCCGTTCCTTCTCTTCTCTCCCCCTCTCCCCAATCCCTCTGCCCCTCTCCTTAATCCCCCAGGGCCAGCTGTGCAGGCTAGCCGCAAGACAATGATGATCGTGTCATGAGACCTCGCGTAACACAAGATAAAAACCATGACAACATTCATTCATTCGCGAAATGCTTGGACTGCGAACAGTCCCTTCTTTTCCCTCCAGATTCCGAGGAAAACAAGATAAAAATGAGCATTTAAATAAAACATGGACGAGCGGGGATTGGGGGCGAAAAAGGGGAGGAGTGATGGGAGAGGAAAAGTAGGTAGTACTTTTCCTCTCCCCTCCTCCCCTCCCCAACTCGCCCCCAATCCCTGCTCGCTTGTTTTATTAAAGTTAAAATTTTCTGAATCCGGAGGGAAAAGTAGGGACTGCTCGCAGTCTACGAAATGCTGGGTTTCCTTTGTAACAATTTTGTCTCAATGATAGTGAGTATTAAATAAACGGAGGAAAAGGGCAGAGCAAAAGAACTACATAGAATATACAAAAAAGAATGGGGCACTTAGAGTTTCGAACCAGGATACATCAAATCAATAAATAGAAGTCAATTTAAAATTGAATAAAAAAAAAAATTGTGTAGGATGAAGATTTCGGCCCCATCCACACTATCACGACAGAAAACCTAACGTCGCGCTAGTCAAAAGACCAGGGAGGGAGGGGAGAACCAGCCCCTAGACTATAAACAGTTTACCCCTTTGGGCTAACTAAGCAACTATTGATTTATACAATCGAAAAACTTCTAGTCTATATGTCAGAATAGAGTATGTTTGTTCTCCTCTGGGAATGACCCACAACACATGCGCATAGAATACATGTTTGATAAGGTAGACTGCCTCTAGATGCGCAGTTTGTATTTGAGCCAGTATTATTACAAGGGTCATACACAGGTAGCCCGAGTAACTGTTTAATTAATGATCTTGGGCTTCCTGTGTACTTGTTACCAGTCCACGGACTGCTTTTGTTTTCGTTCCTGGCACTACTGTGACTTCTTGGAAACACTCCTATATATGATAAGTTTCGATTTCTATTGGGAATGTCCTAAAGAATCCTCTAGTAAATTGATACTAATTATTCATCTGCAATAATGTCAGACGGAGAGCCAAAACGCTATGTTCCCCCATCAAGAAGAAATGCACCATCACATCCACCACGAGAACAACAACAACGACCTCCCTATCGTCCTCGTTTTACCCCATCTAATCGTGGTCAACCTAATCGACCGTTTAACCGTCCAACTGAACAGAACTTCGACAGTGCAGAGTTTGTAGTGACTTTTAAGACCTCGAAGGATTACGAAGAAACAGATTTGCCAGCTCCAGTTGTTGCACAAACTGAACCAGATTCTGGACCACAAAATAGTTACAAGTTTAAAGTAGTATTTGATGAGGACAAGATAAGAGATTTATTGAGAGTGAGTATATAGCTTATTAGTATACTGTACAGAGAAGACAGTAGTTGTTGAGGGATAGTACTGTATGTATTAATTATGATGTTTATGTATGTATAATATACATATATGAATGTATACTAGCTATATATATATATATAGAAATGCATGTGTGTGTGTTTTATATTTGTGACGTTTGATCAGAGCTAATAGAGGTCCCCTCTATTAGCTCTGGTTTGATGAAAAATGGATTTTGTTATTTTATTTGATTGTGTTGTTGAACTTAATGTGACAACACAAACTGCAGCTGTGCAGGAGACAACTCTGACAGTGACTTAATTTTAATCAGGTTGTTGAAACATCAGACACTAATAGTCTTTGTTAAGCATGCATACACCTTTGCTTGCACACATTTCTTGTGTACACTTCAGTGCTTGTTCTCTTGTAGTTCCTGCTATCCCTGATTAGGTAGAGACCATTAGTTATTATTATCATTATACTTAAAAGTGGGCAGGGAAAGGAGGTAATTAAGGGAAAGGGCTGTCGCAATCAATCTACCATCCTTCACCAGTATACATTGTTCTTGCTCACAATACTTTATTTATCTGCAGTGGTTTCGTAATGTTGGTAGAAGTGACTCTCAAGCTGTCCTTGAGTTCCCCCCAACCCTCCAAAAAGGCCACAGGAAAGAGCTCCATGCATTGGCTGATAATTTTGGTTTGGGAACGTCTAGTCAAGGATATGGTGACAAGGTAAACTAGTTATAATTAAGTACTGTATGTAATGGTAGTGACTGTGGAGTGCACCTCGTCACACAGCCCCGATTGGGAGTGATGGTAAATGTTGTATGTAATGGTAGTGACTGTGGAGTGCATCTCATCACACAGCCCTGATTGGGAGTGATGGTAAATGTTGTATGTAATGGTAGTGACTGTGGAGTGCATCTCATTAAAGAGCCATGATTGGGAGTGATGGTAAAATTATACTGTATAAAATGGTAGTGTCTGTGGAGTGCACCTCTCAAGAGCATCTTGATTGGCAGTGATGGTAAATATTGTATGTAATGGTTGTTTTTGTGGAGTGCACCTCTCAAGAGTCTTGATAGGGAGTGGTAAGGGGGGGCTTTCATTTATTAGACTAAGTGTATGGTATGAGGGAGGGGGGGGGGTCGGCAAAATCATGTGTTGTCTTTTCCAAACATAATGCAACCCCCTTCCCTGGTTGGTAAAAATATCATAAACCCCCCTTATATTTGCCCAGTTTACTATTAAAGCTGCATACAATTAGAGACAACCCCCTATAGCTTCCGAAAATAATGTGACCCCCTTCAATATTGCCGACCCCCCATATACTAATATATGAAAGCCCCCCAAATACTGTCAGTGTTGTGGTAGTGTAATGAAGTACACCTCTTGATTGGGAGTGATGGTAAAATACTGTCAGTGTTGTGGTAGTGTAATCAAGTACACCTCTTGATGGGGAGTGATGGTAAAATACTGTCAGTGCTGTGATAGTGTTATGAAGTACACCTCTTGATGGGGAGTGATGGTAAAATACTGTCAGTGTTGTGGTAGTGTACAGGATGTACATCACAGTCAATCCCTGAGTGGAAGTGGTGGTGGGAAATAAATGCTATGCAAGTCTGCCTGGTCATTTTATTTAGTAACAATTGGTGGTTTCCATTTCAGAGGTTTATCAGTGTTTATACCGAGGCAACAGCTGCAGCTGTAGATGTTGGCAAAATATCCATGTCTGAAGAAGAAACACGGAAAAGCCAAGAAGTATGGTTTCTTGTTCGTAAGGTGGGAGGCCATTACAGCAAATACAGCCACAATGAGATAAATGAGATGGTGATTGCTGACAAACTACAGCCTGAATTACAAGAACTGTTGGACAAAAATGAGGATGTCCTGGCCAATGAATTCCAACTCAAGTGTAATGTTAGCGAGACCACAAATTGGAGAGACCAGTGTAAACATTGAAAATATCACTCTAAATAACAAGGCTAAAAAAAAAAAAAAACATGGGAACCCAGAGATATTTTAAAAATCGTTTATTGTTCGTTGAACAACTCAGAAACAACTATATCACCACAAGAAGTTTGACTGATGAGTAGTATGATAAACCTTTTGTATTTAGAGTTTTTTTGTGAGTTGTTCAACGAACAATAAATGATTTCTAAAATGTTTCTGGGTGCCCACGGTTTTTGGATTTGCACTGTAAACAAGATTGTGAATAGATTATAGAACTAGAATATAGAACAAGAATATAGATCAAGAATATAGAACATTCAAATCTTGATATGACCATTCCATGTCATATTAATTGAATGTAATTTTATATAATTTCAATGAAAATAAAATAATGGCAAAAATCACCCCAAAATGTGAAATTTTGACCCCATATTTTGTTATGGTTCTTAGATTGAGACTCACTCATTTACTTGTAGATTTTAATATTCATAGGGTATAGGGTAAACATATTTATTATATAGGTATGACTAGATGTTAGTCAATGATAATTATTGTATTTTTACATATATTACACAATGTTTGTGATAAATATTGATGTTAATTTGTGCAAAACAAATATTATAAAATGATTATTATATTTGTGCAGTATGATAGTATTAAACATGTAACACATCATTCAAAGTGTCTATGGTCTCTGTATTTCCATGTATCATATCCAAACTCTTGTTCCATAGTGCTTCAGCCTTAGTCTTGTCCAGGGCATCAGCTGAAGGCTCACATTGACTACACCCATTCAAGTACAATCCTCCAACTCCATCCAGTTCCCAAGCAGTAGCACAGTAGACTATCGGAGCGGCAGCTTGACTCTGAAATATGAACATTAACAGTATAATCTTTGTTTTAACATGAAAATTAAAGGTATTAAATTACAATGTTTCCGTTTCATGCTGAAACCATCGTCAACCAAAACGTTGTAATTTAATATCTTTAATTTTCATTTTAAAATCTATATCACAGTCATTATTGAACAGTAAAATCATTAGTAAAACCATGGTAGCATTATAGCTATGACAATGGTAAAACCATGGAACTGTGTACTCGTGGTAACAGTATAACCATGGTAACAGTCACCATTGATTGAGCTGTCCTGTTTGGCTGATTAAGTCAAGATAACCATGGTAACAATCTTTCAACATCCAGTCTTTAGCCCAACACCAACAAGCTACTAACAATACCATATAAATATTCCATGTACCATGGTGTTAGTGTTATTCTACTTACTGTTTTTTTAGTGAATGGTTTGGCCAGGAAGAATAGCAACCAATAAAACCATCTTCTTTGACATAATGATGTATAAATCAAATTGCCTGGATGAACAGCAAAACTAGTAATACCATGTGACTGATAACGTCTATTTAATTCCATGGAAAGCATTAAACAACATAGCTTTGATTGGTTGTAAGCAAGAATAGACCAATATTTGTCCTTAGGGGGTGGTACTAGGGATAGGTCAAGCTTGCTGGAGTAGTTTAGATCAACAAATCTGCAATCAGAAAAAAGGTTTTTGGATAAGATAATTAGTTACAGTGGTACCTCTATTATGCGGTCACGATTAAAAGTTATCTATTCCTATACCTATTCTATACCTCTATTCAGCGGCCAACCTCTATTATACAGCCACTTTGGAAAGTCCCAAGGGTGACCACTTAATAGAGGTACCACTGTAGAAGAAGGAGAATCATTGACTCTATCCCATGTGTACCTGTGTGATTCAGAAGAGACAATGACAATTCTTGAAGGTGCACACAACATCAGAACATCTTTAAGCTCATCAATAAGAAGAAAATGTCCCAAGTAATTGGCAGCAAATGTGTGCTCAACATTGTCTTCTGTAGTTTGCCAAGGTGAACCCAGTACAGCAGCATTACATATCAACACATGAAGAGGTCTGAAACAGCACACAATTGATAAACTGGCTTTAGTGTATTCTATGTGCACATATTAGATATTACAACATTTCGAAGTTTATATTATTTAGATATTAAGTATTATTAGATTATTTTATTCAATATAGATATTAAATATTTATTTATTAGCTAGAATTTTAGAATTGTACATATCATCGACTCTTTAGAATTGTAAATATTATTTATTTGTTTTCTATTTATTGTAAAGCACTATATTAGGCTGTTTTAAGGAAATAGTGCTATAGAAATAAATAAAGTTATTATTATATATTGTTATCATTTAACTTACATGTTTCTATTTTTGAAATTCTTGGCAAAAGACTTGACACTTCTGAATGATGTCAGATCCAAGAACATTGCTTCGATATTTGCGTTCACCTCCTATAGAACAATAACAAAAAAATATTATGACTAAAGGTTTTCAAGATATGTTTGATCCAAGAATATTGCTTCAATATTTGAATCCTATACAACAATATCAAAAAATATTTAGGTTTGATATGTTTGTTTAGAAAGTACACAAGCACATGGTCAACCTTAAAGAGAGAGAGAGAGAGAGAGAGAGATCAACACAGGGAGCCCATATCGGAAGCTAAGAGGGTTAGCATTGTGATCACTGGTTCACCTTTTTCTCACATTCTTCCTTTATTGTCTCAACTGCTTGATTTGATTTCTCTATACTTCTACATGCTATGATCACATGACCTCCATGATATGCTAATGCTTTAGCTGTGCTGTAACCTGACAAGGAATAAACAAGCTATATCAACCATTACACATGTACTCACCTATAACCATGTTATCCACTGTGGAAGATGTAGCTGATAGCAACAATGAGAATGACCATTTTAAACGATATTAGATGTCAAACATCACAAGCCAATATCTACATTAAGGATCTCTTCTTCCTTATGTTTGACTGTTTAACAATATCTACATTAAGGATCTCTTCTTCCTTATGTTTAATTTTAACAATTCCTTTAGTATAAGTAAACAACATGATAATTGATGGACATTACCTATTATTAGACCAACATATATCTACATTTACCTATTCCACTATTCCCTCCTGTGATGATAAAAACACGACCTTGTAGCTCTTGACCCTGCAGTACTTCCATGGCCGTAGATAATGCAGGAAACAAATTCAAGAATTGTTTGCTGTAAATACAATATTAATACTAGTTAGCAATGAAATGAATTCTACTTTTACCAATAAACAAAGATTAATTACATCAACACCATAAAAATTTATGTAGTGACAGTATTTTATGACAATGTAATGGCATTGTATTTACTAACTAATTGTATTTACTAACTATTTTTATTGTAACAGAGTAGCGAGTTATTCCATAATATGTAGGACAGCAAATCATACATACTTGAGATCTTCTACATGATATTTGGCCTCCTGTTTTTCTGCTTCAAGAAAAAAATTGTTAAAAAGAAGTGAGATATATGATGAATTAAGTCCTTTAGTAGTATGTAAAAGGCCGCGACGAGCACAAAGTTCAAAAAATTAATTAAAACGGCTTAAAGAAATAGACAGCATAATAAAAATGAACAAGCAAACAGTGAAGCAGTTACGAGTCACAGCCAAAGAGCGAGGCATCCCGAAAGCTTATCGAATGCTTAAAGCCGAACTCATCGAGGCGCTGGGCAAACTCGAAGCACCGATCTCAACATCCCCACCGGATCAATCGATACCCGAGGTTGACGTTCCCATACCCCAATCCGTTCAGAGCTCTAATCAATCGCTACTCGGACGCTTAGTAGGTGGAGTAAGAGGAGTTGCCGCATCAGTAAAGAAAAAGTTAAATGAGTTTACAGATTGGATTTCATCGTATATCCCTTCTACTGTCAAAAAGACTGTAAACGAACGAGTCGAAAACCTGAAGGAACAAGTAAATCACATTTTCAAAAGATCAGAGCGAATTGCACCTAAACTTCAAAAAACGGCACTGAAGGGATATTTGAAAACATACAGGGTTGATGGAGAAAAGGGGTATGATCCCAAGACGTTCATCATTAATGTAAAACCAAAAGTTTTGGATCTCATCAGCCAACAGAAGAAGCCCATTAAGGTCAAGTTTATCTTTACTTGCAAGCTTATAAAAGAGAATCTGGCGACTGGTCAGATTGATGAAGATTCGGGATACTTCCAGTCCAAAGTTGAAAAAGTGACCGAATCGATCGATTTCTCCGACATGTTCAATACAATGACAAACCGCATACTTGAGAATATTGAACGGTTTACAAATCAAGGCTCTGGATGGCAGTTTGACCAAGTCGAATACTTTGACATCAACATTGACCCCTTTGAACCGCTTTCCGGGGGTTCCTATATTCCTCTTCCGAAAACATTAGTAGATAAACAGGCAATCATCAACGTTAATAACGAGAACGATCATGAGTGTTTCAAATGGGCAGTAACCTCTTCCGTGTTTCCCAAGGAGAAAAATCCTCAAAGACTAAATAAGCAAATGAGAGAGAACTCTGAGAACTCTGAGAAGTTTGACTGGACGGGTATAGAGTTCCCCGTCTCTCTGAGACAGATTGATAAGTTCGAAAAGCAAAACCCCTATGCGATTAACGTCTTCGGATATGAAGGTGATGTATACCCCCTGAGAATCAGCAAGAACCATGAATCGGTAGAGCAATCTCATGTGATCAACTTACTTCTCATATCAAACGAAGAGACAAATCACTACTGCTGGATTAAGAACATGAGTAGGTTATTAACTTCTCAGATTAACAATCATCAACACGCGCGAGTATTTTGTGATAGATGCCTTAACTCATTTCAGTCAAAGAAGTCATTAGAAAAACATCTCGAATACTGCTCTAAAAACGAAGAAGTCAAGATTGAAATGCCCGTAGACAAAGATGGAAATCCCAGATATTTATTTTTTAAGAACTTTAACAGAAAGATGCGAGTTCCCTTTGTTGTCTATGCCGACTTTGAGAGCTTTACAGAGAACATAGACACATGTTCCCCAGATGAAAGTAGAAGCTTTACTAAGCAATACCAGAAGCATAAAGCATCGGGCTACTGCTATCTCATCAAGTGCTTTGACGACGACATGTTTCCACCCAAGCTTGTACGACACACAGCCCAATCCCCAGACGAGGATATCCCACAGATGTTTATAGAAAATTTAGAGTCAGATATTAAGAAGATCTACAATACGTTCAAATTCCCCAAGAAGGTGAAAATGAGTAAGAAAGATAAAATCACTTATAACAATACCACTCACTGTCACATCTGTGAGGGTGAGCTGGGAGAAGACAAGGTATTGGACCACTGCCACCTCACGGGGAAGTACAGAGGTGCAGCCCATAACGAATGCAACCTTCAATACAAAATTCCAAAGTTCTTTCCGGTCATCTTTCACAACCTATCCGGTTACGATTCACATCTTTTCATCAAGAACCTTGGTACATCGAAAGGTAAAATAAACTGTATACCTAATAATGAGGAAAAGTATATTTCTTTCACAAAGCAGATAGTTGTGGACGAATTCACAAACAAGGATGGAAAAGCCTGTACCGTAAAACGCGACATTAGATTTATCGACAGTCTGAAATTCATGGCTAGCAGTCTTGACAGTTTAGTTTATAATCTTACTAAATGCGGAAAGTGTGAGGCCTGTAAGCCGGGAGATTGTATAAAGAGATACATAAAAGATAAAAGGGTCGTTAAGTATAAAGGTGTTGGTAGGTGTGAACAATGTAAGAATTGTCTGTTAGCTAGGAGTAAGTGTCTTTCTCCAACAGATAAGAACCTAGCTGAAACGAAAAAGTATTTTGTAGATGGGATGGATATGATGTTGAGAAAGGGAGTATTCCCATACGACTGGTTTGATGGCTTCGACAGACTCGGCGCAAGCCAACTGCCGCCAAAGGAGGCATTCTACTCCAGACTCACCGACACCGGCATAAGTGAGGACGATCACCAGCACGCTCAAAAGGTGTGGGAAACCTTCGAGATGAAAACAATGAGGGACTACCACGACCTCTACCTTGAGTCAGATGTACTCCTTTTGGCCGACGTCTTCGAGAACTTTCGAGATGTTTGCAGCAAAAACTATGGGTTAGACCCTGCTTGGTATTACACAGCGCCCGGACTAGCTTGGGATGCAGCGTTAAAGTTGACGAAGGTCGAACTAGAGCTTCTCACCGACCCCGACATGCTACTCATGATTGAGAAAGGCATTCGAGGGGGCGTGTCTATGATATCTACTAGATATGGTAAAGCCAACAACCCATACATGAAACTTTCATTAACAAAAGATCAATACAAGGATCTTAACAAATATCTAAGCAAAAGTGGTAAACAGAAGGTAAAGTCATACTATGACCCCAACCTATCCACAAAATATATCGCGTACCTCGATGCAAACAATCTCTACGGATGGGCGATGAGTTTACTCCTACCAACTCACGGTTTTAGATGGATGACTGACCAAGAGCTTACAGACTGGACAAAATACCCATGCATACTAGAGGTCGACCTGGAGTATCCTCAACACCTACACGACTTACACAACGACTACCCATTAGCTCCAGAGAGCATCAAGGCCGACAAGGTAGACAAGTTAATCCCAAACCTCAACAACAAAACGAAGTACGTAATTCATCACGAGACCTTGAAAGTTTATGTAAATCTCGGACTAAAAGTCACCAAGATTCATAGGGGCATCACATTCGAAGAGTCTGCATGGCTGCAACCCTACATCGACTTGAATACCAACCTAAGGGCGAACGCATCCAACGATTTTGAAAAAGATTTCTTCAAGTTGATGAACAACTCCGTCTTTGGGAAAACCATGGAGAACATCAGAAGCAGGGTGGACATTCGATTGGTCACGAATGAAAAAGATGCGAAAAAGTTGATATCAAAGCCCAACTATCAACATCGCACCATCTTTTGTGAGAATCTAGCCGCCATTCACATGAAGAAGACAAAGCTGGTCTTTGATAAGCCCGTTTACTTGGGCATGTCCATTCTGGATCTAAGTAAGACGTTAATGTATGAGTTTCACTATAAATACATAAAGCCAAAATATGGTGAGAAGGCCAAGCTCTTATTCACAGATACCGACTCTCTTGCCTATGAGATCGAGACAAAAGATTTCTACAAGGACATCAGCCCCGATGTGGAAGACATGTTCGATACCAGCAACTATCCAAAGGATCATCCGTCTTGTATTGAGACGGGCGTGAACAAGAAAGTCATCGGCAAGTTCAAAGACGAGGCCGGAGGCAAGCAGATAGCCGAATTTGTAGGTCTGCGAGCCAAGCTCTACTCGTACAAGATGGATGGAGGAGAGGAAGAAAAGAAATGCAAGGGCGTCAAGAGAGCGGTCGTTAAGAGGTGCATCAGCTTCGACGATTACAAGGATTGTCTTTTCGAGAAACGGCCACAGATGAGGAAAATGAACGTCATTCGTAGTCACAGACATGACGTTTACACCGAGACTGTGAACAAGGTCGCCCTATCTCACGAGGACGATAAACGAATCATCTGTGAGGACGGTATTCACACCTTTGCGCACGGTCATTTCAGAACGCTATCGGGCGGTAGCTCGGTATCTTCAGGAACGACTTGAAGCTCCTCTCTGACGAGCGATCTCCTCGACCCACCCTCCGATAGATAGTACAACACGGGCTGTCCGACCGAAACAACGCTGCGTGATAAATCGTAGATGTCCAAACTCCAGACCGGATCTGTCGCACGACGGTTATCACCTCCTTCGTCTTCTCCTGGAGCAAGCAAATATCTCACTTTAACTCCGGGAGGCAGCCTCACTTCGTCAAGCCCGACGGGCCGCGCGTATTCGACGGGTTTAGCATCAACTTCTTTGAGTCTCACAGCTTTATCGGGTTCTTTTCCGGTGATCCGTCTCGGCTTACTGTTCATCGATTCCAAAACTTTGGGCAATCGCTTCACCCAGTCTCTCGACCGTCCATTTTCTAATAACATCTCTTGAGCGTATTGATGGCTATACAATCTTTCAGACAGAGTTCGATTTGCTCTCTCCACCACGGATTGAGCTTTGTGGTTTTTGGCCTCGCTTCGTTGAATTCGAACGTTGTGCTTCTTCATGAGTTTTGTGACATCGCCCATGAATTCTGTGCCGGGGTCGACAATCACCGTATTTGGCCACTTCAACCTCCTCGAATAGATTCTTTCAAACGCTTTGGCAAGTCCACTCGAATCTTTACTCGTTACCGCTTCGGCATCGACGTACCTCGATGCAACGTCCACCACTAGCAGCGCATATTTGTAAGTCTTTCGTTTTACGGTGTCGTGAGTCAGAAACAATAGATCCGCCTGGTGGATGTAGTTTGGTTTGACGACGGCCCAATGCGGCCTCGGAATGTGCATTGGAGGGGGCAGATAGATCTGCCACAGCGCCTGTTTCTCAAGCCACTTCTTAGATTCGGATTGGCTCACTTTGGCAGCGTCTGCCAATTTATTGATGGCCTCGTGGCCTTTCCAGTACCCTCCGGTGCTGTAGTATATTTTTGATAACCTGCGTTCGTTACTCATTTAAAGATTGGGCGTTCTTTCCTTAAAATAATTATGTCACAAGCTATTTCAGAGAAAATAAACCCGAACAGGATCCCGCGAGAACCTTTCGGATTGAAGGGTGAAGCCTCACTCAATCGAATCACGCTGAACCCCTCATCCGCCAGTCCTGGGGAGACTCTGTATGTGAACATTCCCCAGCTGTCAGAAAACGTGGTCATCGTCCCGGGCAGTGTATCCTTACTATTCGACTTGGGCGTCACAGGGCACGCAAATAATACTCTCGTCAACAACGTCGGTCGAAACCTTGTGTCTAGGCTCAAGATTCTTTTCGGCGGAGAAACGCTGCAAGACACCCAACGATACGATCTGTTTAAAACGTATCACGACCTGTTCATCCCCAAGGAGGAACGTGAGGATCGGATGAGTCAGGGCATCTCGTCAGAGAACATGAGAAAACTCAGAACGAACGCAGGTGACAAGGTGGTTGTTGCAGCAGAGGCGGCTCTTGCGGCAGTACACAATACAAAATACAAAATCCCACTAGACCATCCCATTCTGAACGACCACGGTGTTTTCTACCCAAAGGCCCTGCCGCACCCACTAACGTTTGAGATTTCGCTCGCTCCCGTATCAGACATTGTGGTCTATTCGGACACGGTCAAGGCTCCTACGTACGCCATCACAAACCTTGAACTGGAGTACCAATGCATCACCAGCGACTACCTTGCCAGGGAGGCAGCGGCCGCCTATCAAGTGGGGAAGGGCTTCTTTTATGAGAACGTCATTCTTCACAAGACTTTCACCATCTCCAAGCTAAATGACACGGTCATTAACGAACACATCAATCTACCGAGAAAATCAATGACGGGAGTGCTCTGTCTATTTACGGAGAACCACACGGGAGGAACGCGAGACTCCGAGAAATTTGTCAATCCAGACATAAAATCGATTCGCGTCAACATTGACGGAATGCCAAATCGGCTCTACTCGAAAGGCATGATGCCACCCGACTTGTGGGAGTCGGTAAAGAAACGTCTCGGTAGAGAGGGCGTCAAGCAGAAAGATTTTTACACCGACGACAAGTTTGCTCTGTGGATCGACCTGAGAACCCATCCGGACAACGGCATTCACGGAGGAGGTCTGGTACTGAACAACACGCGGGACGGGGTGAAACTAGAGATGAAACGGAAAGGTTCAGGAAGCGGTAGCATCAACTGTCACATGTTTGTAGTGGCCGATGCGTTGATGGAGGTCATGCACTCGAATTTGCGAGCAATCATGTATTAAAAAAGACACGCCCGATAATACAAAGAATGGAAGAATTACGAGATAAGACGCCATTTCATTGCATCATCACAGGACCTACCAATTGCGGGAAAACAAAATATTTGATAGAACAACTCCGTGGCCCGTTTCGACGGGTCTTTGAGTACATTGTTCTCTTGTGCCCCACCTATGCGAAGAACAAGACCTATCACAGATTTGCCAGAGGCGACAAACGCTTCTTGGTGCTGTCTCCAGATGCCAGCAACAGCGATGAGATTAACGATCTGTTAAAGTTAACCACAGAATTGTTCTCTGGCACAAATACGTTAATTATTTTAGATGACTGCGCCGTGTCCAAGGACTTGAAGAAACGGTCTAACAAGTTTATCGATCTTGCCTTTTCTGGTAGGCACGTGGGGTTATCTGTATGGGTTTTGACACAACAACTAACCTCGATAGCAAAACCGTTTCGTGACAACGTGGCCTGTTCGGTGGCATTCCACAATCCGTCTCAAATTGGTACAAAAACCCTATTTGAAGATTACGGGGGTGACTTGGATGTTGAAACGCGTAAAAAATTCATGACGCTTTTAAGGGCGGAACAATATTCGAGGTTGTGCTTCTGTTTGAGGCATCCATTTCGGTGTTATTTGGAGATTCCTGCGGTGATTTAAAAGAAACTGTGTATCATTACAAAGTAAGATGGCAAGCGTTGAAGATTATATGAAAGAACAGCCGGAAAAGGAACCGGACGGTGAAGATGTTGAAATAAAACGAGAGTCGCTGGCCATTCTCGCATCGTTGGGTACCATCAAGGAGTATCTCGGCGAGAACATGAGTTTGGGTGATGTTAAGAAACTCTCGTCGCCAGATGTCGAAAAATACTTTGTTCGCTATCAGGTTGTATTGGGAAAACAGATCACGGGGGGATTAGTGGAGTCAACCATTCAAGCAGTCACCCAAGTCATATCGTGTGTAGTGCCCATTGATGACTCTGATGCTCTTTGCAGAGACCTGCAGAATGACGCCTTGGTAAAGCGTGAACTTTCAAATTTTGCAGGTCTCTTGGCGTTGAAGGGGGGTCGAATGGTGGCTCTTGCCAGCGGTCTCTTCCAGGTTGCCAAGCACGTTAAATTAAGAGAATCAGTGGAGGTGGATACTGCAATCCAAGAAATTTCAAGCACAACTGAGCCAGCTCTTGAGCACAACTGAGATGTCATTTAAAGATTATGTTTCTTATTCACAAACAAAATAAGAAATGGCCGAAGAAAATCAAGAGGTTGAACAGATCACCAAGAACCCACAACCGACAAAAAGCAAGGAGAAAGATCCTAAAAAAGTCGCTGCCGGTAAGAAACTTGCCGAATATAATAGAAAGGCGAAGGAAGCGTTGGCTAGGGAAATGAAACGCGAGTCCGAAGAGGTTGATGGGGGAACAGACGAATCTCGAGCCTGGATTCCGGAGCTATCTTTTACGACCGTGCTGTCTGCAGTCGGAATAGGGTTGACGGCGTTGGATTTGTATGCGCGCTTTTACAAAAAGAAAGAGGGCGAACCGATCAAGAGTGATCGCGAACAGAGCGCTCAACCCTCAAAAATTCCCGTGGCCGCGACTCCAAAAATGGGCATGTTGTGATTTAAAGATTAATTAGTCGATAAGCAAAATATGTCAAGCGAACAAAACAAACTAGTGAAAACGGTTACCGACGCCTCTATGCTCATCGGTCTATCTGCCGGTTTGGGTTACGCCGGAAGGAAGGTCATGAAAGAATCGTTTATCAACGACCCCTCTTCGTCCATCGTCAGTTATGCCAAGTGGGTCGCGGTTCTGACTGGAAGCATGTACTTGAAAGATTATCTGGAAACCCAAAAGATCATACCTAAAACCATCTAAAAAATACTATTTTTGATTAATAAATGGCAACTATAGCGTTGATGATTGGTGGAGCCATTCTCAATGCGACGGCGTTTGTTGGAGGGAGTTACCTAGCAAGATACTTTTCTTCTAATGGTTCTCACGTTGAAGAAGAAAAGATGAGGCACGATAAAGCGCTCGAAAAGTATCAACAGGCAATGGGCACGTGGCAGAAAAAAAGACAGGAATACCAGGACTGGTTGTCGGAAGAATACAATGACAAAGTTCGTGCAGATGAGAACGATAAAGAGACGGATGAGGCCTTCAGATTATACGCTCGAACGCATCCAGATTTTGATTTGAAAGAGCCCGCGCTCTCGGAATACTACAGACCGAGTGGTAACCAAAAGATGGGAGAGATGGCCTACGTCGGTGGTGGAATGTTGGCTCTTGGCTACGCGGCGAGTAAATGGATCTAGCGTACGCGGTTACCAAGACCCTCTTCGGCGAAGATTTAAAGATTTCTTATTCTCTCAACAAAATAAGAAATGGATGTTGACCCAGAGATTTCCGGTAGAGAAAATCCTTTAATAGAACCCGTCGACCCGGTTCAACGGGGTAATGATGATAATGAGGGTGAGTCATTTCCCATGACGTCCACATCCACATCGACTCACGAGCCTTTCCACCGTCGCACCGAATATGCCGAAACGTCGTTTATTGATGCGAATGAACATACTCCATTAATAAGTATGGAAGAGAGGGTTGAAACCGCTTGGGGCAGAATTGTAACAAAATACCCTAAGGTAGAACCCGCGAAAGCAAACTTCACGGCCACTATCGACGAATATGACAATGTCATCGTGAGGCTTAAAAGGTCGAATGGGAAGGGCTATCTATTATTGGACGCAGGAGGACGTGAGTTTAAGGGAAAGCTTCCAAAGGCCATCGCGGACGGTCTTGGAAAGTCTGCCGAAGAGACCATCCGCTCCAACGAAGAAGAGATTGAGAGGAGAGAAGGAAGGTTGAGGCGGTTAGAGACCCGTCGAAATGAGGTCCCCGAGAATCAAAGAGAGACCGTAGATGCGCAGATTGGGGAAACGCAGAGTGAGATTGAGCAACTAGAGCGGGAGAATGAGATCATAGAGGAAAGGATGTCCCTGAAGGATCGCGTCAAAGCGATTTTTAAGAAATATGGATTTACCGCCGTTGCCGTGGTTGCCGCCGTGGGTGTGGTCATCGGCGTCATTGTCACCAATCTGAAAGCGGGATTGACGAGCGTTGCAAAAGGCGTTGGAAATGGTCTGAAAGCCCTAGGTAAAAAATTGGGTGAAATGCTCCCCGGAATGGTCGGTGCGATAGCCAGTTTCATCTTCAAGACGGCAGGTGAAGTTGTCGGCTTTTTGGCCAAAAACGCGTGGCTTCTCATCGTCGCCGTCGTCCTGTATTTTGTAGAGCAATTTAAAAGAAGGGGCCGTTCTTAAATAAATGGTATTACTCTACATTGAAGGTAAAGTTGGTGACTTCACAGTCTATCTAGATCGGCCCATCGAAAAGCCGTGGTTCGTCGCGCTGCGAGGTTGTACGTTTTACAATCGCTGGAAGAATCTTTCGAGCGAGGGAACCGTTTCTGACGGTAAACGCATCATCCTCAGGATCCCCGCAGGACATTATACGGTCGAAACGCTAAAACGTCAAATAGATTCGGTTTTGCGTCTTGGTAAAAGCCCAATCTCCATCGAAAAATCATCACTCAAAGCTCATCCAAACGTCGTGTTGAACGATTCGCTTGCCGATCTGTTAGCTAATCAAACCGTCGTGTTGAATGATTCGCTTGCCGATCTGTTCGGTCTCAAAAACAAAAGTCTGAAAGCAGATTCTCGACACGAGATACGGATAAAGACTCTCGATGCCATCTTTATCCACTGCGACCTTGTGTCCGCAGACGGCGTTCTCAAACAAGGAGCTCCCTCACAAATCTTGGCATGCGTAGAGGTCGATAAAGGAGTTGGGGAAAAGATAAACTGCAGACCACACTGTCCGATACAGCACGGTGTCAGATCGGTCGATTACGTGAGCAGTCTTCGTTTGAGCGTGAAGGACGGTGATGGAAATGCGTTGGAGGATCTCTATCCGATGCGTCTCATTTTAGAAATTACTTAAAGAATGACCTCTCTCCGTAATAAAAACATGGATGAATACAATCGAATCTATCCAACTCTGTCACAGAGTGGCGATGACTTCAGACTTCGAAAGACCCATGACGCCCTGGGAAGTTTGGAAAAAGAAGTCAAACATTACGGAAACGTGAGAAAAAAGTACAAGCGAGCGCAGAGCACGCTTTCAAAGTTGAGCATGGGCACGGGAGTCCTATCCGTCATTCTCGGGTCTAGTGGTTTGGGCACGTCTCTGTCCGGTTTTGGACTCATCGTGGGAGTTCCGTTGGGAGCTTTGGCAGGCGTTCTCGGTCTCACGTCCGTGGGCTGTGCGTCGGTTTCTAAACGCCTGTCGCAAAAGGTCTCCAAGCACGACCAAACGGCGGCGGTGGCAAGGGCAAAAGTAAATAGCATACGCGACTTGGTTTCTAAAGCTCTGAAAGACAACAAGATATCGGACGAAGAGTTTTCCTTGATCTTGAACGAGGTGGACAAGTTTGAGGTTCTAAAGCTCCAGATTCGTCAAAAGTCAAGAAAGGAGACCGAAAAAAATATCGACATGACCAAGCTGAGGGAAACGGTAAGAGAAGAAATTCTAAAAGACCTCACGAAAGTACCCGCTCGATGAAATTTCTATTTGATAAAACGCCTTATGGAGGAAGGATCTACGAATTAAGATATCACAAAGAACTGATTTAAAATCTTATATGTTTAATGAAAAAACATATAAGATGAAGTTTACAGAATTTGAGAGGTCGCATCCGAACTACGATAGACATCGTTTCTCTTCTGACGAGCATGGCGAGGTGCGGTTTTTATTTAACGGCGACGATTACGACCCATTCGATAACGATGGAAGGCTTGTCAAAACATTGTACGAATTTCCGAGCTGGAATGGACGCGCCTATGCACCCGAAGACATAAACGATCTTCTGAGTAGCGGAGGACCGCTTTCGTCCTTTCCGAAAGAATTTCTTTACCAAAAGACCGATTACCCCGTCGTGTGCACGTCGTTTGACAAACACCCTCCAAGTCTCGACCTCACGTCACTCGACGTATATGTCGAACCGCACTCAAAGTTTACGGTAAAACCCAGAAACATATTCACCCATCTGAGAATCAAACACACCACCGCTAAAGAAAGTCATCAGTGGTTGTCGGCTCCCAGCATGAGATATTGGCCTCAACAGCTGTCTTTTGCCGTTTGGTGTTCTACTGCCGGTTGCGGTGTTTCTTACGACATGTTGAGTGGCGGCCACGATCCCATGATACGCTCGTTGATGAGATTTCACATCTTATTTAGTATCAGACGAATACTTGCCGAAATGAGCGTTCCCTTACCCGGCGATAAATATTTCGATAGCGTAAACAACTCTTACAATAGAAGCGCGTACGATAGACTCTGCCGCGAGTTTGATGTACCCGCCAACAGCGCTTTTCGTTATACTGCGGGAGATAACCACGGGTTGGGCATCATCTACAAGACGTTATTCGATGAGGATGTGGTTGTGAAGAATGCGTATGACGATGAACTGGACGGTAAATGTACCGCGGTGTGGCCTGACGGTTTCTTCCACTTCAAGGACGAGGGCGGTTCGTGGGGCGATCACGGCCTGGACTACATTTCGCCCTCGGAAGAACATCCGTACAGATATTTTATCCTGCAGAAAGGAGCAGGCTTGACAAAGGCCGGGATGTCACGATTGAATCAGAGTCTAGAATCTAGCGTCTATTGCATTCTCGGAAGTCAAGTAAACACCAGAAGCAGCATCATTGGAAATTCTGGTTCGGCCTTGGAAACTCAAAACGTGTTTTTGCAATTGTTCGAAAGCGCCGTTGTCGAACGCGACATCACCAAGAGCATCCAGAGATATCAATTGGCAATCAGTGAAGCCAAGGTTAAACTCGACTTTGCAATCGCCCCGGGCTGTTGGTTATTACCGTCGAGATTGGTCATCAATGCTCGGTCGACCGTCGGCTACAACAACAAACTACAAAAAGCTTCCGCCGACATGAAATTCGGATTGAACGAATCGCTGAACGCCGAAGTGAAATCTGTCGGTATCGCGCACGACATGGGCCATTCAAAGGTTGTGTTACCACATCGACCAGAGGTGAAGCGTGAGGTAGCAAAACCGAAACCGGATGTGAAGAGTAGCAAAGCAGATCGGGTTGTGACAACAGATCGTCACAGCAATAACCTTGTCGCGATCACGGCCTTTGCGGCCGGTTCGGCTTGGTATCTATTTCGATAGCATGTGAGCGGATGTGACGCATTGCAATAAAACAATAGCTGTTCACGTGTGAAACAATAGACTGCATACCAGATATCCCTGACAACCACGAACTCTCGACGTAAAGACAAAATCTATTTTCGGCATTGCTCGTTGTTAGGGAGGTTAGGAATGTATGACGTCAGTGATAGACTGTTTCATTATCGAGTTGTGGACGTGATGTTGTTCGTAATCGCTTCTCCTGTCAATGAGCTAGGCGTTCTGACGAGGCTTTGATATCAACCGAAACGACTCAACTCCCTTACAAGCTTTACATTGAGACTTTTGTTTGTTATGAGGGCAGATTTGAGAGCCTTTGCATAACTTACAAAACCATCTTTGTCTTCCATGGATGCATATCCCTTTTCCACCACACTCTTTACAGAGATATATCGCTCGTTTATGCTCACAGAAGCTACTACCGCTACATACTTTGCAATGTGCTTTCTGTTTGTCGTGAGGGCAGATTTGCGACCCGCGACAATCTTTACATAAATATTTTATTCTACCATGTAGACATTTCTTAGCCGCTCTACCTGCCGGTCGCTTGAGTGATGGAGGATTAGAGCTCTGAACGGATTGGGGTATGGGAACGTCAACCTCGGGTATCGATTGATCCGGTGGGGATGTTGAGATCGGTGCTTCGAGTTTGCCCAGCGCCTCGATGAGTTCGGCTTTAAGCATTCGATAAGCTTTCGGGATGCCTCGCTCTTTGGCTGTGACTCGTAACTGCTTCACTGTTTGCTTGTTCATTTTTATTATGCTGTCTATTTCTTTAAGCCGTTTTAATTAATTTTTTGAACTTTGTGCTCGTCGCGGCCTTTTACATACTACTCCTTTTTGTAGTTTCCATTCAGTGACCATGAATGATAGTTCCAAGTCCAGGTTCGCGTTGTTGCACATGATAAATTACAGTTTTGCTTTGCGCAACAATGTGAACCTCGACTTGGAACTATTATTCGTGGTCACTGAACAGAACTGTGAAAATGACTATTGCTCTGTTACCTTTACTTTGTGTGACCATTTGCTTGCCTGTGATTGGATGTTGCCACTGGGTTGTCTTCAGTCGATGACTAACAGTTTAATATTATAAAAAGTATTGTTATTGTTTAATTCAGCAAGGTCATCCAGGTGAGCTTAGTGTTTACAAGTGTTCGTATTGTGATGCTAATTTGTCAACCATTTTCACAATATATTTTTTTGATTCTCTTTGTTCTTATAACAATGGTTGGTTGGCAAAACCATAACAAAGTACGTCACTGTAAGTTTACTTTTTGCTAAACATAAATCACTAATACACAAGACAAGGTAAGCAGACTGTAGAGCTCTTACTTGGCAAAGTAGACGCGTCCATTATCATCAACTTTCATCTCCCATTCAAGAGGTAACTCAATCGGTTCACCGTTATTACTGACTGTAGCCATTATCTACAGAATACTGTCTTATTCTACATACATTTTATATGCATTTTAGTCAATAAACTTGATAAAAATATCATAAATACGTCCCATTTTCAGTCATAACACGGCTTCGCTTTACTTCCTAGATGTCGATTTTGAACAGGCGTTACTAGCAGTAGTTACCAGTTTACCCCAACTCCACCACAGGTACCCCAATGGATTCTCAATGTATGAATTATGTTCTTCATGAAGCTAAGGAAAATAATTATGTTTTATTTTTCATTTTGAGACAATTTGTAATAAAATTGCTGACAACTAAAATTCGAGTTTACGAGCAGTCCCTACTTTTCCCTCCAGATTCAGAAAATTTTAACTTTAATAAAACGAGTGAGCAGGATCTCCCAATCCCTGCTCGTCCGTGTTTTATTTTAATGCCCATTTCTCTCTCGGAATCTGGAGGGAAAAGAAGGGACTGTTTGCAGTCTATTATAATTCACCACTATTTCCTCTATAAACATTTTCTTCACCAGGTCATGTCGAAATGTCAAATATAACTATAAATCTTGTTGTCATCAATTATATCACAAAATGTTTAAGAACGAAATGCTTAGTATGAAACAATGATATTAATGAAAGCAGGGAAGTAAAGGGATAAAAAAGAGAATTATTGGGAAATGTAGAGAGTTAACTAGAAATAGTTTGACAAAGGTTTTGTTTTTAATCACAATTTATTGAAATTGACCACAGTAATTAGTAGTAAACTGTTTTATTATTTTACGAATACAGTACATAAATAACTTAAGCACATATATGGGAACTTTTAAAGGCCCAAACATGTCAAGTAGCCTGAGTTATAGGTCATCTGTAGTGATGTCCATAGACTTAAATGTTTACAAAACCTACTACTATAACATTGCCCTACTACCAAATGGTGAAGCATTGGTTAGTAAAATACTTATGTTGTACAACAGGGAACTCAAATGTGTGAATACTTCATCGGACCTTACTTAGCCCTAAAGGTTTAAAGGAAGGATATCTGTTTTTAAAATATCTATACAAGGGTTATATACATGAATACTATGTCTTTGTACTCTTTAAAATGTTAATGGAATGCTATCACAAATTTGCTATTTGCTATCACAAATGCATGCATGTTAAAATGTTTCCATAAAATGTTTTAAAACCTTAGATTATGTGCAATAGAGTGCACACCAAAACTGTAAAATAATCACTAAATATTCAAAGTATTTAGTTATCAACTATATTAACACTCTGGCATTCTAGCTTGATAACAAAACCAGGTAAACAAAGAGTTCTTTTTAAAATCTTTTAGCTAATACTAAAACCATTATATATACATCACACGACTTTTGTCTGGGGATGTAATATACAGGTACTAGACGCCCTATTGTAATAAGATAACTGGGTAAACAAAGAGCTCTTTTTAAAATCTTTTAGCTAATAGTAAAACCATTATAAACATCACATGACTTTTGTCCAGGGATGTAATATACAGGTACTAGACGCCCTATTGTAATAAGATCACTAGGTAAACAAAGAGCTCTTTTTAAAATCTTTTAGCTAATAGTAAAACCATTATAAGCATCACATGACTTTTGTCCAGGGATGTAATATACAGGTACTAGACGCTCTGCTGTAAATATAAGATAACTGGGTAAACAAAGAGCTCTTTTTAAAATCATTTAGATAATATTAAAACTCAACATCATTATAAGCATCACATGACTTTCGTCCAGGGATGTAATATACAGGTACTAGACACCCTGTTGTAATAAGATAACCGGGTAAACAAAGAGCTCTTTTTAAAATCTTTTAGATAATATTAAAACTCAACACCATTATAAGCATCACATGACTTTTGTCCAGGGATGTAATATACAGGTACAAGACGCCCTATTGTAAGAAGATAACCGGGTGAACAAAGAGTTCTTTTTAAAATCTTTTAGCTAATACTAAAACCATTATAAACATCACATGACTTTTATCCAGGGATGTAATATACAGGTACTAGACGCCCTATTGTAATAAGATAACCGGGTAAACAAAGAGCTCTTTTTAAAATCTTTTAGCTAATACTAAAACCATTATAAACATCACATGACTTTTATCCAGGGATGTAATATACAGGTACTAGACGCCCTATTGTAATAAGATAACAGGGTGAACAAAGAGATATTTTTAAAATCTTTTAGCTAATATTAAAACTCAACACCATTATAAGCATCACGTGACTTTCGTCCAGGGATGTAATATACAGGTACAAGACATCTTTACTGTCCTCCATATCTAAGACAATGTGATTGCTTGATTCCTGTAATAAGACAAAGATACCATATAACAATAAAGTTTAATGTGCATAAAACTATGTGGCATTTAACTCCTATATGAGTTGTTGTATACATTGCCCAAATTCAATCAACTATTCTGTTATGTATTGTCCTATGCTATTTACAATGAAGTCTGAGTACAATATTGTTGGCGAGACTATATCAGGTCTATCATCATTGTCATCGTCAGCTACTCATGCCACTGCAAGAAGATGTCCTCAACAATTTCCCTCCATTTCACTAATTGTTCTTGTTAGGTTTATTACACTTCTTAATAGTTGGCACTAATACTAGAATACTTGTCCTGACAAGTGGTGTACTGGTAGAATATTGTTCGTATATTTGTTCAATTCAGTTACTTACCATAGATCACTTCCATCAAACCTTTACCTTTGTACATAACAATCTAACACAACAATAACACACACACACAACACTTCCATCACTCACTTCCATCAAACCTTTACCTTTGTACATAACAAATACAACCTAATACAACAATAACACACACACACCCAACACATCCATCACTCACTTCCATCAAACCTTTACCTTTGTACATAACAAATACAACCTAATACAACAATAACACACACACACCCAACACATCCATCACTCACTTCCATCAAACCTTTACCTTTGTACATAACAAATACAACCTAATACAACAATAACACACACACCCAACACTTCCATCACTCACTTCCATCAAACCTTTACCTTTATACATAACAAATACAACCTAATACAACAATAACACACACACACCCAACACTTCCATCACTCACTTCCATCAAACCTTTACCTTTGTACATAACAAATACAACCTAATACAACAATAACACACACACACCCAACACTTCCATCACTCACTTCCATCAAACCTTTACCTTTATACATAACAAATACAACCTAATACAACAATAACACACACACCACTTATACCCTTCTTTGAATATAACTGAACCAACTGTAGCATTGTAATGTATTACTATGAATACAGAGATAATAATAGTATCCATAGTTAAGCTAGAATGAGTGCTGTTGGCCAGTCCAAACTCCCTCTACAGCCTGCCCACCATGGTTGAACCTACCAGGAGAACTAGATGTGTGTGATGTCTAAAGTAAGTTAATAAGATAATCTAGATGTGTGTGATGTCTAAAGTAAGTATATAAGAGGAACTAGACGTGTGTGATGTCTAAAGTAAGTATATAAGAGGAACTAGACGTGTGTGATGTCTAAAGTAAGTTAATAAGATAATCTAGATGTGTGTGATGTCTAAACTAAAGTAAGTTAATAAGATAATCTAGACGTGTGTGATGTCTAAAGTAAGTATATAAGAGGAACTAGATGTGTGTGATGTCTAAAGTAAGTATATAAGAGGAACTAGACGTGTGTGATGTCTAAAGTAAGTATATAAGAGGAACTAGACGTGTGTGATGTCTAAAGTAAGTATATAAGAGGAACTAGATGTGTGTGATGTCTAAAGTAAGTATATAAGAGGAACTAGATGTGTGTGATGTCTAAAGTAAGTTAATAAGATAATCTAGATGTGTGTGATGTCTAAAGTAAGTATATAAGATAATCTAGACGTGTGTGATGTCTAAAGTAAGTATATAAGAGGAACTAGATGTGTGTGATGTCTAAAGTAAGTATATAAGAGGAACTAGATGTGTGTGATGTCTAAAGTAAGTTAATAAGATAATCTAGATGTGTGTGATGTCTAAAGTAAGTATATAAGTGGAACTAGATGTGTGTGATGTCTAAAGTAAGTATATAAGAGGAACTAGATGTGTGTGATGTCTAAAGTAAGTTAATAAGATAATCTAGATGTGTGTGATGTCTAAAGTAAGTATATAAGAGGAACTAGATGTGTGTGATGTCTAAAGTAAGTATATAAGAGGAACTAGATGTGTGTGATGTCTAAAGTAAGTTAATAAGATAATCTAGATGTGTGTGATGTCTAAAGTAAGTATATAAGTGGAACTAGATGTGTGTGATGTCTAAAGTAAGTATATAAGAGGAACTAGATGTGTGTGATGTCTAAAGTAAGTATATAAGAGGAACTAGATGTGTGTGATGTCTAAAGTAAGTTAATAAGATAATCTAGATGTGTGTGATGTCTAAAGTAAGTATATAAGATAATCTAGACGTGTGTGATGTCTAAAGTAAGTATATAAGAGGAACTAGATGTGTGTGATGTCTAAAGTAAGTATATAAGAGGAACTAGATGTGTGTGATGTCTAAAGTAAGTTAATAAGATAATCTAGATGTGTGTGATGTCTAAAGTAAGTATATAAGTGGAACTAGATGTGTGTGATGTCTAAAGTAAGTATATAAGAGGAACTAGATGTGTGTGATGTCTAAAGTAAGTATATAAGAGGAACTAGACGTGTGTGATGTCTAAAGTAAGTATATAAGAGGAACTAGATGTGTGTGATGTCTAAAGTAAGTATATAAGAGGAACTAGATGTGTGTGATGTCTAAAGTAAGTTAATAAGATAATCTAGATGTGTGTGATGTCTAAAGTAAGTATATAAGTGGAACTAGATGTGTGTGATGTCTAAAGTAAGTATATAAGAGGAACTAGATGTGTGTGATGTCTAAAGTAAGTATATAAGAGGAACTAGATGTGTGTGATGTCTAAAGTAAGTTAATAAGATAATCTAGATGTGTGTGATGTCTAAAGTAAGTATATAAGAGGAACTAGATGTGTGTGATGTCTAAAGTAAGTATATAAGAGGAACTAGATGTGTGTGATGTCTAAAGTAAGTTAATAAGATAATCTAGATGTGTGTGATGTCTAAAGTAAGTATATAAGAGGAACTAGACATGTGTGATGTCTAAAGTAAGTTAATAAGATTTAATCTAGACGTGTGTGATGTCTAAAGTAAGTATATAAGAGGAACTAGATGTGTGTTTAAAGTAAGTTAATAGCTCATTGATTTTGCTGTATAATGCTGCTTTCTGTCTGTCTGTCATAGATGTAATGTGTGTTTAATGAAACTAGGACACCATTATGTGAATATAGTTTGTTTAAAATGTTGTTCTCTCTATTGCTATGTTTCTCTAGGTACTCCAGTTTACATCCCTCCATAAAACTCAACAAGTGAGTCAAGAGTTGTGTTTAGAGAATATTTGTATGTAGTGGCAGTGTGTGTGAAGAAGGACTCTGAGTATAAATCTGTGCTTGAATAAAAGTGATTATTATTTGTCTGTCTGTGGCATGTTGTGCAGTGTTTGTAAGTATCTAGTGTCTGTGGCATGTTGTGCAGTGTTTGTAAGTATCTAGTGTCTGTGGCATGTTGTGCAGTGTTTGTAAGTATCTAGTGTCTGTGGCATGTTGTGCAGTGTTTGTAAGTATCTAGTGTCTGTGGCATGTTGTGCAGTGTTTGTAAGTATCTAGTGTCTGTGACATGTTGTGCAGTGTTTGTAAGTATCTAGTGTCTGTGGCATGTTGTGCAGTGTTTGTAAGTATCTAGTGTCTCCAGATGGTATAGCCTGCAGAGATCGCAGCTGGTCCTGTTGTCCGCAGGGTACCACTAGGAGGTCGCACACATTACCCCACATCAACTTAACATGTTGCAACCCTCAAACACATTATAATGTGATATATGTTCCAGCATACTTATTCTAGTGGTCTTCATAGTAAGGGAGATTGATTATGTTACCTAGACATTTCGTCTATGGCGGTGTCCATGAAGTCCATCTCAAATTGTTCATCCCCCTCATCTGACATTGCCAAGATGCTTGGACTACAGATAGAACATATAAGATGTTATCTATTCCAGTAACCTTACTGTGTTCTAGTTAGTGTACACTCACCTTGATGCTCTACATGTAAAGAAGATAATTCTTCTCATTTTCTTGTTGTAGAAAAAGTAGTTGAAAGACCATAGACTGCCTTCTTCACCATATGGGTCAGAGTCTAGGTCAGGGTTATAACTACAACAAAACAAACACAAGCACTGGTTAACATATAGCAATATTGTAATGAGAACTATGGCTACAATAGTGGGTTTGTTGATGGTGTAACTGACATGTAAATGGAAATGTATGTATAATAAAGAAGTCAAATTCTACATGTTGTTCAAACATGTAGGTTATCTCAGATAACAAGTACTCTGCATAGATTTCCTTATCCCCTCCCCTACCAATGACGATGTACAAGCTAACTGATCTTATTGATTACCACCATGGCAGAGTGATGGTGTATTTGCACATCATCGACAGAACATCAAGCAAATCTGTGTGGAGGTTTCCTTTCCTTTAGAAGGTGAAGAAAAGGAAACCTCTTCCCAACAGTGTAAGATAGATTTACCTGTAGATATCACAGTCATTCAACTGTATTTCATCATCAATAGCTGACCATAATGCTGTCTTTAAGCCCATGAATGAGTCTCCCATATTAGCTGCAAGGTTGGCATTGATAGCATCTATGACCACTTGAACATTTGGTTCACGGCTAAACTCATCTGACTTGGCATTACTGAAGTCATAATCAGGCTGGAATGATGCATTTAATGTAGAAATAAGATGAAATAAGGTCTTTGTACTGATAGTGTCACATAATGTTCCCTCTTCTTGACTGGCATTACTATTTGTCCTCTTTCTGTTTGCAATCTGAAAAGGGTTTGTTGGAGATGAACTTATCAGCTGTGCTGACTGTGGCGGTGATAGCGCCTGTAGATCATTGGGTGCACTGCCTTCATTTAAGGTCTTGTATAGCTTTTTATCATTGCCTGCCATCTTGCACGAATAGCTTTCAATTCTAAATCAAACAAACATACAACATGTATCAGTAACTGTACCTATCAACATGGCAAACTTCATGACTTATTCAAGAATACTTCTATGCCCATTTTCAGCATTACTATTAATAATATTATTAGGATTTAGTTCAAAATATTATAATTTTTTTTTCGCAGTGGCTATTCGTACGTCACCCGTACCCGTACCCGGACTTGTGTTTGCTATTGGTACGTGAGTCAAAATTATTTAGATTTTCACAGTGATTCTGTATTATTTCAGTAAAGAAGATACGATATATTCGTTTAGATGGAGTAAGCGATTATCGTTAGCTATATTAAACTGATTTAGAGTAATTTTACGAGTCTGTACATAGTAGGCAAACGACTCATTTCGCGACACTTAATTTTCTTCAACTCGATCGAACACGCCTGTAAATGTCACGCACTTAATACATTATTAAATAATTAGGTTCGATGACATTAATTACAACTCTAATAATATACAATAAGAAAGCGTGAAAAAGAGATATTTGTAGAATCACTGTGAAAATCTAAATAATTTTGACTCACGTATTAATAGCAAACCAAAGTCCGAGTACGGGAGTCTTTGAATCGCTTTGCTGTACTTAATTCGTCGAATTAATAAATAAATAATAGTTCTTCAAACTCGGTCCGAAACAAATATATTGTTCACGCTTTCTTATTGTATACAATATTAATACTATTAAAGTTGTAATTTTAATTAAAATGTCATCGAAGCCCTAATATAAGTGCGTGACATTACGATCGAGTTGAAGAAAATTCTAAGTGTCGCGAAATGAGTCGTTTGCCTACTATGTACAGGCTCGTAAAATTACTCTAAATCAGTTTAATATAGCTAACGATAATCGCTTACTCCATCTAAACGAATATATCGTATCTTCTTTACTGAAATAATACAGAATCACTGTGAAAATCTAAATAATTTTGACTCACGTACCAATAGCAAACACAAGTCCGGGTACGGGTGACGTACGAATAGCCACTGCGGTTTTTTTTGCGTGATCAAAACTACGCAGATCAGCAGTTTGTGTTGTGACTGTCACAGCTATTTATTTTCACCGTAATAAATCATTTTACCTTCCTTCGATGACAATATCCCCAGTATTAGTGGATACAGCAGAGCTAATGGTATCTAAACGAGCGTTTTCCAGTAGCTTCATGTTTATGGTCAAAAAGAAGTCGAAGATCTAATTATCTTTGTCAATGGCGACGGTCAAGAAACAGAAGTCGAGTCTTTTCGTTCGGACCTGTTTCTACCGCGGCAAGAAGGCTGTAAAGTGTTTAGTTCAGTTGTTGGTTTTAACCTAACAACAGTCTAATCGATGTGATATACAACTAGGCCAATGATGTCTTGGTTTCCGACCGAAAGTGACGCCAAATAAAACGACGAAGACTTCAAACGAATTCATCAAGCTTTTCTCCCAACAACTATCGCTTTGAACTCGACTTTCTCAAACACTTTCGCTGTTTGAGATGATGATCTACACAAGCAGAAGGTCTCTTGGCTGTGGTAATCTTCTTAGACGAAAAAATCGACAGTTTCACTTTGACAAATACTGTCCAAAAAATGGCGGAAATCTTTTTTGCTACGAATGACAATAAATACAATGACGTCATTTGATCTGCTTGGTTGACAAAGCATCATGGGTATGACATTTAAGAATGCAGTGAGCACAAAACAAGCGATAAGGGACTGGTCAAAAAGTATAAAATTCAGAATTCAGAATTCAGAAAATTCAGAATTCCCAAGGAATGACTTTTATTGACCAACCCTTTGGTCTATGCATAGTTACACGTAGCCCACCCCTATACAATGCACCACAATTACCCCCAAATACCCCCAGTGTATTGCTTAATTTTTCATGGCCCATCCCCTTTTTCATGCTCGAAATTATGGCCCACCCCACCATTTTTCCGCCCCCCCCTCCCACCCCCTATACTTTATGACCAGTCCCTAATTATTTTTTCTCGAAACGTGAGTTTACTTAAAACTCCAGTTTGTTTATAATTTATTGAGCTTTTTCACTTTGAGGAAGGCATGGACACCACTACAGCTTTCGCCAATTACAGTGGGCCCTGTAGCTGCATGTGTAGTATGATGTAGTACGCGTGCCCTAGTTATTTACTCGGATATAACGAATAGTGGCGTGGGTTCCTTTACGTCTCTCCTATTTATACAACATGTGTAAGAGAGACGGGAAATCCATGGACCTAGTGAAAAATCATATAATTGGTTTCTTTCATTTGTATTATTATAATGTTCGAAGCGTTGTGTGCAATTCGGACGTCTAGTTTCATATTGACTACTGTCTTTTTTGTTGCTGAAAATAGTAGTTTTGTTCCAACAAAATGTTTATTCATAGTGAGATTTTTCGCAGTTTTGGCTATCATTAAATAGCAGAAAGAATTAGAACTCCACATAGCCGGCGTTAATTTAAATTAGATATGCGTTTTTGTAATAATTCAGGAGGGGGGCGTAGGGAGGGTTGGAAACCGCAAAACCGCACAAAAAAAAAATCGACAAAAAACGCACAATCGCACCAACATTTTCTAAAAACCGCAACCGCAAGATTTGTAAAACCGCAAAACTGCAAATATCTATGAAAAAAAAACAACAAAAAAAACGCAAAACTGCACCAAACCAAACGCAAACCCTATGGTCGATTTGCCCAGCTATTAAGGTGGCCTTTTTTTGTACATATTGCTATAAATACTGTATTTACTTTTCATTGGTACAAATCAATGTATTGTTTTGTATTGTGGTAGGTGAACCATGTTTTCAATCAGTGGTACAGGTAGTGTCAGGTAGATCAGGCAGGTCTTTACTGAGCATGTCGACAGCCAATCATGGTGTTTACTACAATGGCGCTATATAGTTTTCTATCCTGTGATTAGCAAACAACAGCAAACCAAACTTCCACAGGATAAATAGAGAGGTTTAATTGAAAATACTGCTCACAAGATATATAAACTGTCAAAATCAGTGCAAGTTTACGGTTTTTCACAGTTCAATGTTCCTGTTGGATCAAGTAACTTAAATTTTTCCAAGGTTATACTCGTTTGGAAAGTATCTAGTTACATTGTTGTACTATGTGAAAAGTTTTCACATTGCCTTTTTTCCTCAAAGAACCATCAAAGATTATCCATTTATTGTAATGAGCCGTGGATTTTCTACCATTGGAACACAGCCCAGATGGTCTGCAGTGGATACTAAAGAAGACAATGAAATTAAAGTTACTCGACGTTCTCATTTTGATACATTTTCATATTTTCGTGGCAACAAACATCACAAAAACGGAGACTTTTGGAACATAGTAAGTATCTAGTATTATCACTTCCGGTTGACTTCACCGGATATAGTACTCAGTCTATCCCGTCCATGCAGCTGTATGCTTTTCAAGATGGCGGACACATCCGTCTTTAGGAATGTCGTTTGTCGATAAAATATCTGTATAAAAAGGAGTTATAAACCTCTCAGGATGGCCACTAGAAGTTTAACTGATGTTTACTTTAACTTGAGAACCGAAATAAGTCGATTTAAGGCTTATTCATTGGGTGATTCTGCCGTACGTACGAATTATCAAGGGGTATAGTTTGACAACAAGCCTTGGTGTAATGACTTTGTAGTTTTTGTTGGTTATAGCTAACGCTTTGTAGTTGTATACTCCTTATCCACAGGATGATGATACAGTAGCCCTAGTACAAAAGGTTGATCCTGAAAGTGGTACTCAAATTCCTATTAATTCACTCCCACCGCAATGGTAAGAGATTTGATTATTTGCTAAACTAGTATAGATTTATACTTCATTATGCTGTTAATTTGTATGTTGGAAATATTTAGAAGAGTACAACAAATCATACAATGAGAACCTTGTGTTGTTTGTATATTCATTCTATCATACAGAATAATTAATGGCCTGTAATATATTAAACCTAGAGAATGATTATTATACTCAAATAACTCTAACTCTAAAATGTATTCCTTTTTTCTAGCTAATAACAGTTTATATTCATGTGAAACCCCTCTATACCGGACAGTGCTGGGACTGAGAAAAAATTCTGGTTTAGCGGGGGTTCTGAGGTTTTTACAATAACCAAAGAAAAATCAGTTTAAGTATTTTTAAGTATAGACTAATTAAATGCCAAAAAACACCAACAAAATAGCGGTCACGACTTTGCAAACTATCGATTTTTAGTAATTTTAAACACTGTTCATTTCCCCCCGAACACTTTATATAGTAAAACAATGAATTAATCTTTAAAGAAATGAGTGTTTAGGTTACGTTTTCCGGATAAGCAGGGTTGAATTCTACTGTCAAATATCGTTTGGTACCGAAAATATTGTCCGGTTTCCAGAGTAGAGAGGTTCCGTTTTACTGAGGTTAATTTTACAAAAGATATATGGAAAAATTTCCAGACCAAAGCTTTCGTCCGGTTTAGAGAGGATTCCGGTATATTGAGGGTCCGGTATAGAGGGGTTTCACTGTATCTTCAACGGTTGTGATTACCTAAATTATAAACAATAGCTATATTATCCCGACTGTTGATGATATTATAATAATAGCTATGTAGTCATTGATTTCATTGTGTTTGTTTCTAATGTAAGATTTACTTTTTTGTTCCAGGACGGACTCTGTGGAAGAGGTTAGTGTGAATATTTCTCATGTTCTAGCAATATTGTCATTCTAGTTAGACACTAATATATTTCACTGTTGGTTTTCTAGATTCACTACGACATCACAAGAATCAAACAACGAAGTAAGACATTGGTACTATATAAGCTAGTTACAATAGAGTAACAAAGTGTGACCTCACAAAATAATGTAAAAATACCACCATACATTTTCATTAATAAATTTGGCACTGGATCATGAAAGTAAGAATCCAACACTAAAATAAGAAAATGTATGGTGACATTTCTACATTCAACTGCTCATATCTCAGCCGTTTTTCGCTCAATCTTTGTCAAATTTTCACCTTATTCCATATTTTTTGCTAGCTCTTTTTGAAAATCCAAAAACTCTAAAAAACAAACATTTTGTGACGTCATCACTTCGGTACTCCATTCCAACCAATTTTACTGGACAAGAAGTACTAATGCTGTTGTTGTTTGTGATTTAGTGACAGATCTCTCTACCCTCCATGATAGACATTTAAACAGACCAACGTTAGATGACAGCATTGATGAAGAACAAACTATTGAAATAACAACAAAAGAAATAACACAGGTATAAACTAAAAGATCACTTTGTAGGAAATTATGGTTTTATAGGAAGAAAATAGATCTGAGTTATATATTATCATACATAATAATAATAATAGCATTTATTAACACAATATATTTTTACAGCTTTGATGATGAACATTTTACACATTAATACATTCATTTTAGTCATGCTAAGATAATTAAGTTTCTGCCATCATTTGGTGATGTACTTGTCTGCATCCTTGTTCTGTTTTCACAGCTAAAAATCATCATTACTTCCACAGGAATGAAACCAAAATTCAATGTTTTATTTTTTGTATTAGAGCCTTTTCTTATAACCCACTTTTAAATGCAAATGAGCATGTGTGTGAAATAACATGCTAATGAGGTGTGTGTGTAGCTATTTACTTGTATTTTTCCCCTTTAATTGAGCCACAAGCCACTGGAAAACATTGATAAAAGTGGGTTTGAGGAAATCTATTTAAATGTTTTTGTTGTCAATCATGTTTTATTTTGATTATTGAAAGCAGAGAGCACGACTCACTGAAGCATTTTGCTACATGCACACCTAATTAGCATGTTATTTTACACACAGTGTAGTATTGTGTTTTTGTTTATTTTTTAGATGTTTCATCAATGTCAAAGTGCAATCCAACGTATGAGCAAACTAAGTCGTGGTTCAAGTAAACAAGAGCAACGCATCCTTAAAAACGTCACATCATCTTTAGCTGTCAGTCTACAAGATTTGTCAACAAACTTTAGAAAAAGCCAGTCTTCGTATTTAAAAAGTAAGTCAAACAACAAATAATTGACTTCCTGAGTATTAAACCATGCTACTTATGATCATCATCATCTTTAAGACAAGCCTATTCAGGAGACCACAATCATGTGCACAAAGTACTAGTTGGTACATTATCTTTTTTTACATGAAAAATATTTCAACATCATTTTTCTGTTTCCCGCTCTCCCTTGTATCACACCTCTTGTATCAATGTTGAGTTTTGGGAATGTGAAGCAGTTGTCATTTGAAAGACAAACCAACATTACTCTGGGGGAAAGGGGGTTTGCAAATCAAATTTATACATTTTGTATATTTTTTAAAACTCAAACAAAAACGTCCATAAAAATATTACAATGTCCCACAATGTTGAACATGATTGTAGATTGTTTCTTACATCTTATTGAATTGTGTTATATTACTAACAGGTACCCATTTAAATCTGTACTTTCCCATTTAAATCTGTACTTATGCAAATTTTGTTGATGTGTGCTAAACACACAGATCAACCAATCAGAGAAGTTCACTTCAGAAATAATATACTCTGATTGGTTGATCTGTGTGTTTAGCACACATCAACACAATTTGCATAAGTACATATTTAAATGGGAAAGTTCAGATTTAAATGGGAACCTGTTTACTATTGAATTGTGTTAGGATTGAAAAACAGAGAAGAGAGGGAACGACAGTTTTTTGACACTGGTCTACCATCAACAAGCAGCGCATTGATGAATGAAGATGTTGTGGATGATGATGAATTATATGATAGGGTAAGTATTATTGCCTGTAGTCTAATCTCAAAAGGTTTATTATATGATAGGGTAAGTATTATTGCTTGTAGTCTAATCTCAAAAGGTTTATTATATGATAGGGTAAGTATTATTGCTTGTAGTCTAATCTCAAAAGGTTTATTATATGATAGGGTAAGTATTATTGCCTGTAGTCTAATCTCAAAAGGTTTATTATATGATAGGGTAAGTATTATTGCCTGTAGTCTAATCTCAAAAGGTTTATTATATGATAGGGTAAGTATTATTGCTTGTAGTCTAATCTCAAAAGGTTTATTATATGATAGGGTAAGTATTATTGCTTGTAGTCTAATCTCAAAAGGTTTATTATATGATAGGGTAAGTATTATTGCCTGTAGTCTAATCTCAAAAGGTTTATTATATGATAGGGTAAGTAAAAAATATCTGTCACATGACCAGATATATATTGCGGTATATTAACCCTTTGACTCCTACGTCGCCGAAACCGCCTGTAAAAAAAAACGACCTTGCTTTGAAAAATTCTAACTTTTTTAAACAAGCCAAATTTTCCCAGTCGTTTGAATGTTAGTAAGCACTAGGAAGTTTTTCAAATTTTCATAGCATGTCAGTCACAAGAAACAAGCAATTTTAGCACAAAAATTCCATATGAACTTTAGGAAAGTCAAAAATGACCGTTTTTGCCTTATTTTTCAAAAGTGAAAATCAAACTTTTTTGACCTTGGATTTTTTATCGAAAAAATCGTTTTTAGACGAAAAGGCCATTTTCACAACAAAATTTAGTCCTTGTGCTATAGCTTTGGCAAGTTTTTTTCACTTTTTTTCACTTCACGATTGATTACAAGTATTTACAACAGCAAAGCATTGTGGGTAACCATGACAATTTTGCACATGGAGTACCCCCCACCGTCCTTTTATAAAATTTTTATAAGTCTAGGGTCACCTCAGTTTTCTGCCAAAATTTCGTGCTTGTTGTGTTCCTCTATCATTACAACTTCGATAAATAGCCGCGGCAGGTCGAGAATTTGCCTTTAGTCGAACTCCAAACCTAACTTTGTTCTAAGCCCGCCAAAACCGAATGAACCAAACATCGATCGTTTTTTGCTGACAAAGTGAGATCCCTCGCTGCTTTCTTCCAGAAAGTGAGCTCTTTGCTACCTTGAAGCTTAATGATGCTCTTCCAGTAGTGACTAAAGGCAAAATATGACCCTAAAATTAATGAAATTCCCATTTAAGCCAACTTTGAGCCAGTGTAAATATCCAACGATGCTTCGAAACCATCTAAACATCATGTGGCCTGAGAACTTGAGCCCCTGAGATTACAAAACAGCAGCACTTTCCATGGTAACGCCAAATATGGAGTCCTAGAAATCCTACGGATCGTTTATATCCAGAAAATTGCTCAAAAATGTCAAAAGAGCCCAGTAGTCAAAGGGTTAACCAGTTTTATCTTGGTGTCTTTGAGAATATTCTGGACACACTTTGTTTCTCCTTCTATGTTGTAGCTACTCAAATCAACTGGCAGCTGGCAGCTGCGTAGAAACAATAATGTCTCATAGTATAAAAATGGCTAACCTTCTTGAGATTGCCAATAGCTTGAATCAAAATATTGTAACCGGCTATTGTTCCTGATTGACAAGCCTCATGTTCTATTCATTGAATCACAATGGATTTGTCACATTTCACTACTCAAAACATTAACTTATAACATTTTATCATACACTGAATATATATGGCCATATCAGTGTATGATAACCAGAATGTGTGATCTAATGATCATAATAGATTATTCTCATCATTTTTCTTATATTTGTTATTGGCATATAATTCTAGTTATTTTGTGCACATAAACTAATGTTGATCTCTTTCCAGGGATTCACCGGTGATCAAATGCGATTAGTAGAAGATAATACAGCACTTATTGAGCTGAGAGAAAAAGAAATCCAATCAATTGTGCAGTCAATATCAGAATTAAATGAAATATTCAGAGATTTAGCAACAATGATTGTTGAACAGGTAAGCAATGTTAAGTTTATGAACCAATCAGCTTGATTTGTAACTTTAAAATTGGTTGTTTTAAAATGCTGACAATGTTTTTAACACAACTGTAAAAATGATACTTACTATACTGATGTTTCAAGCCTTAGCCCATTGTGTATAGTAAGGGCTAAAGCTTGGCATGTCAGGATTATGAAGTATCACTTTTTAGACAGAAAGAGCAATGTTTCTAACTATTGATTTGTTGTCTTTCAGGGTACAATTTTGGATAGAATAGATTATAATGTTGAACAAGCTTCTGTTAAAGTAGAGCAAGGTCTGGAACAGCTGAAAAAGGTACATTATTGTCACAGTCCTTATTGTTGTAGTAAGGTGTACATTCAGATTTGTTGTTACAAGGTGTACATTTAGATTTGTTGTAGTAAAGTGTACATGCAGATTTGTTGTTGTAAGGTGTACATTTAGATTTGTTGTAGTAAGGTATATATTTGTTGTAAATTGTAAGGTGTAGATTTGTTGTAGAAAGATGTAGATTTTTTGTTGTAAGGTGTAGATTTGTTATTGTAAAGTGTATATTTGTTGTAAGGTGTTTATTTGTTATTGTAAAGTGTATATTTGTTGTTGTAAGGTGTATATTTGTTTTGTAAGGTGTATATTTGTCAGTTGTATATTAGTAGGTATATATTTGTTGTTGTAAGGTGTTGTTGTAGTAAGGTGTAAATGTGTTAAATTTGCTGTTGTAAGACATGTATTTTTACATAATTTCATGTGTGTTAAATCATTATAAGTTTAGTAAAAGGGAATTGCTGGCATTGTGAAGTAAATTCGTTTTCTGCCATGCACAAAATTGTCATAAAGATTCATATATTTTGGTCATACATTTGCTGTTTGTCATGCACTGTTCACTCTGGAACCTTATAAGTTTGGAAATAGCTATATACATTGCAATAATTCTCAATGCCCTTACATATTGATGAAAACAAAAATTGATATCAATGATGTATATAGAATTCTCATCCTTTGAATACTTAATTGTATCATTTCAGGCCGAGCAGCACCAGAAGAGTTCAAGGAAGATGTTGTGTATTGTATTTTTAGCAGTTGTAATAATTATCATGCTGGTGGCTTTAGTAATAACAAAATCAAGTTAAAATATTACAAATCCTTTACTAGAATTTTAGTCCGAATTTCAAAACAATTATTTTATATTTTCTTCTGGTCATCAAACAAAGTGAAATGAGTAATTTAGAATGTATTGCTTGACGTTGTTTCAAGACTTCTAATAATAGAGTGTCTTACTAACATGGGATATGTAGCTCCCCTCCCCAACCAACGAACCACATAAGACATCTACAACGCATGCTAGGGGATATGTAGATGTGGTATGATCGTCCGGGTTTGTGTATTCTTGAGAAAGACTGTTAGTGTTTTCGCACTATATCACTTACACCTGGGTACAGATAGACCATTATAATTAGACCGCTCACTCTTAAAGGGGGATAACAAATGAATGAGATTGAGATATGTACAGTTTTTTTCACAGGCCTTTTTATGACAAAATTATTAGTTGTTCTAAGCCTGATCAGTACTAGTTTAGCCTATATATTCATACAGGTTTGCTAATTAAGGGTTCAAATAGGATGGGGGTTATAAATTATATATACCATGATACACAATCTATTATTGTACAGTAGGCAATACTCTATACTTTCAGTCGGCATGTCTTGATAAACCTGCTAATAAAGGTGTGTTAATAGATTTATGAAATGTCTCATGCATGTTTATTTGAAATAAAAAAAAATTAGATGCATTTTGATTGACAAAGTAAAAGTTGAAGATATGTGTTGATGCTAAAAAAATTAAAAATACAGTAAAAGTTGAAGAGATGTGTTGTTGCTAAAAAAATTAAAAATACAGTAAAAGTGTTGATGCTAAAAAAAAATAAAAAAGAATTAAAAATATTTTCCTTGCTGTTTAAATTATTTAAAAGAAGGAATCAAATAAAAAAAAAATAAAAAAACATTTCTTAATAGAAAGTCAAAAAGAAAAAGGGAAAAAAAAGTTTTGATCGCCCGATAAGGGACTTGAACCCTTGACCCTCAGATTAAAAGTCTGATGCTCTACCAGCTGAGCTAACCGGGCGCTCTTGTATACTGAATATAGAATAACCAATAATAAATCCGTCTGTGATCATAGTTCATACTTAGTCTCTCCCGGTTTACATGTTTGCCTCACTTTGATGTCCACGTGTTATCGAATATAGTTGTTGGTTTGTAAGCTCTTTTATTTCATCGAAAAAATGCATCTTATGTTTTATATGGATAATGAAGGAAAGCGTGTCTATACACTACAGGTAAGAAACAAGTTGTTGTACTGTTAATACGGTTTATTGTAGTGTTTTGGGCAGTTATTTGCGCCATTCAACTAGGACTACATCATGAGGATAGTAAGCTTTTATGCTTTGTCGTCTCGCTTGTAGCGTGTTGTTTGCCTGTAATTATGATGTCTTAAATACCTGCTTTTCTCTCCGATAACGTCGTAAAACAGCCTCCGCTTTGAATAAAGCTATGATGAGTTTAGCGTTGGTAATACCCCGTATTGATAATGTTTGTTTCTTGCAGAAAATTGATCCACAAGGACTACCTACAGTTTCAGCTCACCCAGGTGAATACCAGAAAGTTGATATATTTATTGGTATATTGACAGTTTGTTTCTCTATTTTTTAGTTAGAGTGCTTACAATTATTATATTTTGTTTTCCAGCTCGATTTTCTCCTGATGATAAGTACTCAAGACACAGAATAACTTTAAAAAAGAGATTTGGAATATTACCTACCCAACAAGCCAAGCCAGTCTACTAAACCACTATTGATAATATGACTAGGAAAGATACTACTGTCAAGACTATTGTAAATGATTCACAGTGCAAAGACACTGTCCATAGCCAATTTGTTTGATCTGCAAGAAGGAAAGGAAAATCAAAGCTCCATGATATCTATATATGGTCATATATCACCTTGTCTTGCAAACTGTTTTCATCTGCATCAAACTCTGACTTTTAAATCTGAAGATATCTAGTTTACTAATAAGATAAAATGAAGTAATTTTAGAATACCCCACAACTGTAGCAATCATGTAGCGGCACACTTTGAGAAAGGTACAATGGCTTTGATTATTTATGTAAATAAAGTGATGAAGTATTCTTGAATGTAGCAGATGAGATATCCATGGAAACTAGCAAGTAAACTAGTATGGGCTGTTTCAGCGCAATAGAATGAAATTTGTAGGACTGTATAGATGATACTTAACTTTGTTTCACTGGTATTTTCAGTGATGAAGTACAGTAATAATTATTATTAATTGCACTTTGAATGGCTTTATTGGTGTAATGTACACAACAACAAAAGGTCCTACTTTGAAAACTCTGAGGAAAACAGTTGTACTTCCAACAACCAAGATTTTGCCCAAGAGAGAATGAGAAGAGACAAGATATGCTATGAGAGGGGAGACACGTTTCTTCCCCGTCACATCTGCTTGTCTGTCACTCTCATCCTCATTCCGTCTCACTTGATCAAACTTCAATTTGTTTCATCTGGGTTTTCACATAACTGTATGGACTATTTTGCAGTCCAGGCACAATGTAACTTAATAATAACCACAATGTAATAATATTTTTCAAGTATTTATCATAACTAATAAAATGTGTCACTATTTTTCTTTTGACATTTTGTTGTTTGTTTTGCTTGTGTTTTTTAATGTTTGTAAAATACATTCCTGTTTTCATTAACCTGTGACTTTAATAAATCCATCTTGTTATTAATAAGTTTAGATAACACTTGTGTTCTAACTGATTTTTGAGCCAGAACCCTAAAAGGTATGCACAGGAAATATTTTTATCCTAAAAGGTACACCTTTTTCCAAGTGGTACACCTACCACTTGGACAAAGGGAGTACCCCCCCCCCCCCCCCCCCCCCCCCTTCCCAACTTTCTCCAGGTCCCTCAAAAAGAAATGCTTGAAACCAAGGCTACTTATGTACAGGATTGCAAAATTTGAAAGCTGGTTCATTTTATAAATATAAGTGTGACAGGGAGTTGGGTCAGGCCCCTCATCACATTCAGATTCTATCTTCCTTGGTTGTGTGCATATGTGACCCAAAAGAGGAGTTTGAATGATCTTGACATGTACTCACACAATACTCCTCAACACTTGCCCCATGTATAAAGTGTATTTTAGTACAAGAATAATGTAAGAATATATTATCAGTGGAGTGGAATAAGATACAATTGATACCCATGAATCCAAACCGCCTACACCCCACAGATTTTCTCACCAGGCTATCAAATATCCGTGACGTCACTTGCAAGGCAGGTGCCATGATCGTGACGACACTTCCGCCAAATCAGCCATGTTCATTACATTCTTGTAATGCAGATGTTGAGTAAACTGTTTTTGTCTTTTCCAATATATTGCTACTCAAACAAGGTCCTTTAAAGGATAATTTGTTAAAAAAGGATGTGACTCTACATCATGTAGATATTTCTGTAGTGTAGTTTATTGTTTTATGATAGTTCAAAGTTGTTGTTTTGTAATGAAGGAATTTCCTCATTTCGACACGCTTTTCGTAAAGTACATGGAGTTGAATTCTCTCAGTTTATCGTCATAAAATGGATCAGATACGAAAACTTCTTCACGCGGCAGAGCAAGGTAATATCTGCATGGCAGCCGAGCTGTTGGATCAAGGTATACACGTTGATAGTACTGATGAAGAAGGAGTGAGTGCTTTACATACGTCGTGCGCCAATGGCCATGAAAATATGGTTCGCTTGTTACTAAGCAGAGGGGCAAGCTTTGACGCTACAAATTGCTATGGATGGACGCCGTTAATGATCGCCGCTTGCTATGGACATGTGAAGATTGTAGTTATTCTAGTACAGTATAAAGCTGATATTTTTGCTCAAAACGATCTCTGTGCCACAGCATTGGATTGCGCTGCAAGATCGGGCCATCTTCAAATTGTTGGTATCCTTATCGATGGTAGTAGTGATTACGAAGGCTCGCAGTTAGCTGATAATTGCCTTACAGCTTTACTTAATGCCTGCCATCACGGACATGAACTTGTTGTGAAACTACTACTCGAGAAAAGGACTAACGTCGATCATAAAGACTCAGTTACAGGATGGACACCTTTAATGTTTGCAGCTTTGAATGGGCATATCAGTGTAGTACAAGCATTGTGTGAATACGGTGCCGATACTAATGCTACTAATATTCTACATCAAACTGCCTTGGAAATCGCTGCTATTAAACAAAGGATGGCAGTAGAGGCTTATTTAGAGAGAAAAACAACCACAAGACCTCAGATATCAGGTGAATATGTACTGATGAACTTAATGAGTTACTCCTTCGATTGAATTTCGTTCGATACTTGTCTTACCCTAGGTCTATATTAAGTATTTATATTGTTTTTGTTTTATTGTTTTTGTTGTTTTGTTTTGTTTTTACGGTAGATTGAGTTCATTATATTCACGATAATTCCAATTAAAGGTAGTGGACAAAGCGTGTCTACATAGCGTGTCTGGTTTGTTTTGATTTCCATTTCGTGATCACGTTATCCAGTGGATCTATCTTATGATGATAAAAATAAGGTTTTTGCCAAAACCTTTCTTAACATCGATGCAAAAACTGTCATTTAATGTTAATGTACTTAACTAAATGTATTATAGAACCAATTATCATACAGTGCTGTTTTTGATATATAGGTTGATCCCTACTGGTTAAAAACCCAGCCAGCAGTGTTTAAACCATAGATGCCCTTTACTCCATCATAAACGCTCAAAGAAATCAATTATACATTTGTTTTGGGTAACTATTAGTTTAGTTAACCAGGTTTTTCATGTTTACTTCTCAGGACTAAAGACATTCAAACCCAGTATAATAGAAGCAGCTAGGAATGGTAAGTGTCTTGGACAGTAAGTCAACACTATTGGTTACTGTAAACAAACATTTAGCAGTACTTTGAACCATCATTTGAAGTTTTTTTTAACCTTACTGATGGCTTCGCCAAAACATATGATTAAATCAGTTGCAAAAACAACAGTTACTGCAATTGTAAATGTTTCTTTATCTGTTGTTTGTTTGTTTATCAGGTGATATACAAGGTGTACGTGAACTGCTTGAAATGGACGAGACAGAGGTTAATACGACAGGTAATTTCACGCTGTCCCACCCGTCGCTCTTACATTATTGTGCTCTATGATAATATTGTATGTCAGTCTGTAATAGTAGTTGAATAGTCTGTAATAGTAGTTGTAGTCTGTGATAGTAGTGGTTATTAGGATATAATGGTAACGATAACAATGATTAGTTTATTACTTGATATGATGAAAACTATCTAATTTGTCATCATTCTTTTTTTCAAGATACTCTGGTTGTGGCATAAAATAAATAAAATAAATATTATAACCATCACTCCCTGTCAGGGCTCTTCTGTGAGGTTCACTCGCACTCACTACCACTACATTCAGTATTTACAACACACAACTCTGCTTACATGTTGTTGTTTTTACGGAGGGAGGAAAACCGGATAAACCCTTGTGGCATGATAGAGAACAACACATCAAACAAACTCTATTCACTTGTCGCCTGAGCCAGGAATTGAACCCAGACCTGTTGCAGTGTTGAAAGGCCAATACTCTCACCGCTAGACTACTCATGCCACCCACAGCATATGACATATGTTTATAGAACATAATAGAAACATGTGAAACCATGGCATGAAGTTGAATGGTTTTCAGTTTTTCAAGTGTTCTATTGTATTACTCATTGGTTTATTTTGTTTGTCTTGTTATAAATCATGAATATATATTATTAATGTTCATTGATAGATGAAGATGGTGCCACTCCTTTGATGTTTGCTGCAATACGTGGTCATCTTCAGGTTGCCCAGCTGTTGATAGAAAGAGGTGCTAATATTGACAGTCAGGATCAGATCAGTGGTTGGACAGCACTTATGCAGGCTACATACTATAGGTAACAATCATTGCCAAACACTACCTGCAAACATGTACAAATACTGATATTCCATTACTGGCTGTACCAAGGTATACAAATACCACCACTATCTTTTTGTTTCTTTACTCTGAAGATGACTTCGCACAGATTGTTGAAACATGAGACAATGAACAGGCTTTCTCAAGACGAATGTATAATATATACACATACCTGGATGATCAAAACACATCAGCAGTGACTATAAATGAACATGTAAAAAATGAACATGTGAGCTGAATTGTGTGCAAAATAATTAAACATAGAGGTAGTGAGTCTCCCCCATTAGTAGGGCACATATGTCCAGTGTAGAAGAATTGAGACGTTTAAAAAGTGATTTAGTGACTGATTATTGTATTGTGATTATTTTGAAATATTATGATATGTATGTTCTATTTATAGTCATAAGCATGTTGTGAAGCTGTTACTTGACTGCTCTGCTGATGTCAATATACGAGCTGATGAGGGTTACACTGCATTTGATATGGCATCAATTATAGGTAATGATTATCAACATTATACTCACCCACCTCCATCACAATGATCATTAACACCATCATCATCACTATCAAACTACAGCATCCCTGCTATCATCATCATCTCTTCCATCATATCACCATCATCTCTACCATCATCATCATCATCATCATCATCATCATCATCATCATCATCATCATCATCATCATCATCATCATCATCATCATCATCATCATCATCATCATCATCATCATCATCATCATCATCACCTCTGCCATTATATCAGCAGCGTCCCTCTTATCATCATCATTTCCACCATCATCATCATCACTATCATCAGAACAAACTGTGTCATCCCTGTTATCATCATCATCTCTACCATCATCATCATCATCATCATCATTGCTGTCATTATATACCACTTATTAACCTCGTCCGTTCGGTCATTACAGGGAAATCTCAGACTGAGGTCTTGTCAATACATCAAGACCTCAGTCTGAGATTTCCCTGTAATGACCGAACGGACGAGGTTAATAAGTTATTTATTATATGGCTATTTTAAAGAGCGAGAAAAAGTAATAATTTTTTTGATATTTTACGATGCGTGCGCGTTGCTTTCAAATGGCTTCCCAGTAGTTTTACTGAAAAAGAGCGGGTTTTTGTCAGAAACCGGTTTTCATTCAGCATGCGATGGCTGCCTCAACAAACTTACAGAAATTTTAATGCCAAAATATTGAAATTACTGGAGCATTCTTCATCATTCCAAATCAAAGAGCGTTTAAAGACAAAGGGTTTTGTTTGTATCTTAACATCAAAGAAAGTCAAGAAACAAAAAAGTTTTACAAGGGATTTTAGCTGACATAAACAAGTGAAAGATGGTTGTTGAAACGAGTTGAATTTGTCGTTCTTGTGGACGTTTGCATCAGAGAAAAGAGCCTACGGAAGCTTATTTTTCAATAAACAATAATAAGAACTTTAATCGAAATCATTGTCAACTGTTGAAGGAATTTATGTTTGCCTGTGTCATAATTCATGAAGAAGATGAAATGATGAGGAACTCTGACAAGACTTTGAATCGAGTAAAGTCGTCCTTTTCAAGATTTTTGAAGATAATTACACTTCCTGACTACAAAAACTATGTTAACTTTAGTAGGAAAACTTATCGTGAATTTTGAATGAAAAGCAACGACATATCTCATTACAACAAAAGATAGCTCAACTCACCGCCGTGTTGTTTTCAAGGAAAGATAAAAACTAAAAGTACACTTTTCAACTGTTATTGAGGTATGTGAACAAGCTTTATGTTCTAAAAAAAAGCTTTTGAGTATTATCACAACCTATGAAATATGTTTATTCTCTCGTGAGTTTTTACAATATTGATTTGATTTTCTCAACTTTTGCTTGTCAAAGTGTTTGCAAAAACAACCAATGCTTGCCACTTAGCCTTGAATTAAAGTTTTTATTATTATTTATCAAAAAATAAGTAGGTTTTTGTTGTTGTTTTCACCTCGCATTAGCCACCGTCCAGTGGAGAAAAAATAATGACCGGTCATTACAAGAAAATAATGGCAGGTCATTATGTGTTAACAACCAATCAGAGCGAGCAGAATTTTGATGCCATATAATAAATCATCATCATCTTTACCATCATCATCATCATCTCTGTCATCATATCATTGTTACAGTTGCTGCAGGTGTTATTGAAGATCATTCTTATATTGTAGGTGATACTGATATTATAAGACTGCTTGCATCAGTGACTATGCAGTTACCTTCACAAAATAAAAATGGTAAGAAAGTCAAATTAAAGTACTATGTTGTGTATCTTTTTACAAGTATAACCTAGTAATGTAGATGAGGCATGATCGTCCGGGTTGGTGTAGTCTTGAGAAAGACTGATGGTGTTGATGTCATCAGTCTTTCTCAAGACTACATCACCCCGGACGATCATGCCTCATCTACATCGATTACACCTGGGATCAGACCATTCACTCTTATAAGCTAGTCAGTAAATAGATTATTTGTTTCATCAGCTGCAGTGTTGATAGTAAATGTTTTTTAAGACATAGTAATTAATGACTAAACATGATAGTATTGATGATTTAAAATCTGCAAAGAGCAGCATTTAATTAAAACCAAGCCCTCTTTCCAGTCTACTCAATTGCCTGATGAAGACTTGCAGTAGCATTTGAAACATTGCAGTCCAAAAACCTATTGTACAACATTCTTTACTTCAATATCAAGTTTCCACAATCCATTACACTTATCATGTTAATGATAATTGTAATTCAGTCCGCAGTCTAGCCTTACCTGTGTCATGTTGCCAATAATTTTACTTGTTTGTAATAGTTTTTCTTATACTTTTATATTCTGGGCCCACAGTAATTGGCTAACGCTGTTGTGGGTACCCTGCCATGTTATTATTTTTTTTCTTTGTGATGTAATTTTGTTTTCTGTTATTGTATATTATTAAGGCGAAGCTAATAAAATAAAAAAATAAAATAGATAATTAGTTTGTTTAACGGTCGTTATTACCATATCTTACTGTTATAACTTCCTTCTAAGGTAATGTAGTACCATGGTCAAGCAGTTCATCCAATAAGATAGATCTAGTAAAACAATCATCACAAGATGTACCAACCAAAGATATTGACAAGTATGAAGACGTGTAAGTCAGCTTTTAGTGCACTACTCTTTCATGTCACTGTCAACATTTATAATCAAACAACAAATTTTCCTCCGCTCTTATTGGTTGAGGGGCGATCACGTGACGTGATAGTGCCCATCATGGAGGGATACTATCAGCGCATGCGCATATTGCCCGCTGAGAGCTTTTCGTCCACTTCAGAAAATTTTGTTGTTGAATATTAAAAACAAAAGAGCAGTTCAAATCTTGGGCATAATGCTGTGATAGTTGCCCTTGGAAACTTGATGTTCCTCAAATTTGTTTTTCTGAACATCCAGTTTCCACGGGCAACTATCACAGCATAATGCCCTCGATTCAACTACTCTATTGTTTAAATAAAGCATAATATGATTTGTTTGCTCAGAGCTCTATTGTAATATATTGATTCTTGAGGTTATTATCAATGGCCATTCCCTGTAAATTTGCTAAATATATATGTTAATGAAGATCTTTTTTCAGACAAGATATGGGGAAGACTGGCCTCAAGGTACATGGTGTTTATTATTACAGTGGGAATCAAAAAACTGTGGGCACCTAGAAATATTTTAGAAATTGCTTATTATTTGTTGAACAACTCAGAAACAACTATATCACCACAAGAAGTTTGACTGATGTGTAGTATGATAAACTTTTTGTAGTTAGAGTTGTTTGTGAGTTGTTCAAGGAACAATAAATGATTTCTAAAATATTTCTGGGTGCCCACGGTTTTTCGAATTGCTCTGTAATAAATATTATGTTAGTTTATTTAACACAGTCAGATTGGTACTTATTGTCATATATTTCTTGTTTAGTTATGGTGGTCAAAAATGTCCAATAGACTGCGCAATTTAACTTTTGTTCGTACAATAAAAGTTTCATCAGTCAGTAGTACTAATGTCAAGGAATTCAGTGATGACAGTTTACATGAATTCAAGAGAAGCTTTGAAAGTGACAGTAGCTCTACAACAAAGTCTCTAGTATCTGGTATGTATGGCTGATGTAAACACACCCCACCCACCCCACCCATTGCTCTACAACAAAGTCTTTAGTATCTGGTATGTATGGCTGTTATGTAAACACACCCCACCCACCCCACCCATTGCTCTACAACAAAGTCTTTAGTATCTGGTATGTATGGCTGTTATGTAAACACACCCCACCCACCCCACCCATTGCTCTACAACAAAGTCTTTAGTATCTGGTATGTATGGCTGTTATGTAAACACACCCCACCCACCCCACCCATTGCTCTACAACAAAGTCTCTATTCATACATGTAAATTTTATTAATTAATCCACCTATTCATTTATTGATCAGTTCATACAGGTATATATATTCATTTATTAATTAATTTATCTGTTCATTGATTGATCTATTCATTTATCATTCATTTATTTATTTACTCAGTCATTCATCTAACTATTCATTCATCTAAATATTCATTCATCTAACTATTCATTCATCTAACTATTCATTCATCTAACTATTCATTCATCTAACTATTCATTCATCTAAATATTCATTCATCTAACTATTCATTCATCTAACTATTCATTCATCTAACTATTCATTCATCTAACTATTCATTCATCTAAATATTCATTCATCTAACTATTCATTCATCTAACTATTCATTCATCTAACTATTCATTCATCTAACTATTCATTCATCTAACTATTCATTCATCTAAATATTCATTCATCTAACTATTCATTCATCTAACTATTCATTCATCTAACTATTCATTCATCTAACTATTCATTCATCTAAATATTCATTCATCTAACTATTCATTCATCTAAATATCATTCATCTAAATATTCATTCATCTAACTATTCATTCATCTAACTATTCATTCATCTAACTATTCATTCATCTAACTATTCATTCATCTAAATATTCATTCATCTAACTATTCATTCATCTAAATATCATTCATCTAACTATTCATTCATCTAAATATCATTCATCTAAATATTCATTCATCTAACTATTCATTCATCTAACTATTCATTCATCTAACAATTCATTCATCTAAATATTCATTCATCTAACTATTCATTCATCTAACTATTCATTCATCTAACTATTCATTCATCTAACTATTCATTCATCTAAATATTCATTCATCTAACTATTCATTCATCTAAATATTCATTCATCTAACTATTCATTCATCTAACTATTCATTCATCTAAATATTCATTCATCTAAATATTCATTCATCTAACTATTTTAGAGGAGCACTTGTTAGTATAATATTTGATTCCATGAATATAAATGTTCATTCATCCATCCCTCCATCCATCCATCAGTGTCTGTCTGTCTGTCTGTCTGTCTGTCTGTCCATTAATTTATTTCATTTCTTATTCATTTTTCATAGTTGTGGATTCAGCATTAAAAGCAGGAGGCCATTACAGTAAACGATCAAAGACACTGGTAAAACATGATTTAATGAATATACTATGTTTATTTACTTTTATTTATTTATTTACTTTGTTCCTAAATACTAGTAATTATATCTAGATGGATTATTTATTTATTATTTATTTATTACCATTACTGAATTAATATTGTAAATACATATTGATTGTAGATATTGTAAATAGATATATAGTTGTAAAGCGCCTTGGACAAGCTGGATACGAGTGTTATATAAATAAACTTTATTAACTTTATTATTATGTTGTCAAAAAAGTCATAGAAAATAAATGAACACAACGTTGTTTATCAATCTATCAGCCATTAGGTTCACCAATGGCACGTCTACCTGATGATGTCATCACTCCTGTCGTCCCACCATCAATGCCATCACCAACCTTTGAATTAACTAGAGTACAAGTTGAACACGGTGATAGTGAAGATGATGACGCTGCTCTGCCAATGGTATGTACCAGCTGAGATTCCTTATATGGTATCTAAAAGACACACCATGTTAAACCAGACTTTTGTCTAAACTAATACTTGTTGGTAAAACAGAAAATACAACTAAATATCAATGAAATATACTAAATACGATTGATATCAATAAAAATTTTATGATTTCTATAATCAACTGTAACACATATGATACATACAAGGTATTTAAGGTATTTTTAAAATCACATTAAACATGTATGCTTTCTTAATTTACATATTTTTAATATATTTTTATATATAATAATTGTTTAAAAAATGTTATATTAATTTTGACAACACCATAACATCGTCTAAATGAAATTAAACTAAATTATGTTGAAGAAAATAAATATTTAAAATCATGGTAAAAGATTAAATTGTTTTAAACTAATAAATATTAAAAAGTTAACCTAATTGTATCCTAACACAGGTTCCTTGTTTGTGTGTAAATGGACTTTATATACCAGATGCATCTGCACCAAGCAAACCATCAATTGCTGATAGCCTGGATAACATTGTAATCAAACCTTTCTTTCTCTCACTCAAGTTTTATTTGTTGTCTGTCATGTCTGCCATGATAGATGTATTGTATATGTATATGCCTATGTATTATGTATTATGTACTTATATGTATATGAATGTATATATGTCAATTGCTGATAGCCTGGATAACATTGTAATCAAATCTTTCTTTCTCTCACTCATGTTTTATTTGTTGTCTGTCATGTCTGCCATGATAGAATCTGTATTGTATATGTATATGCCTATGTATTATGTATATGAATGTATGAATGTATATATGTCAATTGCTGATAGCCTGGATAACATTGTAATCAAATCTTTCTTTCTTTCACTCATGTATTATTTGTTGGTTGTCACTCTGTCATGATATATGTAATATGTACAAAATGATCAGTCAATCTGTACGGGATATACATATAGATGTGTATATCTTATACAGATAGGACACTGTCAAATATTGTGTAGTACTTATAAAAGTCCAATGCTAGTTGTTTCATATTAATTTTAACTAAATTTGTCAAGATAAAAGAAAATCTGGTCGAGAAAATTCAAGTTAAAACTTATGCCAACCAGGACGATTTTTTAACTAAAATACAACCTTATCTTGGAACACAAGGCTGACTTACAAGTAGCCTAGATGGCATGCTACGACAGTATTCGCATCAGTGAGCGCTACTAAGTACTAGTGTTGGTGTTTGTGATTTCAGAGCAGTGTAAGTGGCTATTCAACAACCTATCAGCGTAGTTCTGCTGGTTTCACCGGTTCTGCTGGTTTCAGTGGAAGTCCAGAATCATCTTTCTCAATGGCTGGAAGTTGTTTGTCTTCTAACACGTCTGGCAGCAGGTAATGTAAACATTCAATAGATAATGTTGTTACCTATCTACTTCGCACTCTGTGGTGCATAAGGATAATAATAGATAATGTATAGAGATGTAATAGATTGAATATCTTACTAATATACAGTAACTTGGCAAAACAAAGTATAAAAAATCATAAGCACCATTTTAAAATGCTTTATATAAGCACCACACTACATGTAGTTTAGTATTTAGTATTAAGACAAGACCAAGCCTCCTCCTTATTTTGTAACATCATGGATGACACAAATCATAAACTTCATAACTTTCTGCCACCACTAAACGAAAGCACAGCAAACACAAGACACAAACGTCATTTCTGTCTGCCAAGATGCCAAACTAATAGTCACAAGAACACTTTTATTGTACATAACAGTTTTAATTATGCCTAAGATTTTTATACAAATCCTTTTATCATCTATTTGTAAATATTATATATATTATATATATATAGTCCATTACATTAAATTTTAATTATATATTATTTTGTAAAATATTTGATATTTCAGCCGGCCCGGGGGCTGCTAGGAATTATTATAATAAAGCTATCTATCTATCTATCTATCTATCTATCTATCAGTAATTTATTTTGTGCTAGTTTAATTGTTATATTGTACAGGACGTTAAAGGCAGCAAGCCCTTCATCTGGTATACCAGGCAAATCTTTAGTAGCTTTACATCATAAACCATCATCTAGGCCAACACAAAGTCCATCACCAACATTGATATCAGTAGCATCAGCAGCATCAGCACCTGGCAGACTTCATCCTTCACTTATTGTCAACAAATCCTCTAAACACACTAAACCAAGAGGTTCACGGAGTGATGATGGCGTAACTTGTGGTAATTCATACAACAGAATACTAGAACACAGCGAAAAAGGTATGTCATTGCCAATAGTTCTATTTTTATTTCTTGATATATGGATGGGTTGTTTATACAACCAGTTAATTGGTGTTATAGTTCTTATTTAGTGACTATTAGTTTTTTGTTGAGTGATACTGACTAAATAGTCACTAAATACTCAATTTTACATTCTATTTTTTGCTCGCAGTAATATATTATAATTAGAATCTAGTTGTTAATATGTATGTTCTTGTTTTGATAGAAGAAGTTGGTGATATTTTAAAGAAGTTGTCTCTTGAGAAGTATAATGCCATGTTTGAAGAACAAGAGGTATACATGTTAATGACACCTTGTGGGATACTGACTTAATAGAGAAATGGGTGAATGGATGAATGGATATGTGAATGAATAGGTGAATAAGTGGAAGAGTGAATGAATGGCAGAGTGGATAATTGTATAAACTAATGAATGAATGAACTGGTAAATAAGTGGGAGAATGAATGGGTTAATAAATAGGTACTAAATGAATGAATTGTTTAGTGGATATATATAAATGAATGAACAAACGGGTGAATAAGTGGGAGAATGAATGGGTTAATAAATAGGTACTAAATGAATGAATTGTTTAGTGGATATATATAAATGAATGAACAAACGGGTGAATAAGTGGGAGAATGTATGGGTTAATAAATAGGTACTAAATGAATTGTTAAGTGGATATATATATAAATGAATGAATGAACAAACGGGTGAATAAGTGGGAGAATGTATGGGTTAATAAATAGGTATTAAATGAATGAATTGTTAAGTGGATATATATATAAATGAATGAATGAATAAACTGGTGAATAAGTGGAAGAGTGAATGGATGGTTGAGTTTTTACTCCAACGAAGGGCTAAAGCTCGAAACGTCAGTAAAATTAAGTCAACATTTTTTACGTGTTACAAATTTCATTTTTTACCGAATGGTGGAGTGGATATTTGAATGAATAAAAAAGTGGATTTATAAATGAATAATTGAATAAATAAAGGGATCGGGAACCTTCGAGTTACGCGCTTCGAGTTATGCACTCTTCGAGTTACACACTCTATCACGCCCCCACTGAGCTTGACCACGCCCAGCGCATAACTCGATTAAACTCACACAACTTAGTTTCATTGAGTTACGCGCTGGGCGCATAACTTGATAAAACTAACACAACTTAGTGTCATCGAGTTACGCGCTGGGTGCATAACTCGATGCAACTAAAACAGCTTAGTGTCATTGAGTTAAGCGCTACAGACTTCAAAAATTGAAAAATGTGTAAATAAAATGAATAAAGAAGAAAACTGTTTATGTTTATATATATTATATTTTTTAAAGATCGAAAAAAAACATTTCACTACAATATATTGATATAAAAGCAGATAATCTGTATTTACATATTTTTATTAAAATGACCACTTAACATAAACATGCCTAAACTTTTACTCCAAACCCCAATAAAGTACATATTTTCGGAAAGTTTCTGGTCAACGGTACTAGTAAATGTGGATATTTGAAACAAAAATTTTTGACTTTTTTATTCATTTCAAAAATAATAGTACAATTTTGCTATAATATATATGATAAAAAAGTTGGCCATCCTATATCTTGTAAAATAAAGAATCGAGTTATTAAACGAGTTATTTAAACATAGTTTAAATTTCGTTTAGGCCTTTAAAAATATAGACATTTGACAAAACACGACCAACGCTATATTGTGACTGATGCGGGTTTGGGTTGACCAACAACTTAATTTCATGACACAGTAATAATTATTTAAAAAATAAAACATATATAAACATAAACAGTTTTTTTCTTCTTTTTTCTTTTTCTTTACACATTTTTCTATTTTTGAAGTCTGTAGCGCTTAACTCGATGACACTAAGCTGTTTTAGTTGCATCAAGTTATGCGCCCAGCGCGTAACTCTATGACACTAAGTTGTGTTAGTTTTATCGAGTTATGCGCTGGGCGTGGTCAAGCTCAGTGGGGGCGTGATAGAGCGCGTAACTCGAAGAGCGCGTAACTAGAGGCGCGTAACTCGAAGATTACCTGCCCTCATAAATAAAAGAATGATTGTGAGTGGGTGAATGATTAAATCAATGTAGTAAGTGTTTAACTCTCTTCTCAGGTTGATATGGAGGCATTTTTGACACTAGATGAACTTGACCTGAATGAACTTGGTGTAACACAGAAAAATGCACGTAGCCAGATACTGTCTGCCATTACAGAATTGAATGCTGGCAAGGTAAGAGGTGTTCTCCAGCATAACACAGTATATCTATATCAAAAACACAGTATTCATGTATTCAATAGGACAGAGAACGCAAGCAGTTTAGGGAGTCTATATCAGAAGGATGTCAAAGCAGCAAATCATAGCTTACAAGTGGTAATTACAAACATTGATTTATTTAATTTACACTAGCAATATGTTCAATTAACTTTTACATGATGCCTTATTTACTTCTTTACAGATATAATTATTATATAATCAAGTTTTCATACCATTACAACCAATGTTGTACAACCAATAAATCAAGTGTTAATGCCTAGACCCATGAAATATCAACCACTCTAATCTTTGACTAAAATCAACCAAACTAATCTTTGACTAAAATTGACCACTCTAATCTTTGACTAAAATCAACCAAACTAATCTTTGACTAAAATTGACCACTCTAATCTTTGACTAAAATCAACCAAACTAATCTTTGACTAAAATCAACCAAACTAATCTTTGACTAAAATTGACCACTCTAATCTTTGACTAAAATCAACCAAACTAATCTTTGACTAAATCAACCATTCTAATCTTTGACTAAAATCAACCACTCTAATCTTTGCCTAAAATCAACCACTCTAATCTTTGCCTAAAATCAACCACTCTAATCTTTGACTAAATCAACCTCTCTAATCTTTAACTAAAAATCAAGCACTCTAATCTTTGACTAAAATCAACAGTAAAGTTAAGATACAATTATTTCTATATTGTCTACATAAAGGTTATGGTTCAGCATCTCCATCAACAAGTACCAATCTATCACGATGGGCAATGCATTCTGGATTTAAACCATCCAGGTAGATAAAAGAGGGTCCTGAAGGGGTAAAATGGGAGCTGGGATTGGCATTATTTTTGACTGGGAAAATGGGATTGGATGCACTGGGACTTGCAAATAAAAGAACAATAGAAAATGGGCATGGGATTGAAAACTTGAGCAAAACTGATGGGATTATGTGATTTTTGACTGGGATTTGGTCCAAATATAAACTGGGAAATGGGATTCGGGCCCCACCTTCAGGACCCTCATAACACAGCCAATTAGAAAGATAGATAATCCAGGTAGATAATAGAGCCCATGAGCAAGTTCAAAACTAATAATTCAGTGACTGCATCTCTCAAAATAACATACATGTTATTATAATGCTGCTTCCCATAATCCTTCTTGGTCTCAGCTTCTATGATCGTTTTTGTGAACATGACAACCCATGTTCTATTCCCTGGAGGGACTCCCTTTAGTTAGTAAATGGATAGGGGTGCTCGATGGACGATTTTGAAAATTACCCTTAAAGGTATGCATAAATTTACTCAGATACTGATTTTAGACTGTAAAAGGTACGACCACATTAAACAAATTTTCAATATGTATAATCTTAAGTTTGAAAACTGACATTTAAGGCACGGTGCCAGTTCGAGACCCTAAAAGGTACACAAGGGTCTTATTTTCAACCCTAAAAGGTCCGTCAAGCACCCCTATCAATTTTCTATGGGAGTCCTCCCCTCGTGGTTCTATTATGTGACATACAAACACCCTTTTGCATACAATACGTGTTGTATATTACCAGTACTCGATATGTCTGGTCACTGATACACACTTGGGTGCATTGTGGGCATTACTTCACTGAAGACCATATAATTGGCATGGTAAACTAGTCAGTAACTCCGCCTGCAAGGCATGGTGGTGATCAGACAAGACCTATGAAAGTACCATCATGTTTTTAAAATTAAAGATATTAATATAATCTTATAACATATCTAATATATATTATAAAATGTTTGAAGACAAAGACAAGCTCAGCTCATTATTGAAAAAACATTTAAAAAAAAAAAAAAAATTAAAAGCCAATATACAAAGTCTGCTTGTGCCTGTGTACTGTGGTATAAACACTCTGGCAATGCATCATGTTTGTTTACAGCTTCTCTCTTGGTCTACAGCTTCCAGTGTGTTTATATTACAGTATAATATAGTATATATTCCTTAAATAAAGCAGTCCAATACTCAATTACAATTATGGTGATTTAAAAAAATACACAACTTTATAAACTAATAATTTATTGAAAATTAATATCTTCAATCAATATTTTTATAAAATTACAGATTGTTTGATAACATTGACTGTATTTTTAACTAACAATTGTACAAGTATTTTTTGCTTACTATAAATCAAATCAAAATATGGCGGCCTACAATTGTTCTTGACTGACCAGCCATGTGCTCACATTGAACACAATACAATTTCCCCATGACCTGCATAAGAGGCTAGCAAGTCAAGAGTAATAGTTCTTCTTATCAGTCACTATATTTCGATTCAGTGTATTAAGTCCAATGATGATTTCTTATTGTAAATAGTTATTAAGTTAAAAGTTAAAATCAATTATTTATTAATACAATAAACAATTATGATATAAAACATGTATCTACTATTTATCTGTTAATGTTTTTCTATCCCTGGGCCTGCTTGTTAAAACTAGTATCCCTGTAAAGATTCTAATCCTCTAGTTCAGCAGAGGTATTAATCCAAAAGAAATACCATTGACTAGTCTATGTCCCTTCAGTGTCGTTTACGATCAGTCTTCAAGATGAGTTTCTCAAGGTGCATCATGGGAACTTCACATGTGACTGACACCATGTATGCCACAAGATAGGAGACTATGGTACAAGCCAGGAAATGCCAGGCCTGACATGAAACAATGAACATTATTAGTGCTACCTATTTATGAATACAGCGGACCCCCTCTGACAGACCGTCAATGAAGTCACTAAACCAGGTGTGGCCTTGAGGAGGGTGTGGCCTTGAGGAGGGTGTGGCCTTGAGGAGGCTGAGTCCTTGAAGAGGGCGTGGCCTTAAGAAGGGTGTGGCCTTGAGGTGTGAGTCCTTGAGGAGGTGTGGCCTTGAGGAGTGTGAGTCCTTGATGAGGGTGTGGCCTTGAGAAGGGTGTGGCCTTAAAGAGGGTGTGGCCATAAGGAGGGTGTGGCATTGAGAAGGGTGAGGTTTTGAGGAGAGTGTGGCCATTCGGAGGGTGTGGCCTTGAGGAGAATGTGGCCATTAGGAGGGTGTGGCCTTGAGAAGGGTGAGGTCTTCAGGGGGTTTCAAGGTGGAAAAAGGATAAAAAAAGGAGATGTGGAGGAACCTTGAGGAGCGCCAAGGGTGGATGGTGATTAGTTTATGACCTTATACAAACAATATAGATAATAATTATACTCACTATGTTGACGTCAGAGTAAAACATAGGCGTATAGCGGCCCAAGAAGTACACTTCCATGACAATTAAATGCACCAAGTACACACAGTAAGTGAGACGACTCAAGGGAATCCAGAAACGGGCTGATAGGATTTTATTAACAAGACCTTTGTGAACAATAACGATATTGTAAGTTATAATGTTGAATAAATCCAGCACTAATAGATGTACCGTTACCTCCATGTCCAGTATGACATGCATATATCACCCAAGCAAGAGCCAGCGACCATGAAAACCGTGAAAATGTACCATACATGACATTTTCTACATGGGTCAGAGGATGTGGATCCTTCTTGTAAGCTTTATAGGTGCCATATACTGGAGCAAGAGCCAACACAATGGCCACACACCAACCACAGATGAGAACAAACTAGAATATACAACAAAGTAGTTACATAGAGTAACACAACAACAACACATCAACCACAGATGAGAACACACTAGAATATACAACAAAGTAGTTACATAGAGTAACACAACAACACACCAACCACAGATGAGAACAAACTAGAATATACAACACAGTAGTTACATAGAGTAACACAACAACAACACACCAACCACAGATGAGAACAAACTAGAATATATAACAAAGTAGTTACATAGAGTAACACAACAACAACACACCATCCACAGATGAGAACAAACTAGAATATATAACAAAGTAGTTACATAGAGTAACACAACAACAACACACCAACCACAGATGAGAACAAACTAGAATATATACAACAAAGTAGTTACATAGAGTAACACAACAACAACACACCAACCACAGATGAGAACAAACTAGAATATATAACAAAGTAGTTACATAGAGTAACACAACAACAACACACCAACCACAGATGAGAACAAACTAGAATATACAACAAAGTAATTACATAGAGTAACACAACAACAACACATCAACCACAGATGAGAACAAACTAGAATATACAACAAAGTAGTTACATAGAGTAACACAACAACACACCAACCACAGATGAGAACAAACTAGAATATACAACACAGTAGTTACATAGAGTAACACAACAACAACACACCAACCACAGATGAGAACAAACTAGAATATATACAACAAAGTAGTTACATAGAGTAACACAACAACAACACACCAACCACAGATGAGAACAAACTAGAATATATAACAAAGTAGTTACATAGAGTAACACAACAACAACACACCAACCACAGATGAGAACAAACTAGAATATACAACAAAGTAATTACATAGAGTAACACAACAACAACACATCAACCACAGATGAGAACAAACTAGAATATACAACAAAGTAGTTACATAGAGTAACACAACAACACACCAACCACAGATGAGAACAAACTAGAATATACAACACAGTAGTTACATAGAGTAACACAACAACAACACACCAACCACAGATGAGAACAAACTAGAATATACAACAAAGTAATTACATAGAGTAACACAACAACAACACACCAACCACAGATGAGAACAAACTAGAATATATAACAAAGTAGTTACATAGAGTAACACAACAACAACACACCAACCACAGATGAGAACACACTAGAATATACAACAAAGTAATTACATAGAGTAACACAACAACAACACACCAACATTGCATTCTAGATGATATAAGAGACATACCAGTGTAGGTGACCTGAATGAGTTGTTCTTCACAACATGTAGTAAGTATCCAAGAACCATGCCAACAAGGTATGGTGCAATACGACAGTATGGCTTTACATAGACATATGCCATGTCATTTGCTTGTCTAGGTTACAGAGTAAACATACATTATTACTTGGCTGTAAGTATATATTGTTTATTGTTTGTTTATTGTTTATTGTTTCTGCCATATTACAAGGTTTACATAAATAAATAATTAATGTTATATATAAGAAAAATTACAATGCAAACAGTATAGATAAATAAATATTAAATGGTGTAATATGGCAAGGAGGCCTCTGGAAACCAATAGGCTTATGTGAAAGAGGTCTCCTTAAGATTATTATTTATAATTTATATAAATATAGATAAATTTATATAAATATAAATAAATCTATATAAATATAAATAAATCTGCAAAAAAACTGTTTAAATTATATAGGCAAGTATATATGTGATAAAAACGCATTTACCATAACATGAATATATATAAATTTTAGAAGGCACTTTCAAGTGGGAGAAAAAAATTTACTTGTTATCGGCATGTTTTTATAATCTGAGGAAGTAATATATCTTAGAAGTGTTTTTTTGAAAGAAGACAGAGTTGAAGAGTTTACGATACTAGATGGCAAGGAATTCCATATTTTAGGACCTAGGTAAAGAACAGTAAATCTTTTTATATTTAAACGACAGGAATGCGGACGCAAAAGAGTTGAGGATCTGGTATTGTAGGAGTGAATCTGATCGCCTCGCGTAAAAAGATCAGAAAATAGAGGAGGAAGTAGATGGTTAGTATATGAATACATAAAGTTGGCAATTTGAAAAGAATTTAAAGAAAAAATATCAAGGACTTTTAGACGCAAAAAGAGAGGCTCAGAATGAGCAAGGTATTCAGCAGAACAAATAATTCTTACGATACGTTTCTGGAGAAGAAATACACGATTAAGATTAGTAGGATACGTCGATGACCAAACAGTGTTACAATAGGTTAAATAAGGGAATAATATAAGGAAAGTTTAGATTTTTGAGATAGGAAATGTCTAGATTTATAAATCAAGCCTATAGATCTGGAAATTTTCTTACAAATATAATCAATATGTGTTTTCCATGAAAGACAATCATCAAGATATACACCTAAAAATTTAGAAACACTTTTACGCTCCAGTGTGTAATTATCATAATAAAGAGAGTGATTTAATAGGATATGTTTTTGCCTTGGTTTGGAAAGAACATAGTTAGTTTTACTTATATTTACAGATAAACGGTTTGATTTCATCCAAACATTAATTTTTGAAAGCTCACTGGTGAGTATTGAAAACAATTCAGTGGTATCTTTGTGCGAATAAAATATATTAGTATCATCAGCAAACAATAAGGCATTTGAAAAGCGTAAGACATTAGGGAGGTCGTTAATATATAAAATAAAAAGTAATGGACCCAAAATAGATCCTTGGGGAACACCGCATTTAATTAAATACTCAGTAGAAGGCGTATCATTAAAATAAACAAATTGTTTGCGGTTATCAAGGTAATTTCTTAGCCATTTCAAGGCTAATCCACGTACACCATAATGTTCAAGCTTAGTAAGAAGAATATCATGATCAATAGTATCAAATGCTTTAGAAAGATCTAGGAAAACGCCAGCAGTAATGTTTCCTTCGTCAGCAGAGGAACTGATTTGATTTATAAGATGAATTAAGGCTAAAGACGTGGAGTATTGCTTTCGAAATCCGAATTGTTTATTATGCAGAAGTTCCAACTTCTCCATATATGTAGCTAAACGATTATTAAATACTTTTTCATAAAATTTAGAGAAATTGGGGAGTAATGAAATAGGTCTATAGTTGGAGATCATGCCAGAATCACCACTTTTAAATACAGGAATTACTTTTGCAACTTTAAGGTTGTCAGGAAAAATTCCTTTGGAAAGAGATAGATTAATGACAGATTTGAGAGGAATGGAAATTTGATCAAACGAGGTTTTTATTATTTTCATGGGAATAGATCATTTCCTGAAGAGTTGCCCGATTTGAATGATTTACAGATGTCTTCAAGCTCAGCAAGGGTAACGGGAGATAAATGAAACGACGTATTTTGACGACAGGGGAGAAACCCGGTAAAGTGATCATCGACAGAGGGAATTTTATTTGCAAGGTTAGGACCGATATTTGTAAAATAATTGCAGAAACTGTTTGCAATCCTGAGTGGATCAGAAATCGTACCGACAGGTGACTTAAAAGTAGAAGGAAAAGAGACTTTTCTTTTTTTACTATAAACAAGCTCTCCTAATAATTTCCAAGTGACTTTAAGATTGTTTTTATTATTTTCAAATTTGGTGTCATAATATGCTTTCTTGGCTCTTCTAATCAAATGATTAAGTTTATTCTTGTAAGATTTGTATCGTATTTCCAAAGATGAATTCGGGTGTAAAAGTGATTTTTTATATAATCGGTTTTTTGTTTGCACAGATTTTAGGAGACCAGCAGACATCCAAGGAGATTTAAAAGTTTTTAAAGAATTGCCTTGTATTAATTTCAATGGAAAGCAGGAATTATAAAGTCTAATATACTCAGAGGAAAAAGAGTTGTATGCTACATTCGGATCATTAGTAGTAAGGACGTCGCACCAGTTCGTTGTAGATAATTGTGCTTTAAATTTAGATAAATTTCTTTCGTTAAAATCCCTTTTAAATATACGTTCTTTCTTGCGTGGAAGAAGCTTTACATCATCACAAATTAGAGAAAAAATTGGAAAATGATCAGAGAGATCATTGATGATGAGACCATTTATACAGGCATTTGCGACATTATTAGTGAAAATGTTATCAATTAAAGTTGCAGAATGAGATGTAACACGCGTTGGCTTGGATATGAGTGGAATAAACATGAAAGTCGAAAGACAGTCAAAGAATTCCTGAGTAGGAGCATGGCTTTCAATATGAAGCAAATCGAGATTGAAATCACCCATTAAATAACAAAGTTTATCATCTTTTGTGGCATTACAAAGAATCTGATTGAATAACTCTAAGAATTCAGAAGTGTTTTGGTTAGGCGGACGATAAATAACGCCAATATTTTTCCCATGGGGAATGCAAATTTCAACAAAGAGAGTTTCAATTAAGGAGATTCCGTAGTAATAGATTTTGACATAACTTTTTATTGAAACTTTGTACAGTTATACTTTAAGACATGGGCATTTCAAAAATAAAATAAAAAAGGGGGGTCACCGTGTTGGTTTTGGCACTAGATCACGTCAAAGTTACTCATTTCGACGGCGCGCGGGAGTAATATTTCGATGTATAAAATGAGAATAAAAGGCGATTAAATGGTACTCTTTTTTGATATTAGGATTGAAATATCAGGTTTTATTTCATCTTAGCACCCCAAATCTTCATTCACACACAAAACTTGGATAGAAAAGTGAACCTGTTAAAAGATAATAGCGATAAAGCAATACTCGAAGTTACTCGAGCGTATCGTTCGCGAACACCTGGATAGCACAATATTACCACAATTCTTGAAATATCTCGAAATCTGGACATAAATTTTTATTCAAACTTGGATATGTGTTTGCAGACCTGGATACCATTAGTTTAACACCATAAAAAAGATAGGTCACCGTATTCGTTTTGGCGCTATGGCACTTTGAATGTACGAATTGTGATCTTTTAGTAATACCGACATAGCGCGCGCAAGTTGCGCGAGCTGTAGCGCGCGCTCTCGCTGGTCAAAATTGTGCGCAGTAGAGCGTGCGCAATGCAATTCAGAGTTTGAATAATTACACTCAGTTCGAAGTTTATACTCAAGATTGTTTTGTAAATATAAACCTACACCTCCGCCTGTTTTCGCAGTTCGATGGTTAGAAATAAAACTATAGTCTGGAATATCCACTAGATCGGCAGTGAGGTCATTAAGCCAAGTTTCGGTTATACCTATTACTGGAAAATTATGTACAATATATGTACAAAGAGTATGCATGGTATAGTTGTAAGAAAACCCTTGTTTGGATGGACAAGAAACTTTTAAATACATGCCCATATCATTCTCAAATGTACAATCTATATATACTAATTGACTTACTGATTAGTATTAGCCATATCTCCAAGTATAGAACCACTAAAGTTGTAATAGTCCATGATGACGGCAGTAGAGATGAAACATGCAGCAAGAAGAATGCTCACTACTACACCCAGACCAGGTTTGCCAAACCTGCATCACAGAAGACATGATAGTAAGTATGATAATGACCAAATGAATCAAGATAATTTCATAGCACATCAATTAATTGGAATAAGCTTAACAATGAATTTTATTTTAGATGGTTTACAATCTTGAGGATACTTGTTAATGGTATGAGCCAGTCAGTCACTGAATGGGTCTCAACCCTTGTTACCTGTATGCAGCAATGATGATGACTGGACTGATGATAAAGAACTGCATATCATTGGCCAGGTACCATGCCCATCCCATACACTACCAAACAACATAACAGTTTGAATAATAATAATAATAATATTAATTATCGTAATAATAATAATAATAATAATAATAATAATAATAATAATAATAATAATAATAATAATAATAATAATAATCATATGATAACAATCTATAATGCTTGTATTTTGCAGATAAAAATATAGTTTCAAATATATCCAACCAAGAGAATCCAATGCATGTAAACATGTGAGGTGATCATCAAGAGGTTTCTATTTACCGAATTGGCCATTTGAAGTGGATAAAAGTTATTGATGTACAACAAGTTAGTCCACCAGTATTTATCACATGGTTGTGCAGTTTGTGCTTGATACCACATTGGACCTTCTCCCAAAAACCCAACCATCTGGTCATAGAACAGCAGTACAAACATGTAGACTGGTGTTAACCTATAAACACACACATCCATGTTAGAATAATGGAAATGACAGCTAGGCAGCCTATATTAACCTATAAACACACACATCCATGTTAGAATAGTGAGATATGACAGTCAGCCTATAAACACTGATACCATTTACCTCCAAAAACGATGGAAATAGAACTTGAACCAATTGAGTTTGCCTTTGGTTTTATCCATGTGACGAAATGACAAGTAGGCAACCAACAGACCACTGGAAATATAATAGAATAACATTAACAACAATATGGGGTATTATACATTACACTAATATATAGATAGAATTAAAATCCTAGCTGTCTTACCTCAAAAAAAAGAATGTATCTACAGCAAACACACCACTGACAATAACCTGGAAACTGAACCTTTGTAGAACCTTAAGCAATTCTGCTGTATTTGCTGTTGAAATGACCATCATCATAAAACATTACTCATGTTGCATGTTTACCTAATATCAAATGATGTACTTACTCATGCCAATAACTAATTGGTTGCCAAATGCATGACCAAGTACTACCCACAGAATGCTGAGGACTCTCATACCATTGATAGACGTAATGGCTTGGGCTGGCACATCAGTATTCAAAATGTGGCTTGTGTTACGAATCAGTGAGAAAGACAGCAAAAACTCTTGCACAAAACCTGAAATTAAGCAAATGTTACAGTGACAAACATAAGATTTAGGAGAAGGGAGAGCTAGACCATTGACAGCCAAGTAGTCTTTCACCCAGCCATGTTTTAAATAAAGGTTCAAACGCTAGGGCGAAGGTTTGCATTGAAATTCAAGAATTCTTAAATTTCAATGCAAACCGTCCCGAGCCTGTGCGTTTGAAGTTGTTTAAAAACTAACCAAACCCTATTTTTATTGTTTCAATGCAAAAATTCTGGAAATAGGAACTCAAATAATTGGATTTAATTTATATCGAGTAATTTATATTTCAATCAAATTAACGTCGAACAATAGCTGTGCTGAGATAAAGCTTCTTAAAATTCCATCATTGTCAATGATTTCCTGGATAGCATAGTGGTAATTAAGTGCATGGACAGTAAAATGCGAAAGGTTGAGCGTTCAAGGCTCAGTAGGGTCAATTCGCAAGATTTCATTTGCGTTCTTTAAAGGTTAGAATAGTCAATTACTTAAGTTTTAAGACTTTAAGACTTCTAGTGTGTGTCTGAAAATAAATGTGCATTGAATTTTCAAAATTTCAAAACTCTCAAATGTGTGTGTATATGACTAGCTTGGCAAATAAACCTGATGCAGGTTTTAAATTCAAAATTAAAACCTGTCCTGGGTCTTCCCCTGAAATTCAAAACCTACATTAAACAATGGAAATAGGGTGTGGTTAGTTTTTAATCCTTGTCACACACCGCTGTGTACACACAGCTGCTTCAACAAGTGCTACATTCTATTCCAATTTATTATCCGATCAGTGCTTTACTCTCAAAATCAAGGAGCTGTTCACCCCATTGAAAACAAATATATGGTGTCTCGTGAACAAGAATTTATAGTCACAACTATAAGAAGAAGAAGATCGCTATATGGAAGCTTATTATTGAAATATAGCGATGGAGACAAAGAGCCAAGTGATACAATCATAAATTAATAATGTCTAACCACTGACCAATACAGGACTACTTGTACATTATATTGTTGACATGCAAGCTTAACTTACTGGATTGTTTATAAACCATTGGTGTCTCTCGACTTTCTCTAGCAGAGTAACTTGGTCTACCCAAATGTTCAGTAGCAGACCGAGTGCCTTTGACTGTGAAAGTGTCTTGTTGTTCTTGTGTAGATTCATTGGTGATTGGCATAAAGCCATCAGCCTTTTTGATATGTACTTCATAGCTAGTTACTATCTCAATAACTGTACCACACAGACACAAGAACAATAGAACACCACATAGTGTACTAAAAACAAATCAAACTGGAGTCAGCTGATCAAAGATGTGTAATTGTCTGATGGAATGATATCTTCATGTTATCAATACTTACAGAGTAGCAATAACTCCAGCAGTATACTTGGAAGGCTTGGCACAATTAACAGTCTTTGGGATTGTTGGACCCCCCATGCCAACCTTATCTTGAACCAAATGCAAGACAGAATCTAGTCCAAAAGCTACAAATACAACAATATGACAACAAATATTAGTATAAATAAAATATCCCATACCCCATCAAAAGAGAAAAAAATACCATATTGTCTCTGGTAAAAAAAAAAGAAAATTATGCAAAACCATTAAAAAAGTTTATTGTAACAGCAGACAACAATCGCCCAATACTGCAGTATCACAAAGACTACTTTTTCAGTGTACTCTCTTACAGTCAGTACAGAACCCTAACATGTCATAGGGGTCAATATTCACTTAGTTTACAGATATAATATATTAACATCTAATTCATAAAGAAGCTGATTGGTACCTTTGAAGATGTCTTGTAATCCAACAGCTACATCAGTCTCACTACATTCTTTAGGTACACACAGACCTAACTTAAATGAACTGGCAAGTGGATTGGCTGCTGGTACGTTACTACCCTGAAATACAAAACACAGTTTATTTTTAGTATAGAATAATTATCAATTGATATATACTGCAATGAAGTCATGTGACATACATTTTTAGGTTTTGGAGCAATACCAGCCAGACAGTAAGAAGCACTAGGTATAGCTTTACATTCGCTATATGAACCAAACCATGCCATGTTACCAACTAGTATACCACTACCAGGTTTACCCATGGCATCAATATCTGGAATATAGACAAGAAATATATAGGTTGGTTAACATACTTAGCTAAATCTATTACATGGTCTTATTACCTGCTTATATCCATACTATATCCATTAAATATTTTAGCAGACAACACTGCTCATATGTTAGAATGGAATGGAATAGAATAGGATAGAATACTTTATTTAAAGAGGGTAACAATATCTAAAGATTATATACACATGGCCCTCAAAATAATAACAATATGAAGAGAAAAAAGAAAGCAATAGCTGTTATTACAGTTATATGTAAATGATTTCAAACAATGGATTCAAATCGAGGCTTTCGGGCAAACCTATTGTTTTCGCCCGAAAGCCTCGACTTCAACCCATTGTTCAAAATCATTTCCATATAACTGTAATAACAGCTATTGTAACTATCCTAGCTAATTTAAAGTAAATTTAATGTTGATTTTTGCTGAGGGAGGGAAAAGCAGATAACATGGAGAACACTTTTTTTTAAAAACATCGAGAAAACTGTAATGTGGCATGGGAGAAAACAACTCATCTGAAAAAACTCACACAATAGCCCATGCCATAGCTGAGAGTTGAACCTGAACCACAGTGGCTAGAGGCATACGGTAAACCACCAACCATGTTTTACTTTGGTTCTGCCTCTGCCACCTTATATATTATATATACCTTCAAATGTAAAGAGGGTACCAACAGTTCAATATCAAAGCTCTGCATTCTTTATTTGAAGCAGCTTTCACCCCCTGCTGTTGATACAGTCCATCGATTTTGATTAAAAAATTTGACGTTATGTAAATAACTATTCAAGTGGCTGGTTTAAGTATGACAAAGAATCGAACTATTCCTCAGTGTATTAAACAATTTCATGTTTTACATAAACATCGGCGCATCGCACAATGGTTTAACCGCTAAAGTTAATTTAACTTACAGCTAGTTAGTAAACCAGAGTTGTTGGAGGTTTCCAAGTAAACCAAGGCTTGAGTACATTCACGAGATATGTTCCTTGTATTCTTCACAGCTTGGACAAGACGAAGACGATGATAATCCTCGATATTTTGACGAGACTGCAACAACATTTGCGGCGTCATAGCATGGCAAGTTAAGATACTTGTAGCTATGAGCAATGAGGTATAAGTAAGGATGGATTTTAGCGACATTTTGAATGGACACCGGATCGACTGGATATCAGATTAATGCATTGCGTGAGCAAACCCCGATATTTACTGAGTGAATTTAAATAATAGTGACAAGTTAAGAGATTTCACGTGACCTACTGACCAGTCACGCAATTCGTTGCAGCCGTATTTTAAAAACTTCTTGCAGATGTGCAAAGCTGGCTCAATCAAAATGTAGCTGAAATGTCGTGTTTAAAATTAAAATTGCCATTCAACAAAATCGAACGGATGTTGAAGCAAATTTTGAAACCGTTTGCCAGGGCCTCTAGGAACTGTTCATTATTTATGGGGGGGGGGGGGGGGGGGGGGGGCAAAAAAATAGTAGGGGGGGGGGGCAAAAAAGTTTGAGGACCTTTTTGGGGGGGGGTTGTTAGATTTCCAAGATAATCTGATGGGGGGTCACAAAAGTTTTCTCAATTTGTGGACTCACAATGTTATTGAAGAGCTTTTATTTGGAATCAAAAAAGTCACAATCAGAAAACCCACCTGGGTGGATTTTGATAAGGAATTCCTTTAGCTCAACTAAGGATGTATGTAACAAAGGATGAATGTGTGTTTAGGGGGGGGGGGGGGGGGGGTCAAAAAAGTTTTCACTCCTTTAATGGGGGAACAAAAACGTTTTGATGCATTTTGAGGGGGGTACTAAGAGTTTTTACCAATACCTTTTCCCATTTACTGCCCCCCCCCCCCCCCCTCCCCATAAAGAATGAACAGTCCCCTAGATGCTTTGTTACAGGTTTGTTTTTACTAATCTTGAAAAATAAGCACCACCAACAGAAAGATCAAGCAGAAATATGTATGTTTGGAAAGTTTTATTGCTGTAAATGTAATTCAAGTGAAGCCATTTTGGATTCAAAATTACAGATATTTTTATGTGTTCATTGAACTGTTGCTAGCCTCGTTGTGGTGTTTTTCACACTTTAACTTCTCATGAATTTGATATTTTTGTTTGAAACTTTTTACTTTTGTTGATAGTATGCTAATCTATAATTTTGATGTAGTGGTCAATTAACATATGAATTTAAAAATATATTGCTATTAAAATAAGGTGGCAGCCATATTGGCATACTATAAAAAAATATTATAAAACAGTATACCAGATCCATAAAGAAAGCAAATCAATATATTTAATATTTTCATTTACCAGGGGCGTCGCAGCGTTTTTTTAAGTGTATGTGTAGATCTAATATTTGTCCAGAAACAATTTAGCCTCAAACTTCACATTTTTTTGAAATGCATTTTGGCAAACTTTTGCGTTGAAAATCTGACAAGAAGCTGGGGAGTATCCTGTGATGGACTAGCATATCCTATCCGGCCAGGGGGAGTATAGAAATACTCCTATAGACTTGCTTCATTCACAGACATTCCAATGATGTCAATTAAGTAATTAGCAGGAGTTAAAAACGTATTTCACAACAAGCCATTGGAATGTCTGAGTTCACAGACAGCCGAAAACTGTAATATTATATTTTAGAAAGCGGTTTTCTTTGAGACATTGTGTGATTTCATTGATTTTGGGTAGGATTATTGTGGTATAAAATATTTGAGATACTACTCACACTCTGATTGGCTGGCTAATATGTTTATATCCAAAGACAAAGGCGCACTCAGCTAATTATCGCAAAAAAAAATAAAATGAAAAGCAAATGTTTAAAAGCAATATACAAAGGCCGCTTGTGTCTGTATACTGTGATATAAACACTCGACCCCAGCGTGTTTATATTACAGTATAATATAGTATATATTCCTTAAATATTAAAGCAGTCCAATACTCAATTACATTTATATGGTGATTTAAAAAATACATGACTTTACTTTATAAATGGATAATTTATTAAAAATTAATATCTGATTTCAATCAATATTTTTTATGAAATTACAGATTGTTTGATAACATTGACTGTATTTTTAACTAACAATTGTACAAGTATTTGTTGCTTACTATAAATCAAATCAAAATATGGCGGCCCACAATTGTTCTTGACTGGCCAGCCTTGTGCTCACATTGAACACAATACAATTAATTTCCCCATGACCTGCATATTAGAGGCTAGCAAGTCAGGAGCAATAGTTATTCTTATCAGTCACCATATTTCGATTCAGTGTATTAAATAAACACTTGACTTTTTTATTGACTTATTATATTTTCTGAACCTTCTAATGCTTCAAAACCTCTAAAAATGAAGCTCAAATACACTATGTGTTCATAATAAAACTTATTTCTAATCTATGTATTTCACTCGAGGGATGTGGGTTAAAAAAGTAAAAAAAAAAACCTCGGTGTTCACGGTTCGAGTATCCTCACTGTAAAACAATAAACAATTATGATATAAAACATGTATCTACAGTCTATTTATCTGTTAATTAATGTTTTTCTATCCCTGTGCCTGCTTGTTAAAACTAGTATCCCTGTAAAGATTTCTAATGCTCCATGCAGTTCAGCATAGGTATTAATCCAAAAGAAATACCATTGACTAGTCCAAGGCCCTTCAGTGCTGTTTACGATCAGTCTTCAAGATGAGTTTCTCAAGGTGCATCATGGGAACTTCACATGTGACTGACACCATGTATGCCACAAGATAGGAGACTATGGTACAAGCCAGGAAATGCCAGGCCTGACATGAAACAATGAACATTATTAGTGCTACCTATTTATGAATACAGCCGAACCCCTCTATGACAGACCGTCAATGAAGAGGAATTCTCACTAAACCCAGACACATCTTTCTGGCCATTAGAGGGTGTGGCCTTGAGGAGGGTGAGTCATTGAGGAGGGTGAGTCCTTGAGGAGGGTGTGGCCTTAAGGAGGGTGTGGGCTTAAGGAGAGTGAGTTCTTAAGGAGGGTGTGGCCTTAAGAAGGGTGTAGCCTTGAGGAGTGTGAGTCCTTGAGGAGGGTGTGGCCATGAGGGTGTGGCATTGAGAAGGGTGAGGTTTTGAGGAGAGTGTGGCCTTGAGGAGAATGTGGCCATTAGGAGGGTGTGGCCTTGAGAAGGGTGAGGTCTTGAAGAGAGTGTGGCCATTAGGAGGGTGTGGCCTTGAGGAGAATGTGGCCATAAGGAAGGTGTGGCTTTGAGAAGGGTAAGGTCTTCAGGAGGCTTCAAGGTGGAAAAAGGATAAAAAAGGAGATGTGGAGGAACCTTGAGGAGGGCAAAGGGTGGATGATGACCTGAAACAAACAATATAGATAATAATTATACTCACTATGTTGACGTCAGAGTAAAACATAGGGGTATAGCGGCCCAAGAAGTACACTTCCAGGACAATTATATGCACCAGGTACACACAGTAAGTGAGACGACTCAAGGGAATCCAGAAACGGGCTGATAGAATTTTATTAACAAGACCTTTGTGAACAATAACGATATTGTAAGTTATAATGTTGAATAAATCCAGAACTAATAGATGTACCGTTACCTCCATGTCCAGTATGACATGCATATATCACCCAAGCAAGAGCCAGAGACCATGAAAACCGTGAAAATGTACCATACATGACATTTTCTGCATGGGTCAGAGGATGTGGATCCTTCTTGAAAGCTTTATAGGTGCCAAACACTGGAGCAAGAGCCAACACAATGGCCACACACCAACCACAGATGAGAACAAACTAGAATATATAACAAAGTAGTTACATAGAGTAACACAACAACACACCAACCACAGATGAGAACAAACTAAAATATACAACAAAGTAGTTACATAGAGTAACACAACAACAACACACCATCCACAGATGAGAACAAACTAGAATATATACAACAAAGTAGTTACATAGAGTAACACAACAACAACACACCAACCACAGATGAGAACAAACTAGAATATATAACAAAGTAATTACATAGAGTAACACAACAACAACACACCAACCACAGATGAGAACAAACTAGAATATATACAACAAAGTAGTTACATAGAGTAACACAACAACAACACACCATCCACAGATGAGAACAAACTAGAATATACAACAAAGTAATTACATAGAGTAACACACCAACCACACACCAACCACAGATGAGAACACACTAGAATATATAACAAAGTAATTACATAGAGTAACACAACAACAACACACCATCCACAGATGAGAACAAACTAGAATATATAACAAAGTAATTACATAGAGTAACACAACAACAACACACCATCCACAGATGAGAACAAACTAGAATATATACAACAAAGTAGTTACATAGAGTAACACAACAACAACACACCATCCACAGATGAGAACAAACTAGAATATACAACAAAGTAATTACATAGAGTAACACAACAACAACACACCAACCACAGATGAGAACAAACTAGAATATATACAACAAAGTAGTTACATAGAGTAACACAACAACACACCAACCATAGATGAGAATAAACTAGAATATACAACAAAGTTGTTACATAGAGTAACAAGATTAACACACCAACATTGCATTCTAGATGCAGTGATCAAAAACGAATGCAAGTGTTTCATCAGGGGTTCCAAACACTGAGAAACTGATGAAAGCATGAGGCAGCAGGCCAAGTGCTTTTATTGCTTCGAGGTGTTTGAAATCCCCTGATGAACCACGAAGCATGAGTTTTTGATCTGGCTTCTCAAACAAATTAATAATGATTCTATTCAGAGGAATTCTAACAACTTTGAATACTAATGGACTTGATGACATAAAACAGGTTTTTGTTGCAAACTTTCCATCGGTTGACTCAGTAGTATAATTATGGCTTAATGTAAGGATACAGTCATGCAGATCGGTCTCGGTTCGAATCCTGGCATTGGTACTCGAAGACTTTGTTTTGCTAAAAATCGCTCTCTACTAAATTATTTCTAAGTCTGATCGATGTTGGTAGGGAAGGGTAATATCTGTGCAAGGAATTTTAAATCCGATCCAACACCGATGTTAATTGGATCCAGATATCCCACTGGATCAGTACCTTGATCAGTGTCTGGATCAGTATTTGATCAAGTATCAAAACCTATGCGTGTGACTGAAATGTAAAATTGTTATTGGTCTCTAAGAAAATAATTATTAATGAGTTTGAGAAGATTTAAGAGACATACCAGTGTAGGTGACCTGAATGAGTTGTTCTTCACAACATGCAGTAAGTAACCAAGAACCATGCCAACAAGGTATGGTGCAATACGACAGTATGGCTTTACATAGACATATGCCATGCCATTTGTTTGTCTAGGTTACAAAGTAAACATACATTATTACTTGGCTGTAAGTATATATGTACAAAGAGTATGCATGGTATAGTTGTAAGAAAACCCTTGTTTGGATGGACAAGAAACTTTTAAATACATGCCCATATCATTCTCAAATGTACAATATATACTAATTGACTTACTGATTAGTATTAGTCATATCTCCAAGTATAGAACCACTAAGGTTGTAATAGTCCATGATGACGGCAGTAGAGATGAAACATGCAGCAAGAAGAATGCTCACTACTACACCCAGACCAGGTTTGCCAAACCTGCATCACAGAAGACATGAATAAATGATAATATAAGAATCAAGATAATTTCACATCAATTAATTGGAATAAGCTTAACAATGAATATTATATTTCTCTTGGGACCTTTTAGATGGTTTACAATCTTGAGGGTTAGTTGCTAATAGTATGAGCCAGTCACTGAATGGTTCTCAACCCTTGTTACCTGTATGCTGCAATGATGATGACTGGACTGATGATAAAGAACTGCATATCATTGGCCAGGTACCAGGACCAGTTCATGCACTACCAAACAACATAACAGTTTGAGTAATAATAATAATAATGATGAGAAAGGTTTGAACTCAGGATTAAACATCATATGGTTGAGTGGAGACATCTGAGTTAACAAATTTTATTACTTGGAAAAAGTAGTGACGTTTCAGCTATCATCACCATCATTTAACTGGCCACAATATAGACTGATCTTTTTTCTGAATGTCTTATATTTAACACTAACAACGGCCAACGTCTATTTTTAGAGAGCTGGTACACAAAAAAAGAACTTAGCCCATTAAACAGAAGCCAACCACTTAAAGTACAATATAATAGTCTCGTCGAACATTATAGCCATTGTTAATGTAATACCTTAATTAATTAGCATTTGTAAATTTACATTTCATTCGATCATTTAATTCACACTGATGATGGTCGCTGTGTAAGATGGCCGAAACGTCACTTCTTTTTCCAAGTAATAAAAGTTTGTTAACTCAGATGATCTCCACTCAACCACAATAATAATAATAATAATAATAATAATTACAATAATAATAATAATAATAATAATAATAATAATAATAATAATAATTAATAATAATAATAATAATAATAATAATAATAATAATAATATAATAAATATAATAATCATAATAATCATAATAACCATATAATAAAAATCTATAAATTATGCTTGTATTTTGCAGATAAAAATATAGTTCCAAATAATTATCCAACCAAGAAAATCCAATGCATGCAAACGTGAAGTGATCATCAAGAGGTTTCTATTTACCGAATTGGCCATTTGAATTGGATAAAAGTTATTGATGTACAACAAGTTAGTCCACCAGTATTTATCACATGGTTGTGCAGTTTGTGTTTGATACCACATTGGACCTTCTCCCAAAAACCCAACCATCTGGTCAAAGAACAGCAGTACAAACATGTAGACTGGTGTTAACCTATAAACACACACATCCATGTTAGAACAGTGAGAAATGACAGTCAGCCTATATTAACCTATAAACACACACATCCATGTTAGAACAGTGAGAAATGACAGTCAGCCTATGTTAACCTATAAACACACACATCCATGTTAGAATAGTGGAAATGACAGCTAGGCAGCCTATATTTATCAATTAGACAACAGAAAGTTGTGTGCCCATTGTGTTATAGACGCACAAGAGAAAATAAAAAGAATGATTAACAAGTGAAAGAGTGACATGAGGCGAAGCCGAGGGTGACTCTAGCTTGTTAAGAGTTCTATAACGCAATGGGCAAGCGACTTCCTGTTGTCTAATTGATTGATAATATAGCCTGGTGAAAAAGTTCATAGGTATTTTAGCCAATCAGAGTGTGTGTTATATCAATCATTGTATTCGTGTGTGCGCGCTTCTGACACCATTTATTTGAAAGATTGGAAAAACAGCATGCAAGGGTTTGAAATCAGCGTACACGAGCATGCAGCCCATGAGGAAATATAGTCAGCCTATAAAACACTGATAACATTTACCTCCAAAAACGATGGAAGTAGAACTTGAACCAATTGAGTTTGCCTTTGGTTTTATCCATGTGGCGAAATGACAAGTAGGCAACCAACAGACCACTGTAAATATAATAGAATAATATTAACAACAATATGGGGTATTATACATTACACCAATATATAGATAGAATTAAAATCCTAGCTGTCTTATAATTACCTCAAAAAGAAGAATGTATCAACAGCGAACACACCACTGACAATAACCTGGAAACTGAACCTTTGTAGAACTTTTAGCAATTCTGCTGTATTTGCTGTTGAAATGACCATCATCATAAAACATTACTCATGTTGCATGTTTACCTGCTATCAAATAATGTACTTACTCATGCCAGCAAAAAATTGGTAGGCAAATGCATGACCAAGTATTACCCACAGAATGCTGAGGACTCTCATACAATTGATGGATGTAATGGCTTGGGCTGGGACATCGGTATTCAAAATGTGGCTTGTGTTACGAATCAGTGAGAAAGACAACAAAAACTCTTGCACAAAACCTGAAATTAAGCAAATGTCACAGTACCAAACATAGGATTTAGGAGAAGGTAATATTAGTCTCCCCTTCAGCAGTGTTTTGAACCTCATAACACACTGCTGCCTCATCACACAATGCTACATTTTATTCCAATTTATTAGCCAATCAGTGCTAGATCGACTCTCAAAATCAAGGAGCTGTTGGCCCCATTGAAAAAAAAATAGTGTCTCAAGAACAATTGAGCATTTATTTATAAGCTCTTCCTTCATATGAAGGCAGGGACTCCATAACAGCTTTTATGCCAATTCTGTGGATCCTGTAGTATGCTGAGACCTGACTGTTTTGCCGGGATACAATCCCCTGCTCTTTTCAAATAGCACAACAGGATCTTTTATGTCCACCTTATATAGGAATTAGAGTGAAGGCAGACAGGACCTCCGGCTTTACGTCCTTATCCGAGAAGACAAGGCACTGAAAGAGTAAAGTGTCTTGCCCAGGGACACAACACAATCGCCTGGGCTGGGAATCGAACCCAGACCATTTGGCCCTGAATTCAATCCCCTGACCACTTGACCATTTCCGTCAGTAGATTTGTAATCAGAGAGTTAAATGAACACCCGAAGACTGCTATACGGAAGCTAATTATAAAAGTATAGCGAGGGAGACTATCTAACAGCCAAGTGATACAAACTAAAAATTTAATAATGTAGTACTACCACTAGTTAACCAATTAATATAATTTAACTTACTGGATTGTTTATAAACCATTGGTGTCTCTCTTTCTCTAGCAGAGTAACTTGGTGTACCCAAATGTTCAGTAGCAGACCCAGTGCCTTTGACTGTGAATGTGTCTTGTTGTTCTTGTGGAGATTCATTGGTGATTGGCATAAAGCCATCAGCCTTTTTGATATGTACTCCATAGCTAGATACTATCTCAATAACTGTACCACACAGACACAAGAACAATAGAACACCACAAAGGGTACTAAAAACAAATCAAACTAGAGTCAGCTGATCAAAGATGTGTAATTGTCTGATGGAATGATGTCATAATCAATACTTACAGAGTAGCAATCACTCCAGCAGTATACTTGGAAGGCTTGGCACAATTAACAGTCTTTGGGAGTGTTGGACCCCCCATGGCAACCTTATCTTGAACCAAATGCAAGACAGAATCTAGTCCAAAAGCTACAAATACAACAATATGACAACAAATATTAGTATAAATAAAATATCCCATATATACCATGCATACCCCATCAAAAGAGAAAAAATACCATATTGTCTCTGATAAAATAAACAAAACTATGCAAAACTATAAATATTTCCTTATGAAATATAAGTTTATTGTAACAGCAGACAACAATTGCCCAATACTGCAATATCACAAAGAGTTAGCTACTTTTTCAGTGTACTCTCTTGCAACCAGTACAAAACCCTAACATGTCATAGGGGTCAGTACTCACTTAGTTTACAGACTGTCAGATATAATATATTATCATCTTCATAAAGAAGCTGATTGGTACCTTTGATGATGTCTTGTAATCCAACAGCTACATCAGTCTCACTACATTCTTTAGGTACACACAGTCCCAACTTAAATGAACTGGCAAGTGGATTGGCTGGTACGTTACTACCCTGAAATACAAAACACAGTTCATTTTTAAGTAATATATATATATACAATATGAGCAGCCGATCTGTATCCGATATACAACGGCGAAGACGAGCCGTTGTATATCGGATACAGATCGGACGCGGATATTGTATAGAACTTATGAAAGTCCAACATTAGTTCTTTCATATTTTACTAAAATTGTCAAGATAAATGTAAATCGGGCCGAGAAAATTCAAGTTGAAACTTATGCAAATCAGGACGAAATCTGTATGAGATTTACAGAACTCGTCACGGCATTGAGTTCTTTTGTAAAATTCTCATTAATTATTCATGAATTTTATAAGTAATATATACAATATGAGCGGCTGATCTGTATTCAATATACAACGGCAAGTCGAAGACGAGATCGGCCACTCATATTGTATATAGTACTTGACTTCATAGTCACATGACTTCATTGCAGTATATATTGATAATTATTTTATATTATAAAATTCATGTATATCTCATGTATATCCGTATATCTCATATAGATCGGACACGAATATTGTATACCAGTAGTACTTATGAAACTCCAACATTAGTTCTTTAATATTTTACTAAAATAGTCAAGATAAAAGTAAATCTGGCCGAGAAAATTCAAGTTAAAACTTATGCAAATCAGGACGAATCTGTATCGGATATACAACCTCCGTCACAAACGTGAATTCTCTTGTCAATATTGCTCATTAATTATTCATGAGTTTTATAATATAAAATAATTATCAATATATACTGCAATGAAGTCATGTGACATACATTTTGAGGTTTTGGAGCTATACCAGCCAGACAGTAAGAAGCACTAGGTATAGCTTTACATTCACTATATGAACCAAACCATGCCATGTTACCAACTAGTATACCACTACCAGGTTTACCAATGGCATCAATATCTGGAATAGACAAGAAATATATAGGTTGCTTAACATACTTTACTATATTTATTACATGGTCTTATTACTAGCTTATCCATACTATATACATTAAATTTTAGCAGACAAAACTGCTCACATGTTGATTTTTGCTTAAGGGGGAGGGAGGGGGGACCAGATAACATTGAGAAAACTGTAATGTGGTATGGGAGAGAACTCATCTGAAACAAACTCACACAATAGCCCATGCCATAGCTGAGAGTTGAACCTGAACCACAGTGGCTAGAGGCATATGGTAAAGCACCACACCAACCATGTTTTACTTTGGTTCTGCCTCTGCCACCTTATATATTATATATACCTTCAAATGTAAAGAGGGTACCAACAGTTCAATATCAAAGCTCTGCATTCTTTATTTGAAGCAGCTTTCACCCACCTGCTGTTGATACAGTCCATCGATTTTGATTAAAAGATTTGGCGTTATGTAAATAATTCAAGTGGCTGGTTAAGTATGACAAAGAATCGAACTATTCCTCAGTGTAACAATTTCATGTTTTACATAAACATCGGCGCATCGAACAATGGTTTAACCGCTAAAGTTAATGGAACTTACAGCTAGTTATTTCATGTTTTACATAAACATCGGCGCATCGCACAATAGTTTAACCGCTAGTTAATGGAACTTACAGCTAGTTAGTAAACCAGAGTTGTTGGAGGTTTCCAAGTAAACCAAGGCTCGAGTACATTCACGAGATATGTTCCTTGTATTCTTCACAGCTTGGACAAGACGAAGACGATGATAATCCTCGATATTTTGTCGAGACTGCAACAACATTTGCGGTGTCATAGCATGGCATGTTAAGATACTTGTAGCTATGAGCAATAAGGTATAAGAATGGAGAGATTTTAGCAACATTCTGAGTGGACACTGGATTGCGTGAGAAGACCCCAATATTTAATGAGTGGCTGATTATTAATATTAAAGTGACCACAGGCAGCCCAAGCTCTGAATTACGTCATTGAATATGCTTGTATATTGGTGAATAAAGACTCGAATTACAACAGTTTCAGTGTCTTCACTTTATTCTTCAGTATGTTCACTTCATAATTTGAATAAAATACAAACTTTGTGGCATGCTGTTCTATGAATGTTATATTGTCTATGTGTGTCGTTTTTTACGCGAAAAACGACTTATTTAGGGGTGAAATTGAAGTTTTAGTTTGACCTACTTCACCACTTACTAATAAGTCTTCTTATTAGTATGTGGTGAGGTAGGTCAAACTAAAACTTCAATTTCACCCCTAAATCAGTCGTTTTTCGCGTAAAAAACGACACACATAGACAATATAACATTCATAGAACAGCATGCCACAAAGTTTGTATTTTATTCAAATTATGAAGTGAACATACTGAAGAATAAAGTGAAGACACTGAAACTGTTGTAATTCGAGTCTTTATTCACCAATATACAAGCATATTCAATGACGTAATTCAGAGCTTGGGCTGCCTGTGAAGTGACAAGTTAAGAGATTTCACGTGACCTACTGGCCAGTCACGCAATTCGTTGCAGCCGCTCGCCGTGACTACTTGCAAATGTGCAAAGCTGGCTCAATGAAAATGTCGCTAAAATCCCTCCTTACTTATACCTCATTGCTCATAGCTACAAGTATCTTAACATGCCATGCTATGACACCGCAAATGTTGTTGCAGTCTCGTCAAAATATCGAGGATTATCATCGTCTTCGTCTTGTTCAAGCTGTGAAGAATACAACGAACATATCTCGTGAATGTACTCAAGCCTTGGTTTACTTGGTAACCTCCAACAACTCTGGTTTACTAACTAGCTGTAAGTAAAAAAGGTTCATTGAAATAATTATTGCAAACTGTGGCCTGTAACGCATCTAACAAGCCGCTATAATCTTAAATAAATAGGACAACGGATGGTTATGGATAACCCAAACCCTTTTGGCTTTTATGTAGCGGAGACTGAGGACTTACAGTGATTATAATAAACTTAGTCAATTAAAGTTTTAAAAGTATTTCAATGAAAATAGTTGAATACTATAACACATTTATTGTAGTTATGTAATATGTAATTTGAACTTATGGATTACACCATTATACGGCTGTCAGACATTCATGTGTTGCTATAAACTTGACAGTGCTATTCTTCGTTTTCACTTGACGTCATCAAAACGCTAAAATCCAAGCGATAATCGCAAAAAGCTGGTTCTCTAGTATTTTGTCCTTCAAAGATATTATTCCTGAACCTTTTTTTTATTCTGTTTCGTTATTTATAGTTATCTAGATATTGGAAGTGAAAATACTGTCACGCAATATGTTGTCAAGAGTCGTGAATATAATATAAGAGGTGTACAATGGGGGTGTTTCAATCCCGCAATACCGCAAACATTCTTTAAAAATCCTGCATTACCGCAAAAAAATATCGCAAATACTGCATACCACACAACATTTAATCAAAATCAAAGGTCATTAAACGTTTTCGTTTTTTTACCATCCATACGAATAAAAAAAATACAAAAAATCCGTTAATATCGTATTTCACCGAAATACCTCTTCAAAAAGGATAAATATCGCATAACGCAGGTATCTTAAATCCCGCATTACCGCAAAAAAATTATTCCCTTTATCATAATATCGCATTAAAAAATGGCCAATACAGCAATACCGCAAACCCCAATGTCCCCCTCCTATAATTAAATTAGCCACAAATTGTATCTTTTTGGGCTGGTATACATGAACCAAATTGTTTGTTGGATGAACATCTTTATCTCTAAATGATCTAGTTGGAGTTAGATTTAATTTGAAGCTTGAACTAATTTGTCCACCATATTGGTGGTACACAGTGTACAATTGGACAGCAGCTCCACACATAATTTCTTATCAAAAAATGGCAGCACAAGCTCGTTTTGACTTGAAATTTTGTTGTGCAATCACAGTTTGCCATTCACTGTTCACTCTGTCAAATAAAAGTGAAATAAGTGTACGTACCATGCACTAACTGTTTATTGAGAGATTACATCATAGTTAATAATAACTATGATACAGCCATTTCAAAAACGTTTATTAAGTAATAATTTTATTTCAGAAAGCAGTCTTTCTTCAATTTCCCTTGAGACAATGTGTGATTTTATATCCAGGATTAATAATCTTGTGGTTTGTTTTTCAATTTTTGATTAGTTAACAATTTATGCAGTTTTGGCTACACACCATTCATGCATTGTAGATTTTTTATGATTCAACATTGATTTGGAGGAGATTGGGAACGTTTTGATACCAATCCTCTTCTACAGAACATATTTATGATAATAAGATATTGCTGTCAGAGCTATTAAAGAAATGGTTCATAAGTAGCGTGCGTCCATCGAGTTATGGATGCACGCGGGAGGTTGCCTTAGCACGAAAGAAGCGTAATGAGTTGCACGACGCGAAGCGGAGTGCAACTCTAGCTTCTTGAGTGCTTAGGCAACCTCACAAGTGCATCCATAACACGATGGACGCACAACTACTTATGAACCATTTCTTTTTTATAACATAGACAAAAAGTTATCATAATGCAAAACTGTCTATTTTGATTTGATCAAATCACATATTCTCGTAAAATTTTCGAGCTTAATCAATCAAGTGACTTGTGTCCTAGAACAAATGGCTCAAATTTGTTTAGAACAACTTCATTCAGTAAGTTCTTTAGGACATTTACATGATAAAAACTGTTTTTTCTGTACCTTTTCTCAAAACTGACTACTAAGCGCGCGCGAAAAGTCAAAACAACGAATTGAAAAACCCGACTGTTGACGCGCGCGTGCTCAAAAATGACGTTGAACTGTTTAGCACTCAATCAGAACGCGCGTTCTATCGAAAAAAAAAATATTTGAAAAAAATTGACATCAGCGTGCTCCATTCGCGTGCTCCATACATTTTTTGTTCATAGCTAGAAAGCCAATCAGAGCGCGCGTTATAACTTATCTATGTTATAAAGCTTCGTTTGATGGGAAGAAATACACCACACAATCTGTTTGGATAAATATTTTAGCTATGGTATGTGCAAAAACATATAGTCACTTTAATATACAATAATAAGATATCAAATTAACACTGATATGACCAATTAAAAGTTAAACCCATCAAAGGTGAGGGCTATATTAGGCCTATCATGTAATCAATAAAAAGGAGATATTGTAAGCAATAGAGTTTTTATGCCATTCCTCGTTTTTATTATAAAATCACGTTTGGTTGGAAAGGGTGAGTGGGGAGACTGGGCACGGGTGCACAGATTTCAATTTGGCCGTCCCCCCTCTCAAGGTGAGTTGCCACTGAAAATTGATTTGCCAGGGTAAAGTAGCCTGCGTCACATCCGGACTTTTTCTCGGTTAAGTCCGTCTGTGAAACAACGCCACAAACCGTGTTCTGGACCCCCAGCTGACTAGCACGGATATAGGAAGCGATTTCTGATTGGCTCATGCCTTCTTCGATTCTAACATGCTCGCTGATTGGTCAAAAGCTTGTCATAACTATCTTTCATCGCGCCAAGTCCAAAGTTTTAATGCTACACATGGTTTTGACCTTTGACATGAGTAGTTGTTTGAACGAAATTTACTGCAAAGTTTATGATTCAAAAAGACAGAATTATCACGAGCAGCAAAGGAAAATTCAATAATTGATTGGCCTTTTATTTCTATTGAGAGAAAATCTCAAGAAGTATGCTAAGCTTGTTTGAAGAATTATAAAACACAAATTATTTGTCTATAAACGAACAAACTACTGGGCTTATCTCACACAGCACAAGCAATGTAATAAATCTAACAATACCTTCAAAGTTAAGTGAGTTTATTGACTTTGTCGCTCATCCATGAGAATAAATATTTAGCATAATACTTGATCGATAAACGTGGTTTCTCTTCCAATGGATGATGTTCTTCACATCTGATCAGCATTAAAATATCACAGATCTTCGATATAGCGTGTCGGAAGGTCGATAAAAACATTATTCTGCTCAAAAAGGCTTTGATACTCTCCTTTCATTAAGGCAAAAGGATACTAACTCGTAGGTTAGCAAAAGGTTTTCAATTTCAAATTGATTTTCGATAACTTCAAACGGCTGCTTGTTTTGTTTACATTTTGTCACATGTGCGTAGAAGGATATCCAAACCAATCAGCAATCGTGTTAGAAATGAACATGGCGAGAGCCAATAAGAAATCGCTTCTTATATCCGTGCTAGTCAGCTGGGGGTCCAGAACACGGTTTGTGGCGTTGTTTCACAGACGGACTTAACCGAGAAAAAGTCCGGATGTGACGCAGGCTAGGGTAAAGGTGCCACTGCCATTTATCAGTTTTAATTTGAAATCCCACCTCCTCCCCTTTCCATCCAGTCATAATTTCCTTTTAAGGATTACATGATGGCGTGCATAGCTCTCACCTTTGATGGGTTTAACTTTTAATTGGTCATATCAGTGTTAATTTGACCTTTTTACATATGTTATTGTTGTATATTAAAGTGGCTATGTGTTTTTGCACATAGCTAAAATATATCCAAACAGATTGTGTAGTGTCTTTCTTCCCATCAAACGAGCTAGCTCTGACAGCAATATCTTATTATCATATACAGTTTGTGTAGAAGAGGGATGGTATAAAAAGAAGTTATGACTGGTTGGAAAGGGGAGGAGGTGGGAATTCAAATTAAAACTGACAAGTGGCAGTGGCAGCTTTACCCTGGCACATCAAATTACAGTGGCAATTCACCTTGAGAAGGGGGATGGCTGAATGGATATCTGTGCACCTGTGCCCAGTCTCCCCACTCGCCTTTTCCAACCAAACATGATAAATAGGCATAAAAACTCCATTGCTTACAAAATCTTCTTTTAATGTTAATAAAAATTCAGATAATATTTTATGTCCCAAGGTATTTTACACAATCATTGTAGATCCCATAATCCCTCTTGTATACATCAAATTTTAAAATGTGACATATGTCCAAAGTTAATTATTTCCTATTACTTGTCTATTCCAGATATTGATGCCATGGGTAAACCTGGTAGTGGTATACTAGTTGGTAACATGGCATGGCTTGGTTCATATAGCGAATGTAAAGCTATACCTAGTGCTTCTTACTGTCTGGCTGGTATAGCTCCAAAACCTAAAAATGTATGTCACATGACTTCATTGCAGTATATATATCAATTGATAATTATTTGATACTAAAAATGAACTGTGTTTTGTATTTCAGGGTAGTAACGTACCAGCAGCCAATCCACTTGCCAGTTCATTTAAGTTGGGACTGTGTGTACCTAAAGAATGTAGTGAGACTGATGTAGCTGTTGGATTACAAGACATCATCAAAGGTATCAATTAACCTGGCTATATTGATTTCAATTTATTTGCTATGATAGTTATTATTTTATCATTGTACCTCCAGTTATAGTTATCATGGTGAAGTGTTTTTATACATTTCTTCTCAGTTTTTGGTCTAGATGCATACTTTCGTTTGGTACCTGACCTTTTGACGATATTAATGGCACCAGAAATGAAGACTGTTAATTGTGCCAAGCCTTCCAAGTATACTGGTGGAGTGATTGCTACTCTGTAAGTATTGATTATGACATCATTCCATCAGACAATTACACATCTTTTATCAACTGACTCTAGTTTGATTTGTTTTCAGTACACTTTGTGGTGTTCTATTGTTCTTGTGTCTGTGTGGTACAGTTATTGAGATAGTATCTAGCTATGGAGTACATATCAAAAAGGCTGATGGCTTTATGCCAATCACCAATGAATCTCCACAAGAACAACAAGACACATTCACAGTCAAAGGCACTGCGTCTGCTACTGAACAGTTAGGTATGCCAGATAATTAACAAATCAAAGACTAAGCAAAGCAATTAACTTGAATATATAATTTGTTTGAAGGTTTTGTGCAAGAGTTTTTTCTGTCTTTCTCACTGATTCGTAACACAAGCCACATTTTGAATACTGATGTCCCAGCCCAAGCCATTACTTCTATCAATGGTATGAGAGTCCTCAGCATTCTGTGGGTAGTACTTGGTCATACATTTCTTTGGCAGTTGATTGGTGGGCTTGATTGTAAGTATAAGCGATCCTTATAAATCACCTCATCAAAAATGAAGAAGTACAGATACGTGAGAAAAATTTCATATGCATGCACTTGGCGGGAATTGAACCCCACGGTTTCGGCTTTGTAGTCCGACGTGTTGCCACTACACCACAAGGACCTACCATGCTGTATAAGCAGCCGTACAATGTATTATAGGGCAACTGTGGGGGGCCCCAAGGCGATATTAATCTCTTAGGTAAATTTGAACACCGTAAATTGAAACCTAAGAGATTAATATTATATCATATCCAGTGTGGTTGGTACACCAAACACATTGCAATTCAAAAATGAAGAAGAAGAAGTAATAATAAAAACTGTTCAATTTGCAGCAAACATTGGATTTGAATTCACTATTTTACAGCGGTTCAGTTTCCAAGCTATACTGAATGCTGCTTTCTCAGTTGATAGCTTTTTCTTCTTAAGGTAAGGGGGATGCAATTATTCATAATCTTTATTCAGAAAACCTTCTCATATATCATATAACAATGATGATTGAAGGAAGCTCTGTAAGGATTGCATTGCATTTAATACATAATATACTAGAAGTAATACCATGATCACCTTGGATTCTTTTGTCTTCCGAGGGGTTTACAAACCCGAATTTTCCTCATGCATACAACATGAGGGAAATTTAGAAGACAAAGAAATCCTTTGTCTTTTACTAAATTTCCCTCTATTCAATTTATGCAGGGGAAATTTAGTAAAAGACAAAGGATTTCTTTGTCCTCTAAATTTCCCTCATGTTGTATGCATGAGGAAAATGTAGGAGACTATCCCTCAATGGTCCCTCATTATAACAATCATCGAGACCATTCCTGGATCACTTCGACCCAGTTGAAAATTCTTAAAATAAAGGACCCTTTACTTCACACAAGTCCATACTCTAACACTTGTGGGACTCATTAGGTAGCTATGCGCATGCGTTGACTACATTGAAGTATAGTATGTCATGCGTGTTTAAGCAAAATAAACTATAATGAATGCAGGGTGGTATAATTCGGCAGTACGTATTTATAGGTACGCACATGAATAAATTACAATTGTAAAGAATACAAAAACATAGATAACAATAGATGGAAAATACAAAGAATGAATTATACAAATAATTTCGCTCTGATCGAATCAGATTAAACGTTCAAGCCTGAACTGATGATAATGACATCTAGATGATGTCGAAACGTTGTATCCTCGCGTTTGTCTTCATTCTCAATTTCATAACAAAGTCTAAACTTATTAAGATCATGGTATTACAAAGTAATACCATGGCACTCGGGAAATTAGTGATTAAATTTCCCCGAATACCAAGGGAAAATTTGTGGCTGCGCCCTCGGGACTTCCACAAATTTTCCCTTGGTATTCGGGGAAATTTATTCACTAATTTCCCTCGAGCCATGGTATTACTTATAATAAACTTAGAAGTAGACTTATTATTCTCAGATTTAGTTCCATATTAAATCTTTTGTTTCTCCTGATCTATAAAATAATGTAACTATGATTATTTTAATTATTGAAAGCAAGATATTGATTTATTATTTCTTGTACTATTCCATTATATTGTTGTTAAGGACGTTCGCGGGCATTGTTTCTGCACATCCTTTCCGTATGCGCTGTGGAATGCCTGGAGGATTTTGTTTCTTTAAAGAAATCATCCAGGCGTTCCATGAAAACAAAATTCATGGCGACCAAATATTGAAAGTTTGTGGTGCAATATCTTGAAAACGAAGACGGTAACCCCCATTTTTATCTTACTTAAATTCAAGATATCAGTAAGTTCTACAAAATATGTGTAGATAGAAAAATCAACATCACAGGGGGGAAAATGACAGCACAAAATATAAAATAAAAATCGACCCTATCATATTCGATTTACATGCATGTACACTAATTGTTTCTGGCCACATGCAAATTCAAAATTATTTAATTGCCATGTTTTTCTTTTACCTGATCTATTTTGTTAGTCTTTGTGTTAAATATACTAATATCCGATGGTAGACATAAGTGTGAGGCTTTCAACAACAATTTTCCAGTAATTATTAGTGTTTATATTAGGTATGAAAAAGCGTGCGGAATTTTTGTGAAAATGGTCAACATTCACCACAATTTATCTTGAATTAAGCACGGTGACCCCCATTTTTTATTTTAAACTCTTATATATAATTAAGTTTTCTGATGCAAAGTTTCCAAAAAAATGACATCAAAACCTTTTTATGTTATTCTATTATATTTACAGTGGTCTGTTGGTTGCCTACTTGTCATTTCGTCAAATGGATAAAACCAAAGGCAAACTCAATTGGTTCAAGTTCTACTTCCATCGTTTTTGGAGGTAATTAATGTTATCAGTGTTTATAGGCTGCCTGTCATATCTCACTATTCTAACATGGATGTGTGTGTTTATAGGTTGATATAGGCTGACTGTCATATCTCACTATTCTAACATGGATGTGTGTGTTTATAGTATAGGCTGACTGTCATATCTCACTATTCTAACATGGATGTGTGTGTTTATAGGTTAATATAGGCTGAATGTCATATCTCACTATTCTAACATGGATGTGTGTGTTTATAGGTTAATATAGGCTGAATGTCATATCTCACTATTCTAACATGGATGTGTGTGTTTATAGGTTGATATAGGCTGACTATCATATCTCACTATTATAACATGGATGTGTGTGTTTATAGGTTAATATAGGCTGAATGTCATATCTCACTATTCTAACATGGATGTGTGTGTTTATAGGTTGATATAGGCTGACTATCATATCTCACTATTATAACATGGATGTGTGTGTTTATAGGTTAATATAGGCTGAATGTCATATCTCACTATTCTAACATGGATGTGTGTGTTTATAGGTTAATATAGGCTGAATGTCATATCTCACTATTATAACATGGATGTGTGTGTTTATAGGTTAATATAGGCTGACTGTCATATCTCACTATTCTAACATGGATGTGTGTGTTTATAGGTTAATATAGGCTGAATGTCATATCTCACTATCTAACATGGATGTGTGTGTTTATAGGTTAAAATAGGCTGAATGTCATATCTCACTATCTAACATGGATGTGTGTGTTTATAGGTTAATATAGGCTGAATGTCATATCTCACTATCTAACATGGATGTGTGTGTTTATAGGTTAAAATAGGCTGTCTAGCTGTCATATCTCACTATTCTAACATGGATGTGTGTGTTTATAGGTTAATATAGGCTGAATGTCATATCTCACTATTCTAACATGGATGTGTGTGTTTATAGGTTAATATAGGCTGAATGTCATATCTCACTATTCTAACATGGATGTGTGTGTTTATAGGTTAATATAGGCTGAATGTCATATCTCACTATTCTAACATGGATGTGTGTGTTTATAGGTTGATATAGGCTGACTATCATATCTCACTATTATAACATGGATGTGTGTGTTTATAGGTTAATATAGGCTGAATGTCATATCTCACTATTCTAACATGGATGTGTGTGTTTATAGGTTGATATAGGCTGACTATCATATCTCACTATTCTAACATGGATGTGTGTGTTTATAGGTTAATATAGGCTGAATGTCATATCTCACTATTCTAACATGGATGTGTGTGTTTATAGGTTAATATAGGCTGAATGTCATATCTCACTATTCTAACATGGATGTGTGTGTTTATAGGTTAATATAGGCTGACTATCATATCTCACTATTCTAACATGGATGTGTGTGTTTATAGGTTAATATAGGCTGACTGTAATATCTCACAATTCTAACATGGATGTGTGTGCTTATAGGTTAACACCAGTCTACATGTTTGTACTGCTGTTCTATGACCAGATGCTTGGTTTTTTGGGAGAAGGTCCAATGTGGTATCAAACACAAACTGCACAACCATGTGATAAATACTGGTGGACTAACTTGTTGTACATCAATAACTTTTATCCAACATCTTTTCAGAACTCTGTAAGTAATCATGTTTAATATAATTTTAATGAACTTTATTTATTTATAAGTTCGAAAAAATATTGTTCATTGTGTCTGGTTTTGATATTAAAACATATTTTGTTTGGTGTTTAGTGCATGAACTGGACATGGTACCTGGCCAATGATATGCAGTTTTTTATCATCAGTCCAGTCATCATCTTTGCAGCATACAGGTATAGATGGCGTTAGTTGGTTAAGCACCAGAAAACAGAGGGGGAGGTGTGGGGTTTGCGTCCTGGCCGGACCAACACTCAGGGACTTACAATAATTGAGGAGAACTTGTGCATTCTGCCTTTGTAATTACATGGACGTAAAAGATCCTGTTGTGCTGTTTGCAAAGAGTAGGGGATTGTCTCTTGGTACAACAGTTAGGCCTTTGAGGCACACACTATATCCACACTCATGATTGTAAACTGCTAAAAGCAGTCTGAAAAGTCATGAGAGAAGTGTCTATCATCATTTGTATCTGTAATAGTGAAAGGATTATATAACTATCTAGTGAGTAATCAAAACATGTTAATATCTACTAAGATATGTTTGATATAGGTTTGGCAAGTACGGCTTGATGTCATCAGTTGGTGTTCTGTTATCAGTTGATTTCCTGTCCGCTAGTCTTATCATGGACCACTATCATTTAACATCTTCTATTCTGGGTGGAGGGGATGTGCCAGCGTAAGCAACAACAATGATATTGAATATATATATAAACACATATTATCATAGGCAGATAGGACAACCACTCTAGTTAAGGTGATTGTTGCTGTAGTGGTGGTCAATGTGGCAATAGGTGATTGTTGCTGTAGTGGTGGTCAATGTGACAATAGGTGGTTGTTGCTGTAGTGGTAGTCAATGTGGCAATAGGTGATTGTTGCTGTAGTGGTGATCAATGTGGCAATAGGTGGTTGTTGCTGTAGTGGTAGTCAATGTAACAATAGGTGATTGTTGCTGTAGTGGTGGTCAATGTGACAATAGGTGATTGTTGCTGTAGTGGTGGTCAATATGTGATTGTTGCTGTAGTGGTGATCAATGTAACAATAGGTGATTGTTGCTGTAGTGGTGGTCAATGTGGCAATAGGTGATTGTTGCTGTAGTGGTGATCAATGTGGCAATAGGTGGTTGTTGCTGTAGTGGTAGTCAATGTAACAATAGGTGATTGTTGCTGTAGTGGTGGTCAATGTGACAATAGGTGATTGTTGCTGTAGTGGTGGTCAATGTGGCAATATGTGATTGTTGCTGTAGTGGTAGTCAATGTGGCAATAGGTGGTTGTTGCTGTAGTGGTAATCAATGTGACAATAGGTGATTGTTGCTGTAGTGGTAGTCAATGTGGCAATAGGTGATTGTTGCTGTAGTGGTGGTCAATGTGGCAATAGGTGATTGTTGCTGTAGTGGTGGTCAATGTGACAATAGGTGATTGTTGCTGTAGTGGTAGTCAATGTGACAATAGGTGGTTGTTGCTGTAGTGGTGGTCAATGTGACAATAGGTGATTGTTGCTGTAGTGGTAGTCAATGTGACAATAGGTGGTTGTTGCTGTAGTGGTGGTCAATGTAACAATAGGTGATTGTTGCTGTAGTGGTGGTCAATGTGACAATAGGTGATTGTTGCTGTAGTGGTGGTCAATGTAACAATAGGTGATTGTTGCTGTAGTGGTGGTCAATGTGACAATAGGTGATTGTTGCTGTAGTGGTGGTCAATGTGACAATAGGTGATTGTTGCTGTAGTGGTAGTCTGTGACAATAGGTGGTTGTTGCTGTAGTGGTGGTCAATGTAACAATAGGTGATTGTTGCTGTAGTGGTGGTCAATGTGACAATAGGTGATTGTTGCTGTAGTGGTGGTCAATGTAACAATAGGTGATTGTTGCTGTAGTGGTGGTCAATGTGACAATAGGTGATTGTTGCTGTAGTGGTAGTCAATGTGACAATAGGTGGTTGTTGCTGTAGTGGTGGTCAATGTAACAATAGGTGATTGTTGCTGTAGTGGTGGTCAATGTGACAATAGGTGATTGTTGCTGTAGTGGTGGTCAATGTGACAATAGGTGATTGTTGCTGTAGTGGTGGTCAATGTGACAATAGGTGATTGTTGCTGTAGTGGTAGTCAATGTGGCAATAGGTGATTGTTGCTGTAGTGGTGGCCAATAGGTGATTGTTGCTGTAGTGGTGGTCAAAGTAGCAATAGGTGATTGTTGCTGTAGTGGTGATCAATGTGGCAATAGGTGATTGTTGCTGTAGTGGTGGTCAAAGTAACAATAGGTGTTGATGGTGATGGTGGTCACTCGTAATAATGATGGTGGTGGTGATAATGATGATAGTCACTGGTGATGATGATAGTCACTGGTGGTAATGATGATGGTGGTGGTGGTGATGATAGTCACTGGTGATGATGATAGTCACTGGTGATAATGATGATAGTCACTGGTGATGATGATGGTCACTGCATGGTGATAATGATGATGGTCACTGGTGATGATGATAGTCACTGGTGGTAATAATGATGGTCACTGGTGGTAATAATGATGGTCACTGGTGGTAATAATGATGGTCACTGGTGGTAATAATGATGGTCACTGGTGGTAATAATGATGGTCACTGGTGATGATGATAGTCACTGGTGGTAATGATGATGATGGTCATGGTAATGATGTGGTCACTGGTGATAATGATGATCATTATTATTGTGGTAGTGGTTGTGGTGTATGGTGCTAGTGATATTGATATTGATAAACGTTATTTTCATAGTGTCGATGAGACTAAAAAACGTTTGTTTTTCTTTTATTATCATTATTCCACTATTCATGTGTTTGTTTTTCTGTAGTAATGACCAGATGGGCAACTATCAGAGTTTAGTCTATGTAAAGCCATACTGTCGCATTTCACCTTACCTTGTTGGCATGGTTCTTGGTTACTTACTGCATGTTGTGAAGAACAACTCATTCAGATCACCTCCACGGGTATGTCTAGTCTCTTATATTATCTAGGATGCAGTGTTGGGTGTTGTTGTGTTACTCTATGTAACTACTTTGTTGTATATTCTAGTTTGTTCTCATCTGTGGTTGGTGTGTTGTTGTTGTGTTACTCTATGTAATTACTTTGTTATATATTCTAGTTTGTTCTCATCTGTGGTTGGTGTGTTGTTGTTGTGTTACTCTATGTAACTACTTTGTTGTATATATTCTAGTTTGTTCTCATCTGTGGTTGATGTGTTGTTGTTGTGTTACTCTATGTAATTACTTTGTTGTATATTCTAGTTTGTTCTCATCTGTGGTTGGTGTGTTGTTGTTGTGTTACTCTATGTAACTACTTTGTTGTATATTCTAGTTTGTTCTCATCTGTGGTTGGTGTGTTGTTGTTGTGTTACTCTATGTAACTACTTTGTTGTATATTCTAGTTTGTTCTCATCTGTGGTTGGTGTGTTGTTGTTGTGTTACTCTATGTAATTACTTTGTTATATATTCTAGTTTGTTCTCATCTGTGGTTGGTGTGTGGCCATTGTGTTGGCTCTTGCTCCAGTATATGGCACCTATAAAGCTTACAAGAAGGATCCACATCCTCTGACCCATGTAGAAAATGTCATGTATGAGACATTTTCACGTTTTTCATGGTCGCTGGCTCTTGCTTGGGTGATATATGCATGTCATACTGGACATGGAGGTAACGGTACATCTATTAGTGGTGGATTTATTCAACATTATAACTTACAATATCATTATTGTTCACAAAGGTCTTGTTAATAAAATCTTATCAGCCCGTTTCTGGATTCCCTTGAGTCGTCTCACTTACTGTGTGTACTTGGTGCATATTATCATCCTTGAAGCGTACTTCGGCAGTTTACAGACCGTTACATACTACTCTGATGTCAATATAGTAAGTAAACAAAATATCAATATCTATTCTTTCAATGGGAAATATGTTAAATAGCCCCTACCCCTAGTGAAGGCCCCATCCCTCCTCAATCCTTTTCCTTGCCCCTACCCCCAGTGAAGGCCCCACCCCTCCTCAAACCCCTTCCTTGCTTCTACCCCTAGAAGGCCCCACCCCTCTTCAATCCTTTTCCTTGCCCCTACCCCTAGTGAAGGCGCCACCCCTCCTCAAGCCTTTCCCTTGCCCCTACTCCTAGTGAAGGCCCCACCCTCCCTTGCCCCTACCCCTAGTGAAGGTCCCACTCCTCCTCAAGCCTTTTCCTTACCCCTTACCCCTAGTGAAGGCCCCACCCTCCCTTGCCCCTTCCCCTAGTGAAGGTCCCACCCCTCCTCAAGCCTTTTCCTTACCCCTTACCCCTAGTGAAGGCCCCACCCTCCCTTGCCCCTTCCCCTAGTGAAGGTCCCACCCCTCCTCAAGCCTTTTCCTTGCTCCTACCCCTAGTGAAGGCCCCACCCCTCTTCAAGCCTCTCCCTTGCCCCTACCCCTAGTGAAGGCCCCACCCCTCTTCAAGCCTCTCACTTGCCCCTACCCTAGTGAAGGTCCCACCCCTCCTCAAGCCTCTCCCTTGCCCCTACCCCTAGTGAAGGTCCCATCCCTCCTCAAGCCTCCCCTTGCCCCTACAAAACATCTTTGGATGGTTGATACTTATAATGTTTATTTTTTACATCAGGCCTGGCATTTCCTGGCTTGTACCATAGTCTCCTATCTTGTGGCATACATGGTGTCAGTCACATGTGAAGTTCCCATGATGCACCTCGAGAAACTCATCTTTAAGACTGATCGTAAACGACACTGAAGGACTAGGACTAGTTTATGACGTCATGTAGTAGCATCAAGTACAACAACACATACTTTTACAAGTTGTTTATTTCTAATCTAACTTTGCGAATTAGTAAAATAATCTAGTTTTAAACTATAAAGATTTAATTTAGTACTTCTGATTGTAGATCCTGTTGTAAACGGAACTTTTCTAGAATAAATGGTTTTTTTTTATCTCTGCATAAATGCTTTGCCTTTTAAATCATTATATAATGTTTGCAGTTTATTATCTTAGAACAATTGTTTAACATAAAATTCTATTTAAATATTTGACTGTTTTCGTAGTTTAACTACATGTCAATATTTGTATAGTATCATTTTCTTACATTGTAGTATTCATGTATTAGTTTACTACAGTTTTCATACTACATGCTAGTATAGTATCATTTCTTACAATGCAGTATTGATGTATTAGTTTACTACAGTTTTCATACTGCATGCTAGTATAGTATCATTTCTTACAATGCAGTATTCATGTATTAGTTTACTACAGTTTTCATACTATATGCTAGTATAGTATCATTTCTTACAATGCAGTATTCATGTATTAGTTTACTACAGTTTTCATACTAGCATAGTATCGTTTCTCACAGTATGATATTCATGTATTAGTGTGTCTGTATAATGTTGTAAGTCAGCCCCTGCTTCAAGTAGGATTGCTGCACAGTCCACATTGTTCGTAAGCATTGCTACATGTAATGGTGGCCATCCATGTTCATCATCAGCGTTAACATCAACACCGTCGTCTATTAGTTCCATGAGGGTTTGTACACACCCTTGCGCTACTGCACGATGTACTGGTGATTTGGATTCACTGTAATTTGGTTCGAGATAGCTATTGATAGCATTCCTTAACAAATCATCAAAGTTTTGTTGTTGTTCCTCGTCGTCGTTTTGTTCGTTGCCATCCTCCTCATCATAAATATCAGTCTGCTCTTGAATGTCATCGCCAAACTCTCCATCATATGACGTAGGTGTATCCGGGGACTTTGCTTCTATAAGGTCATCAGACCACGTGACGCGTTTATGAGAAGCAGCCGTGTTTTCTAATGGCCAGGATTTCTTTCGTGATTTCTTCCCTTCGTTACTCCTCGGTTTTCCTCTACGAATTGATCCTGTTCTTTTGAACGCGTATTGTCCATCTACCATATCGTTAGCGTCTTCAGCAATACATTCCATGATAGGAAGGACTCTAGGTCTTTGTGGTGTGCAAGTATCTAGTATAGTATAGTCTAGAGATTGTACATGTTCAAGGATATCACAGTGGAAGTTTTCACTGTCGTCTGGTTCCTGATTGCTAACTAGTGCATTATACTCATTGACTTCTATAGCCTGACAGTTCTTTACGCCAACCTCTGATACTAAGACCTCGACTGGCATGTCTAAGTCAAGTTCTTCATGTTCATGGTAGATTGTTGCAGTTTCTTGTTGTGCTTCAATGACTATCACATGCCAGTGGTCATCGTCGTTGATTGCATGCTCATCAACTATCTGCTCAGCAGTCTTGTCGTCAGCTTGATTTCCCACAACTTGTTGCTCTTCTTCAACGCAAGGTTCGGATTGTGGTCGGTCATCCTCCGGGCATGACTCGGTTTGAGGTATGTTATCTTCCGGATATACTTCGGGCTGTGATCGATCATCTTCCGGGCATGGTTCTGATTGTGGTCGGCTATCTTCCGGACATACTTCGAGCTGCGGTCGGTCGTCTTCCGGGCATGGTTCGGATTGTGGTCGGTCATCTTCCGGGCATAGGTCAACGTGTGGTTGGTCATCCTCTGGGTATAAATAGAGTTCTGTTTGGTCGTGTTCTGGGCATAATTCGGATTGTAGCTGGTCATCCTCCGGGTATAATTCGGACAGTGCTCGGTGAACCTCCGGTGGTGATGCAAGATCAGCCTCGGGTTGTTCTTGCTCATCCATGAGGCACGCCTCGGGTTGTTCTTGCTCATCCATGAGGCACGCCTCGGGTTGTTCTTGCTCATCCATTATGCACGCCTTGGGTTGTTCTTGCTCATTTATGAGGGAAGCCTCGGGTTGTTCTTGCTCATTTATGAGGGAAGCCTCGGGTTGTTCTTGCTCATCCATGATGCACGCCTCGGGTTGTTCTTGCTCATCCATGATGCACGCCTCGGGTTGTTCTTGCTCATTTATGAGGGAAGCCTCGGGTTGTTCTTGCTCATTTATGATGCACGCCTCGGGTTGTTCTTGCTCATCCATGATGCACGCCTCGGGTTGTACTTGCTCATTTATGAGGGAAGCCTCGGGTTGTTCTTGCTCATTTATGAGGGAAGCCTCGGGTTGTTCTTGCTCATTTATGATGCACGCCTCGGGTTGTTCTTGTTCATCCATGATGCACGCCTCGGGTTGTTCTTGCTCATCCATGGTGCACGCCTCAGGTTGTTCTTGCTCATTCATGAGGGAAGCCTCGGGTTGTTCTTGCTCATCCTTGAGGCAAGCCTCAGGTTGTTCTTGCTCATTCATGAGGGAAGAATCGGGTTGCACTTGATCGTCTTTTCCTTTCTTTTTCTTTTTCTTCTTCTTTTTCTTCTTTTTCTTTTCATTTGGTTGTTGACCTTCACTTTGTCCTGATGGTTTCTCAAGCAATGCAGAAGAAGCACCTTTGACAGTGTCTTCTCGCGAGAGTTCATTATTAATGTTTTCTTGGATTAAATCTTCACGCGTGTTTTCATTTGTCTCATTGCATGTTTTATCATGTTCGTGTTCCGCTATCGTGGTCTCGTGTTTCTCGTGAGTTTCGTGTTCATTTATTTCATTTTCTTGTGACACGTCACTCTCGTGTTGCTCATCCCTGTAATTCATTGTCTCGTTTTCCTCTTCATGTTCTTTTTTCTGTGTTGAGTGTCGTTCCTCATCTTCATGGTTCCCGGGTTGTTCTCGTTCTAGTATATTATTGTCAGTGTCTTGTTGTTGATGGTCACTGCTTGTGTGTGCGTGCGTGTCCTGTCCGTGTGCTGCGGGATCGTGATCTTCGTGTTTATTATCGTCAATTGGTGTATGTACAGTTTGTTCATTTTCCTCTGAAAGTCTTTCATGTATAGTGGAGAGCGAGTGTGTTCGACGTACTTGTTTTCTTGATTTCTTTGATTGGTTTTTACTAATCCTTCGAAGCAATTCATAGAATGCTTTGTTAACGTGATGTCTTGCAATGTCTTCCAGAGAATGTTCCGGTCCAGCAGTGTCTTCTTCTTTGTCTTCGGGTATTTCTTGTAGATCTAAAAGAGCAGGCAGAGATTTGGTTCTTCTTTGTCGTTTTGGTTTGATTCTTTTGTATCTTGCCATATCCTCTTTATATCCTGATACACTATGACTGACCGCAAGGTTTTCCATTTGTTTTTCATGGGTTATGACTTTCTGCGCCATGGAAGTTGGATATGATGTTTTTGTTTGTTCGTATTGTTCACTTGACGTGTTTCCAGCAGAATGTAAATGTTCAGTCTCACTAAATACGCCTACAAAACCTTTATTATCTTCGTCTAATTGATGCCCTGACACAAGTTGATCCTTTTGGGCCACATTTTCGTCCAAGTTATCGTCTGGATTGTCTGGCTGTTCTTTAAGCACCGTTGATAGATGTTTCAATTGATGTTCTTGACTTTGTGTAGATTCATATAAACAAGCACCATCTAACTGTGTAGGCACTGAGTGATATTTACGCATTTCTGCTGTTTGATAGATAGTAGTATTAGTTCCATTCGAGCTATCATTGAAATGTTCGTGACCTTTCTGGTAATCCACATTTAAATCTGTGTCATGTTTAGACAATTCGGCCGGAAGTGATCTCCTTCTGAACTGTGAAATAGTTTCTTGTCTGTTTGACTCTTTGTGCAGTTGTTCTTTCAGTTTTTGACAATCCTTTATGTTCTCCTGCCTTCCTTCAGCGTTGAGTGGATGCGGTAAGGCTGTATTATGTCGAGAGAATTCAATGTCCTCATTCAATGACTCTTGTTGATCTCCCACGTCGCTTGATTCTGTTGTACAAACGCCGTCGAGAGAAAGTGTTTGTTCACGTTGTTGGTTGTTATGGAAATCCTCTTCGACATCCATTTTATTGCGAGGGTTTTCAGTAAGATTTTCTACCACACAAATGCCGTGTTTCCGTCTAGAGGATCCATTTTCTTCATCGTTAGTTCCTATCGAATGATTCGACTCAGTCGAAGTCTTTCTGGTTGATTTATCCCTTTCATCAGCGTAGTCAACCGAGCGAGACTTCTCAATGCCGTTGATAGATCGTCGCTTTTTGCTTTGATTACGTAGAAGACCGCCACTAGATAAACGTGCCTTTGATCGTATTGACGGTACAAGCCTTTGGCCACTGTCTGTGCCACTTCTCGACCTTACTGGATGTAATTCAGTACCGTCGATACTATCGGTGCTCATCGATGGCACTGACTTTGATCGCCTGTGTGGACGAGAATGCATGACATCCAGGTCTTCATTCATTTCCATTTATAATTTTCTTCCGCTTAAACTCTGTCAGTCTTAGTAGCAATCGGCGGCGTTATTGAAGTAAAAATAACAAGTTTACTTGAATAATAATAAAGTCAATGATGGTTTTTTTTGGTGGAAATGGTTATTTTCGTTTGTAAAACGTGACGTCCAAAGTTCATCACGATTCTGCTTTAGTCTTGCACGGTATCGATAATCATTTGCTGTGGGTCGATTGACTCTCCAAGTATTCAGTTAAGGCGCTGTTTGCTACCCTGTGCTGCATCGTGTTATTCTATTCTTGATCTGGGCTAGTTTATATGTTGATTATACAGAAATGTCTTGAGACTGATTAATGATAATGATGGGCTAAACAAAGACAAACTATCAACCATAAAAACGTCATAAAAGGAGCGGTTTTTAGCAATAACATCGACCAGATGTTTGTCAAGCGAGCAGGTTGTGTAATAGTTTATATTAAAGCCAATGATCCAATTGGTACTAAAATAGCCTGTGACATACAGTGCTCGGCAAAAACCATTTCTTCATGCTATGTTGTTTTTGTTAGGGATTCATTAATGTGCGCTGAACTTAAGGGTATTCTTAGATCAATCAATCAGGATTGGATAATGAGTACTTCGTATTCAAACCCTTTATCACACACGTGACACGTAAATGTGAATAAAACCTGAATTCATAAGTAAAGAGAGTTGTCTCCATGGGAGCAGATGAGCGCTTTATTGACCGCGCGCACTTTGACTCGAACCTTTTTTGGGGAACTATGCCATCTTTGTATAGCGCTTTCAAACTAATATTACCGGCTCGTTATAGAATACTGGGGTCTTGGTTATTAATAATTTCAAGTTGGTGTTGTTATTCTTATTTATTGATTCATTTAGTTTATTATTTCTGTCATTTTTTGAAGGAGGATGAAAATGTAGAATTAATTAAAAAACAGTTTGATAAAACCGAGCTGAAGCTGGCGAATATCAAGAATTCCCATAGAACTGGTCAAGATGTGGCCATCCGTTCGCTTACATCGAACATGTAAGATGTGCTCAGTTTCTGTATATGTGACGATTCTCTTGAGTACACAAACTATGACACATGACAGCGACAGTGCTCTTAGAAGTTATTTTCGTGCATATAAGACTGAGTGTTATCCTTGAATTAGGACGAAAATCTTCCTACGATTAAAAACCTTTAAAAGGAAATATCAATAATCCTCTTGCAGCATTTCTGGCCGTTCCTAATGAGACTTAACGTAAAACGATGGAAAGAGATGCCATTAATCGGAACATGCATGGCGGATCTAGGGGTAGCCTGCGTAGCTGGCCCTAGTCCCCTCCCCTCCCCTCCGCTCCTTTCTCCCTAGGGCTGAGCTACGCAGGCTAATCTAAGGGTGGTGAATAGGGTGGCTAGCTAGCCTACCCCCATTTTTGCTCCGTTTGCTGCTTTTTTTTTTGCTTTTTATTGTGTTTTATTTGATGAGTAACATATGAACAATGCACAAATACCAAAATATACGCTTCACATTAACCCTCCCCCCCCTAAAATATTCCTAGATCCGCCACTGTAGAATATAAAGGAAAACCGTTTTCTTTAAACCGCAGGTCGAAAACATATAGGCGGCTCGTGAAAAACACTGAAAATGTATAGTATATCACATTACTTGGACATTGGTCGACTGCGAGCTGAAGATCAGTTGATGATGATATGATGATCATCTGATAATGATGTTGTCGTTGATGATGATGATAATAATAATGATGTTGTCGTTGATGATGATGATAATACTAATGATGTTGATGATGATAATAATAATGATGTTGTCGTTGATGATGATGATAATACTAATGATGTTGATGATCTTGTACACTGAGTCAATCAGTCAGTTGCATGATGATGGTGATAATGGTGGTGATGTTAGTTCGCGTGATGTTATTGATGATGTTGATAATGATGATGATAATGATTTGTCAGTGTTGTTGTTGAACTTTAAACCGCAGGCCGAAAACATAGGCGGCTCGTGAAAAACACTGAAAATTTCTTGAAACAATGAAAATATTTTTGCTAAAATGAAAACCGTTAATAATTTTTTAGAATGATTTAAATAAAGCTGCTTTTTTAAAAGATGAATGATTTTCTGCTCTTGTTTTGTCAAAAATTAAATATTAAAAGGGTCGGCCATCAAACAAAGGCACATCTGTCTGCCAGTCGTCTGCAGTACAACGAGCCAGCAGTTTCCGTACAGCGCACGGTCAGTACAGTAGCCTGTCGTCATCTGAGGTTGGCTGCCATACTTGTTGGGAATATTACAAGAGAAATCCTTGTAATTCTCCTTCTTTTCCCCCTTTTTTCTACAGTATTTTTAGTAAATGAATAGAAATGTCTAAGACGGAACAAGTGGTCGACCTTGAGCCGTCTACTGAGCTGCGATTTCAAGGTATGTGTCTTAGCTCTGACAATGATTCGTTCAGAATTTTCGTAATCACATCGAGGAACGTCTTAAGTCATTGGGTTTTCTTGTTGTTAAATATATTATTTATCCCTCTATATAGGTCCATTTACTGATGTAGTGACATCTACTCTTAAAATCACAAATCCGTCTAAAAGACGAGTATGTTTTAAAGTCAAAACCACAGCGCCCAAGCGATATTGTGTGCGGCCGAATAGTGGAATAATTGAACCAAATGGATTTGTCGAAGTTGCAGGTAATGTTTCTTTTCAATGATATTTATATGCCTTAATAGCTCATTGGTGTTATCACAATCTTAAGTTGAGTTCTTCACTACTAAAACAATATAAATCTATTAAAAAATGCGTAGTTTGATGGTCTAACTGATAATATAGAAGTTAGCATGATTGACGTGTGATATCTCGACCATAATATTTGTACATACAAGCATTGACGAGTAAAGTTCTCAAAAGCACTAAAATCAAAAGTATCAATAATTAACTTTATAAAAGCTTCAATGAACATTCTAAGTTTGTATGATAATCTTAACTAAACTTGTTTAGTAAGTAAGTTCTATAAACAATACTTGAATTAAGACTTGACAATCCAAGCCTGTGGTATTGTAAGTAGGAATACAGATACATGAGGAAAATATCATATGCCCTTGGTGGGAACCTAAAGGATATTACACGGTGGCACGAAGATATGAATTTTATTTTCAAGTGGTGAAAACAATATTTTACGAGCAAGCTCAGCGAGGGAGTAAAATGTTGTTTTAAACACGAGAAAATAAAATTTGTATCTTCAAGCCAACATGTAATGTTATTTTTATGCAGTGGCTATTCGTACGTCACCAGTATGCGGACTTGTGTTTGATATTGGTACATGAGTCAAAACGAGGCAAACGACTCATTTCGCGACACTTAGAATTTTTCCATCGTACACGATTAGGACTTCAATCACATTAATTACAACTTCAGTAGTACTATACACAATAGACATACAGCAAAGCGATTCAAAAACTCCTGTATGCGGACTTCAATTTGCTATTGGTACGGGAGTCAATATATTTCGTATAATCTATTTGAAATACTTTTTTGTTAAGCGATTCTCCTGTTCATTGTTCAGTCGATTCTACATCAACTGCAAAGCCTAATAAAGAATCAATGTGAAAATCTAAACAATTTTGTACGATCAAGTTTAAGAAAATTGTGTCGCAAAATGAGTTGTTTGCCTACTATGTACAGACTCGTACAATTACTCTGAATCAGTTTAACATAGCTTATGATAATCGCTTACTCTATCTAAGCGAATATATCGTCTCTTCTTTACTGAAATAATACAGAATCATTGTGAAAATCTAAATAATTTTGACTCACATACCAATATCAAACACAAGTCCGCGTACAGGTGATGTACAAATAGCCACTCAGTTCTTTTTATTATATGGACAAACAAGATAATTTTTTAGGACGTGTGCGCACATTCGGGACATTTGGCACATAACTTTTTCATATCTTAATTAGTGAAAATATGGAAAATATGAGTGTTTTAGTTTCCGGTAAAACACTCTTATCCATATAATAAAGGGTAGTATTGTACTGGTATGCAGACATTGGAAAAGAAATCTCCATTATTTCAATATTCTATCATGATAAGCTTTCACGAAGAACTGTTGCCTTTTGTAGACAATATTTGCTGATACTTTGCTGATAGTTGTCTAAACAAACTTCATTTATTCATTAATCTTTATCTAGGATCTCATTTTAAACCTTTCACCACTCGTGGCCCCTTTAGAGGCCACTAATAACACTTGCCCATAACACTCGTGGCCCCTTTAGCAGCCAATTCATTAGCATTTCGTGTTTACCAAGTTTGAAGGTACACTGCTCCTTCAGTTTGTATCCCATATACCTGTAAATAGGCTTAAAAGAAAGACAATTTTATACTGAACAAAATAGCACTTACTTCCTTTATACCAAAATGTATTCTTCCTTGAGATAATTTAGTTTGAAGTAAACATGCGTAATTTGGGACAAATTTCTAAATTAGCTGGTGTTCAGGGTACATTTAGAAAAAAACAAGTGGTGGTGAAAGGGTTAAAGTTAACATTGGTAAATATTTCTTGGTGTTGTTAAAACATGTTTGAATTACAGCACAACAGGCAAGTATAAATACTTTTAATGTACACAAATATTTCTGAGATTTTTGCAACACTGCAAAAAGTGATCACTTGAACAAATTGTTCAAATTACTTAAACCTTGGTCCATGTTGTAGTTCCTCATACTACCGTTATCGCTGAACAGCAACCCTGGAGTTTGGCAAGATGGCAAGATTGTGTTCTTTATTTCACTTTACTAACCAAGCTACAGGCATTTGATTATGGCTATTTTGATATGCATGTGTTTTCAGTTATTATGACTTCAAAGGCTTATGGGTAATTCAGCAAGAGCTAGAACAAGCTTATCAAGGATCACTATCTATTCATCCTGTCTGTACAATATTTAATATTGTATTCCTTTATATTTAGTTATGCTGCAGCCATTTGAGTATGATCCAAAGGAGAAAGCCAAGCATAAGTTCATGGTCCAAACCATGTTTGCTCCTGACTCTGCTACAGAATGCCAGGAAAATTTTGTGAGTTTGAATATCTTTTTTCTTAATTATAGTTTGTAGTTTAATATCATGCACACTATATTAGGTTTCCCTTTACAAAGAATACACCTATTCAACATGGTCATGTCCAAATCATACTCAAATTAGTGTTAATAATAATAATAATAATAATAATAATAATAATAATAATAATAATAATAATAATAATAATTTAATAATTTATATAGCGCTTTAATCTAAATTCTAAAGCGCTTAACAATATGCAAAATATAAAATATATATAATTAACAATTATTCGCCGAAGGCGAATTGATTATCGGTGAATATTCACCGAGCAGCGAGTCTTCGAGCAGCGAAGAAAGAAAGAAGGAAACAGCATTGAAAGTGAAAATATTTTATTTTTTAAAAGCGCGACCGTCACGCGAAAGTGTCCGGCTCGCATTGTCTCGCTTAATGACAAAAAAACACAACGTGAAAATTTACTATGATACCTTTAAATAGCTTGACACGAAACTTTGTAGCTTCTTTAGTCGATTTTGGGACAGCATTTTCTTTAAAGTTTTCAATTTCATCTTCGCTAACAGTGACAAAACGACTACTGGCAGCCATTTTGTCCGAAAAGGTGATTATCGGCTGATAATCCGAGATAGCAAACCAATCAGAGCGCGCGATTTTCTATAATCACCTGCGTATTTATACTAATAGTTATTAACAATAATTATTAACAATAATAACAATTTTTTAAATATTTTACAAAATGAAAAGTTAAAAATTAGGCAGTCTTAAATAAAAAAGTTTTTAAATTAGTCTTAAAGCTGTTTATTTTATTGCTTTTTTTTAAATGCATTTATGACCTATGCTGTTGATACTACACTGATCACCTGGGGCCAGTCGTATGAAGCCTGGATAAAGTTATCCACTGGATAAGAGTTATCCAAAGTATAGAATTTGTATAGCCAAATAGGTTTTATAGGTGGATAGCACTGTTCAGGCATCGTACAACCAGCCCCTGTTGAAGACTAGCAATTTGCCAATGCAAAATCAAGTTGCGGTCTGGGTCGAGTTATGTAATGCTTAATATTGTTACATAGGATAGCAATGTTATTTTGCTAAATTGGGTCCAATGTAACAATCTCAAATGCCTCTACCCAGGCTGCATCTTGTTTAAGCATTGGTAAATAGCAGTTAAAAGGCAGTCCAAACCTACAACAATTGTGTGATAAACTTGTTATGACCATCTCTACAGTTGAAACAACTCTGGCAGCCACACACTGTTTTTCTCTTCATATACATGTAGTATTTATCATTATTAATTTTATTGTCAATAATAGTTATTGTACAATTGTACATTATTCTGTCGTTGTGTGTGAATAAACAAAAGTCAAAAGTTAACATCCTCTCCCTATTACTACTTCTTTGCTAAACTAACATTAAGATCCTTGGATCATAACAGCACTAATGTTTCTTGCTTGAATCTCTTTCTAATAATTTTATTGTGAAGAAATGGTCAGTTGTTTTACTCACAAATGTTGTAGGTTTGGACCACAGTATTGCCTTATGTCATGACAAATGGCTAGCCTTTCCTTTAGCACAATGGGCATGCTCTTTCATTATCTATCATTGATAATTATTTCCAATTTTCTAAGAACATTCATAGCTATAACACAAGGTATGCCTCAAACAATAACCTTCTCAAGCAAAAAGTTAAAACAAATATTGGCAAACAAACAATTAGTGCTCTTGCACCAGATCTATGGAAAGAAATTCCAACTGAAACCAAATTAGTTACAAACCCGGGGGGGGGGGGGGGGGGGGTACTTGACCCAGTTTCTGACGGGGATGTTCCGCTGGTACCTCTAAACCCTGACCCTATTTAAGACAGCAGAATCCTAAAAATATGCACCCTATTTCAAGACAAATTGGTAAAAAGTAGACCCTATCCAAGACTCAAGGGGGAAATTGTATACCCTAGGTAAGGCAATTTAAGACAAATTAGGCTAAATTGTATACCCTATTCAAGACTCCAAGGCAAAAAACCATACCCTATTTGGCGGAACGTCCCCGTATAGTAAATATAAGGGAGTACCCCCCCCGGGGTTACAAAACCCTTCATTTTTAAAAAAAAAGTCAAGGAGCATTTGCTGCAAAGCCAATGCCCCTCATCTACGAATTAACAACCAAAACAATTATATATGATATAAATATTATAAATACAATTATAAATATATAATCTAGATTAGTTGCTTTACATATGGCTATATTTATTTATTTATTTGTTCGTATTATTTCATATTATTTCATATATTTCATAATCAGGGATTCTGGCATTATGCGGAGGAAAAATCAAAATTATGCGGAATTTTTTTGGAAGATTATGCGGAAGAAACGATAAATTATGCGGAAAATTATGCGGGATGACGTAATCGCTTAAAACTTAAAATAAAACTAATTCAATTACTTTAGCTCTCCTATTTCGGTTCTTTTTTACAAATAAATGTCATATCATTCGTTTTTTATCAATAATTCAAACTAATAACAACACTATAACCAAAAGAACTAACGATTTCCGTTAAACGTTCGAACCGCCATCTTGGAAAACCGCCATCTTGAAAAACCGCCAAACAGCATGGGGCCTGGGCCGAGATACAGGAAGCCCAATACTATAGAAATAAAAACAAAATGGCGTCGCTTCAACGGCTGGTTTGTAAGCCGTGAAAATGAACAATTTGTACTTCGTACGACTGTAACAAAACGGCAAAAAACTATTCAAGCAAGCAAGGGAGATAACTAATATATATCTATTGTTTTATCTATTTAATTTGTTTCATTGGTGCATTTTTGGTGCTTTTATCTATTTTTTTTTTTTTGGCAAATTATGCGGGATTATGCGGAAAGTAGTCAATTATGCGGGTCCGCACCTCCGCATAATGCCAGAATCCCTGCATAATCAACATATTTTTGTACCGCTCTTGATAAAACAATTATAAATGACAGTGTCTAACTCGAAAACTAAGTGTTAATTTAGACACTGACATTCCAAAAATTTACTAATAACAAAAATATGAGAAAAGAAAAATGTAATTAAACAATTAATTTGTAATTAGAACATAAGTATTTAAAAATGTAAAAGAATGTAAATAAAAAGTATTGTATTGTATTGTATTATCTTATTGAATTTATTTTTGTTGTTCTTACAGTGGAAAGAGGTTGATCCTTCAGAGTTAATGGATTCAAAACTAAAGTGTGTGTTTGTGTTCCCTGATAATGGCTCCCCTGCAGTAAGTTGTATTAAAACATCTACAATCAAAGCTATAGTCCACACTCTGAAGCCTGCAAAGAATGTTGGCATGTCTTCTCTTATATAATTATTTGCAGTATAATTTGATTGTTCGTTTTTGTGTTGACCATAACAAGTTGTTGCAGTGGTAGATGATGAAACCTTTTTTATTTGTATTTTGGTTTCATCACGACTGTGTTATAAATCACAAATTATGTTCATATTACCAACATCCTTTGCAGGCTTCAGAGCGGACTGCGACAACAGATTTAGATTTAGAAATAGGTCGGATAGTCAGGCATGGTGCTGCTGATCAATACTTTTACTGGATAGCTTATCTTTGTGCTGTTGAATCTGATGATGGTGATAATCATGATGATAATAATTATGATGTTGTAGTGATGATGATAATTATGATTGTGATAATAATGATGATGATGTTGTAATAATGATGTTGTAATAATGATGATGATGTTGTAATAATGATGATGGACCTTCAAACTAATGACAAATTTAATATATACTTTTACCTTTGCTGATAATGATAGCAATTATGTAGAAGGTAGTGTCTAATAGTTTTATGTATCCAACAGGAGAGCAGTGATACACCATCAAAGGATGCTTCATTATCTTCTAAAGTCAGTCCTGGTAAATCTGAATCATCTCCGTCAGAACTACCAGATAGTCCTGTCAAAACACCTGCACAACATGTACGAACTAGCTCTTTCCCAGACCAATCAACAGAATCAGCCAAGGCTACGCAGGTAATTACAGATAGCTTAGTAATATAACATTACTGCTCCTGTTGAACTATTCGCAAAGAGTAGGGAATTGTCTCCCGGTTCAACAACCTATTCCAGTTGGAGGCATCACATGCTAACATACCAATAATATCTCATGATTGTAAGCTGCACGGCTGCCAATGGCGCCTTAATATGCAGCCCGTAAAGTCCTCCACTGAATACAAGTGTCTGTAAAGAGCACTGAGACTACGTATAGTGCGCTATATAAGCGCCTTCCATTATTATTATTATTATAATGCGGCCACCGACGTTCAAATACCAACATGAAAAAGTGTCAATGAAATATAATTTTTTGGTAGATATTTTGATTGATGGCAGTTAAAATATACCTTTTACACATTGTCTGATCTTCAATGGCCACCTTATAAACCGGGGGGGGGGGGGATACCCATTGTTTGGTAGACACTCAAGCAAAGGCGGGGTCATTGAATTGTTAGACACGCTGTAACATTATTTTCAGTCAAAGTAATCTTTTGGTTCTTAGTTCCTTTTGTTGTGAGTAAGTTACCTACAGTGTGATGTCACATGTTACAAAAGTCTGGTATTCCAAATGATCTCGCTGGATTAGGTTCTAATTTTGCTACTTTGCTTAAAGTTTCCAAAATCACACTTAAAAAATATGTTGTTGAAAACCTCCAAACAAAGTACCAAACCTCTAACCAAGTCTTTAGATGTTGTTTTGGAAAGTGTGACATCACACTGCTGTAAGGCGTCTTTCATTTGCTTTTTTTACAGTGATGTACATGTAATGTGCTTTCCTTTGATGGTGTGTACTATTACTAATCTTGCTCTTAACTCTTTATAGCCAACTGGAGAAAAGAATTTGAATAATGAATTAGCAAAACTGAAGGATGAGAATGCCAAACTAGCGGTAACTAACTTATACTATGGCCTGTTGTAAAAATAATGATGGTGATATTACTGATGATAATGACAATGGTGATGATAATTGTGTTCATAATAGTGATGGTGATGATAATGGTGTTCATAATGGTAATGGTGATGATGATGGTGATGATAATGGTGTTCATAATGGTAATGGTAATGATGATGGTGATGATAATGGTGTTCATAATGGTAATGGTGATGATGATGGTGATGATAATGGTGTTCATAAGGGTAATGGTGGTGGCGATGGTGATGGTTATGGTGTTCATAATTGTAATGGTGATGATGATGGTGATGATTATGGTGTTCATAATGGTGATGGTGATGATATTGGTGATGATAATGGTGTTCATAATTGTAATGGTGATGATAATGGTGTTCATAATGGTAATGGTGGTGGCGATGGTGATGATAATGGTGTTCATAATGGTAATGGTGGTGATGATGGTGATGATTATGGTGTTCATAATTGTAATGGTGATGATGATGGTGATGATTATGGTGTTCATAATGGTAATGGTGGTGGCGATGGTGATGATTATGGTGTTTATAATGGTAATGGTGGTGATGGTGATGGTGATGGTGTTCATAATGGTGATGATGATGGTGATGATTATGGTGTTCATAATGGTAATGGTGATGATGATGGTGATGATTATGGTGTTCATAATGGTAATGGTGGTGGCGATGATTATGGTGTTTATAATGGTAATGGTGATGATGATGGTGATGATTATGGTGTTCATAATGGTAATGGTGATGATGATGGTGATAATTATGGTGTTTATAATGGTAATGGTGGTGATGATGGTGAAGATTATGGTGTTTATAATGGTAATGGTGATGATGATGGTGATGATTATGGTGTTTATAATGGTAATGGTGATGATGATGGTGATAATTATGGTGTTTATAATGGTAATGGTGGTGATGATGGTGATGATTATGGTGTTTATAATGGTAATGGTGGTGATGATGGTGATGATTATGGTGTTTATAATGGTAATGGTGGTGATGATGGTGATGATTATGGTGTTTATAATGGTAATGGTGGTGATGGTGATAATTATGGTGTTTATAATGGTAATGGTGATGATGATGGTGATGATTATGGTGTTTATAATGGTAATGGTGATGATGATGGTGAAGATTATGGTGTTTATAATGGTAATGGTGGTGATGATGGTGATGATTATGGTGTTTATAATGGTAATGGTGGTGATGATGGTGATAATTATGGTGTTTATAATGGTAATGGTGGTGATGATGGTGATAATTATGGTGTTTATAATGGTAATGGTGGTGATGATGGTGATGATTATGGTGTTTATAATGGTAATGGTGGTGATGATGGTGATGATTATGGTGTTCATAATGGTAATGGTGGTGATGATGGTGATGATTATGGTGTTTATAATGGTAATGGTGGTGATGATGGTGATGATTATGGTGTTTATAATGGTAATGGTGGTGATGATGGTGATGATTATGGTGTTTATAATGGTAATGGTGGTGATGATGGTGATGATTATGGTGTTTATAATGGTAATGGTGGTGATGATGGTGATGATTATGGTGTTCATAATGGTAATGGTGGTGATGATGGTGATGATTATGGTGTTCATAATGGTAATGGTGGTGATGATTATGGTGTTCATAATGGTAATGGTGGTAATGATGGTGATGATTATGGTGTTTATAATGGTAATGGTGGTGGCGATGGTGATAAAGAGTGTAGTAATTTTGGTAGTTATGACAACAGCTAATATACATATTTACATTACAGGAAGAGTCCATGAGATTGAGAAATTCCTTGGCTGCCAAGTCCAAGTTACCACCAACCAGAGTGAACTATGCCCCTCCCCCCACAGACAATGCATTGGCCCCCCTCCCTATTCTTTACATAGTCTTGGCTCTAGTTCTTGGTATCATTCTGGGAAAGGTTCTATTGTAGAGGATATGATGAGGATTTTAAGAGAACCATCAATCAATGGTCATTCGGAATGCATTTTTTAAATGAGCAGACAATATTTAGAGATAAAGAGAAATGTCAGAGGAATGCATTATACTTGAGTCAATAATTATGCATATCATATGAATGGACTATTCATCCTTACTAGTAGAACAATACTGAACAATAAAAACCCTTGAGTTTTACTTAGACGTCTTATGTAATGTAATTATAATAATTATTAAATGTTAATTTAAATTATGTTTTGTTGCTTGACATGGCAAGATTGTGATAATGATATAGTTTGGTAAATGTCCTTATAATACATTGTATATCATTTAATATGGTTGTTGTACAAAGGTTTGAAAGTAATAAATGGTTGGTGACAGCTTGTGATAATATAATAGTTAGGACATGGGTAATAGAAAGTATGACTGTAATATTATAGATGATTTTATTTGCACATCGTTAGCAATCTAATTGCAGCCTTCCACATCATAATTAAGATGAACAATAAATTCTTTCTAAAGTCAACTTGATTGTTAAGAGTTTTCTTGAATACATCTATAGTAAAAACTGGTGATTTTTAAAAATGTAATGATATTATTCAATCATTTATTTATTCATTTTTCTATTAGCTACTTCATTAAATCACTCATTCTTTTGTTTATGTATTATTTTATTGATTAACTAACCATTCATTATGTATTCATTCATTTATTATCCACGAATTCATTTAATATTTATTGATTCATTCATTTATTTATCTATTTATTGATTCTTGTATCTATTTATGGCTTTGTTTATTTATATATTTATTTTAGGGATCTTTCCTAATGAAAGCAATATAGATAATACGAATAAGTGCCCTTTGTCGAAACACCCCGACTACACCCTATAATAATAATTTAATGATATTTTTCAAGACGTTGAGGGTTGGTCAACGTCCAATCGTGTTTCTATTTGTTATTCATCTTCATCGACATCAACAATATTGATGATCAATTCGAATATCTCTTCATCGATCCAATCGAGAATATTTAATTTGTTTTATTTTTGGTGTGGCCGAGTGCTGCATGGTAACGAGTTCTTTGACGAGGCGTGAAATTGCGCGGCCGCGTCTGTTTTGGCGCCAAAAACCATGGAACCACTCTAAAAATATCAAAACACAACGTATGTATTCCTGTACTATTTATTACTATAACTGGTAATAACAATCACTAATATTCAAGGTATATTTCGTTTCTCATCGTCTGGAGCTGGCAATTCAGTTCGCGTTGAAGTTGCACGTACATTGTTGTCCCATGTATGAAAGAACGAAAGACTGCATTCATGATTATCATGGCGGTTTATGGTCGCCCCGGTTTAACTCTTCTTGTGAGGTAAGGTTTTATTCATATATACATCCTATTGGTTGAGATATAGTCAATCCTGTCCTGCTCAGGCCGGATGTTTTAAATCTCAATATTCAAATATTTCACGGTTCAATGCCTACTGCATGTAGATATGTTTTGCATAATTAATATACCATTAATTCTTTTTTTCACGGCCACGCTATTAGTTCAAAGTAATTATTTTGTACACCTTTATGCCACAAATATGGAGTCTCATTATAGATGAGCGTAGTGTTTACAAGTGTTGGTATTGTGATGCTAATTTGCCAACCATTTTCTCAATAGATGTTTTAATTTTCTTTGTTCTTATATATAACAATGGTTGATTGCCGGCAAACCGGCAATACGTCGCTGTACGTCCACCTATTGATCGTAGTATATGTATAGTTTAATCTTATGTAAGTTACTATATTTCCCAACCAAAAGCATACATGCCAATCACGAGCGAGTTCAAATCGGGAAAAATTGACAACATCTATAGAGAAGAGCTCGCGCAGTACCAAACACCGCAAGATATCGCTATTTCCGCCATTTTGTTTTTGTTCTTCCTGTGAAACGCCTAACCAAAAACCATAACCTTAGTCGGGAAAGTTGGCATGTATGCTAAAGCAACAATAATACTATATGACCACATAGCATTCTAATGTAATCTCTATGGATAATTATAATGGTTCTGACAAACAATCAGGTTTAACAACAACAAAAAACTCCTATACCGGCATGCTTTGCGGTTATTGCTTTTTTCGCGGCAAGACTCTAGTGCTATATAATTGTATATACGGTGTTTCAGGCAGATTTGTACATGATTTATATGTAGATAGTGGTAGATAGTTTATATGGATAGCTATAGGTTGTATATATATGTGAGTTGCCATGACCCGGCATTATTTGACCGGCCATCATCAGTTTATTGTTATTTACAAGGCTTCGTATGGCGTGATAATACACTATTTCTATTGGACGAGATTCTTTGTAAGATTACTTCAGAAGAAATGTCGTCTTGTTTGTCTTCTCCACAACAACATGTTTGTTTTTGACTTCTTGCTTTAATGAAATCTCTTTTGAAAAAGGCATATATAATAGGGTCAACGACGGAGTTGAACTGCAGCGTGTAGAACGATACATAGAGTAATTCTTCTGGTACAAATAGCGATCCAGCATTGGCAACTTCACAGATATTAATGTATATAATAGGACCCCAGCATATCAAGAACGTAGCAAAAACTGACGCAAACACTTGTGCAGCCTTTTCTTCTCTACCCACTCGATTTCCAGTCTTATTGCCTTCACTGGCCCTGCTTTTATTCCTGGAAATAAAGCTTCTTACAACTCCCAGTAATCTGGTGTAAATACAGATCATAAGAGCGATAGGCAGTAGTATTAAGACAACAAGAACGACCTTATACACAGAATGTACCATAGTTTTCTTGTCAGTATTCCATGCTAATGGGAGAAGACAAATGACTAGAGGGGATATCCATGCAAAACCTATGATGACAGCTACCCGCGTTGTGTTCAACAGAGTACGGTACTGGAAAGGACGAGTCAATGCTACAAATCGTTCAAAAGTGACGGCTGCAAGATTGAAGATAGATGCAAATAGAATGAAGGCGATTAGATATCCTGTAATAATGGTTTTGGCATAATGGTCGATGATATAGATGGGCATCAACACGATAGCTACCAGTAAATCAGCCGAAGACAAGCTCACCACAAAGCAGTTGGTTATTGTACGAAGCTTTTTTACCTTGTACACAGCAAAACAAACGAGTAGATTTAAAGATGCTGATACTAGTCCCAAAGCACACCACGATGTGGCCATTGCTATGAACGAAAGACTAACGCTATCTCTTTGCATTGGCACTGTCAGGTTCGTCCTGTTCGCCATTTTATCATCAAAGAATGATAATCATCGATAGTAGTAACACCAACAAATGACCCAGTTCAATCACCGGCGTTGTGTTTTCTCTCGGTGTACTGCAAGAAATTGAATTGTATAGTTAGAGTCAATAGGGCAATATAAACCACATTATAATATGAATCGAATTATGTTGATCGATCATTGTAATAGCTTCATCTACTTATACGCATTGTATTCATGAAAAATATTTGATCCTTATAAAGTTCTTCTATTAGCGGGGAATAAATGGCCTAACAATAGCAAGCCTTTTCAACTCCCGTAAATAACCTGTGAAAAAAGTGTTAATTAACAAGAAATCTGATGTTTTTATATCCACTAAAAGTTTTAAAATGGAGGGTTTGCTATTTTTTAATTACGATTTTCATTTCATTTCCCTGTGTACAAACCAGCCGTCGGATTTGATGATAAACCCGCGCAGTTTTTGTTTGCTAAATAAAATTCATGAGAAGTAAACTCATATGAAGTTGCCTTTTCTTGCGTTATTACCATGATTAGTAATACTTGGTGTACAAAGTCGACCTTTGTCGTTTTTGTTATACTGTACTATGCTGTACTATACCGGTAGATAGGCATTGTAAGCGGACTATAGATACTTAGTTGTAAGTGGTCGTCAGTAATCCAAGTTTTTCATTATTCATCATTGATTCTCGTCTGACAAGTTCCGACTGAAAGAGTTTACTGTAAGTTTTGTTTATTTTTAATAAGCCTGTCAGGTATTTAACGAGACATTTGCCTTCTACCGTCCATGGAAAACCGCATTTATAAAGCTGCTAATGTTGTCTATCAGTAAAGCAGCTATAATTTGATTTGTGGATTTTTTCTTGTTAATCAAGTTTGAACATTTACGATCGCCGACCATCCTGTCGCTTTATTTCAAGGACGATTTACTGATATGAAGTAATATTGTAGGGACATTTCTTACCACAGCTAAAATAGTACCGACAAGTCAACCTTAACAAACAAATGCATAGATAAACGAAAGATTCTAACAATCCTACCGGCCATAGCGAGATTATTGGATGTCACAAGTATAAGCTCGTCAAATCCTTATTGTGCATGTTCTTATTAAATGTGACTCACCAAAATAATGCGTTATAGGTCAGTCGTGCATCTGTGTATTGATGTTGGTATAATTGGCAAGTCTTGAAGGCCTACACCTTACTTAGATACTTGGGCGGCTATACAATGTGCATGCTATCATCCCACGCTATAATAATCCTTGAATTTATTTAACAAAGAAAAAGGCCAAAAGATCAAAGTTGTTGTTACTGAAAGTATTAATATTGTTGTGTACGTCATCTACTTTAGTTGTGATCAAAAAACCTTTGTTTTGCATGTAAAAACAACCCTAAACTACTTTTACCCCGCAGTTCTGTTGTTCAAGTTGTTGTACATGATTGTTTTTAAATCGTCTTTTTTTAAATGTTTTATATAGATCTAATATATTAAAATACAGCATTGACGACATTGAAATACTGACAACGTGATAATCTCGCCAAAAAGTTGTTGTCGACAAGAGTCTAAATCTCTTATGCTCTTATGAGAAACGCCAATGGCAAAAAGACAAATCGGAATTTAATTAAAAATCCATCAAGTGACAGAAGTTTTTAATTTCTTCTTACCTTTTGTTTAGCAAATTCCAACTTGTAGTTAGATACAAGCTAATCAAGGTGAGACCTTCTCGGCTTTGTAAAGTATTGTGTACTTCAAAGCTTTATATATGGTGGCAGAAGTGGGATATATTCTACGCACTCGACAAACAATGTTTACATTACAAGTGAAAAGCGTTCAATGATTTTCCATCTGATTACGTGTTGTATTTATATGCCCTTAATTCTGGTTTATTTATGTCGATTGTTAATTGGATCATACAGGGTAGTAGCTAGGGTGATTGTCTGAATACCTCAGTGACGTCATTGCACCGTGATCGTGATTTAACGGGATAGTCCTCTAGGCTTGTGGAAAAACAGCAATTCACAATGACGATATTTGCTACGTTTTGCATCTTGAATTAACCTATTAATAACATCCTCCCATACTGCTATTTACTATCTAACATCACATATGAACTATCATTGGGAACACGGTCTTTCCTAGCTTTTTGCTACAACATTCAGTGTTTAATTGCAACAACCTCTGAATGGAACATGCGTATGGCCGGAAAAGAATTAATCATTAAATAAATAGAACCAGTTAAAAGACAAATCTGCACAATATATATGTATATTGTTTGCGGTGAGTAGATGAGAAACTGAGGTGAATGTATGGATGAATGAATGCCGAATGAATGAATGAATGAATGGGTGGAAGGATGAATGAGTGAATAGATGAATTAATAAATGAAATAAAGAATGAATGAATGGATGAATGAGTGAGTGAGTGAGTGAGTGAATCAATGGCTGGACAGATGAAGGAAGGAAGGAAGGATTGAATAGATGAATGAAAGAAAGAAAGAAAGGCTGGATAAATGAGTGAATTAATGGCTGGACGAATGGATGGATGGTTAGGTGGATGGATAGATAAATGAGTGAATTAATGGCTGGACTAAGAAATGAATGAATAGGTGGATGGATGGATGGGTGAAAGTTCATTGACATCATACCTGTCATCCACAGCGAACTTGCTGTGTTATCTCGTTAAAATAACATGAACATTCAAACCTCTCAGCATGCAACAATAACGAATATTCAAAGAACAACTCATTTAAACTAGCTTCTCTCGGTGATTTCCTATTTTTCTGAGCTCATACAGTACCAAAAAGATAAGATATTTCCCGGAGGTTACCGCTCGTTGGACATTGTGCCGCCTTTTGAAGCCACTCGGTGACAGACGGTATTTGTCGTGTTTTTCGCACAAAGTAATAACGCGAACTAGAAAGTCATATGAATTAATGTATATTATTCAAAGAGTTTAAGATAGATTGCTTGATAGAATACAAACTAAAATGGAAGAAACAACGAGAACTGTTTGAAGGATAAGACAGCTGATATGACAGAAGTGTTTACTATTGACTCCAGTATATTACCGCGGTATTAATAATATATTAATAATATATCTACTGATTATTTATCCACTAACTCAAGATACGATATCTGATGAGAATGGGACACAAGAAATATCGATATATCACTGTTTTGTCGCATTGTTAATATTAACAAAAAAACTGCGTTTGATAAAAATGAATTGCGAGAACAATCGATGAATTAGCGGAGGTGTCGAGAAGAAGGTGTTAGTTTAACCAATATCGATAAGACAGGTCTGCGTCAATACTCAACATTACGTACACAGAAATGGTTACAGTTCTAGTTGTCGTTACTATAGTTACCTTGTGGGATAGGAACTATTAGTGCACAGTAAAACTGAACCATAACCTCGTTTATAGACCATCAATACTACGCCACAGGGAAATATTCATGGTTGATGATGCAATTATTCCCAGTAGATAACTAGGAAAGGCAGTGATAGTACGTTCCGATGATTACTTACGCTGCGCATGACTACTAGCGACTTGTCTGTTTGTAGTTGTGCGAGATGGTTGTTCATAGGATTGTACATGAATCTTGACGTCGATACCATATACAAATCAGATAAAACTGATTTCAATCGCTCACGATATCGTATCACTAACCGTGAACTAAGAGAACCGAAATCTTGCTTGATTTACTCAATACAATATAAGAATGAGGACGATATAAACCTCTGTGTAGTAACAGTGTGAATATCATCTTATATATACACACGTGAATAAATACATCAAGAATACAATACAAAAAGACTCCTTTTATAGTAAGAATGTACTTTCCATTTGTGCGTAAATTAGCAGTGCTTTTTCGTGACTTCCTGTGATCTACTATCAATAAACCAGTTGTTGTTTGATTGTTTGCTTTTAATGGCAGCTTTTGATCATGCAAAGTCTACAATTTTTGATTTGAAAACTCCATAAGTTGGTAACTATTGTAACAAGGTAACCTTGACAACCGCTCATGGAAGGGGTGGGTGTTGAGAGCGACTACGTGGTGAGAAAGAGAGTGAACTGGACTCTAGAGACGATGCAGATGGATTCCACGTAAAGAAAAACACTTATTTGTCATTAAAAGTTACAATTGTTTGGTGTAGTTTATGAATGCGTGGCAGGAAAGCACGTTTGTTTGACTGTATTTAGTGTTGTTCTAGTTGTTTTTTTGGTCATTACTAATGTGGAAATGTTAATAAAGATAATGAATGCTTGAGGGAGAATATTCCATTAACTGACAGTAATGATAGTTGACGACATGGAAGTCACTCACAACATAATGAGTACCACACTTGAGAATTGCCGAATGCTCTTCGCTTGATTAACATGTTTATGTATAGTACACGGGCCTACTCTTTTCAAAATGAACACAAGAAAAACACGGTAAACCCAGGCGTGTATTCTCTGTAAACTTGCTGCACGTGAGCGGTCCATAGTTTCTTTACAAACAAACAAAAAAAGTAAACATGGAAACCTTGGAAACGAAATTCAAAGACGAACTTAACAAAGTTTGAAGAGTACGGCGTGAGAACGTCTATCAGTCGCCATCATTAATCATTCGTTGATCAGCTAGCAGTAATTACCGTCGTGTATTCTAGAACGTGTTTGTTTGATACACGCACTTCACACCATGACGTCACGCAAAATGACCGTACAACTGCGCATGCTCTATGGTGACTTCACCTATCCGTACATGATTCTAACTTACTGTTTACTATTGTTAGTTACTACATAACGACATGATCGTACAACTGCGCATGCTCTATGGTGGCTTCACCTATCCGTAACGACATGATCGTACAACTGCGCATGCTCTATGATGACTTCGCCTATCCTTACATGATTCTAACCTACTATACTGTTGACTATTAAGAGTGAATGGTCTGATCCCGGATGTAATCGATGTAGATGAGGCATGATCGTCCGGGGTGGTGTAGTCTTACAATTTGTTCGGACTATTTGTTGACTATTGTTAGTTACTATGTCATGGACTATTATTATTTCTATCCTTATTAACCTCTTCACTTTATCTTGACATGGCTTTCGATATTTTTGTATTATATAGGTGTTCAGCATTTTTTTACTTTTTCTTTCCCATTTCCCTGTTAAATTTCTTTTATAATTTCTAATTCATTCATTATTTAAAATTGCTAATACAATAGCGTTTTAGAGTTAATCTAATCGCATCCAAATAGGAGTGTTGCCGCCATTTTAATTTCGCTAATCAAACCGCTGAGTTTTCAAATTTTCAAGAGATTAGAGCAGTTTGTAGGCTGTAAACATTGCGTCAACATTGTAGGTACACCTGAGGGGTTTTTATCGATTCCTTTCTTTCTATTCCTTCCTTATTTGCGTTGCCCATAACTCCCTTTCGTTCTTTCTTCTTTCCTGAGCTTTTTTTTTTTCATTTTCCCATGCATTTTCCTCTCTTTCATTCATTCACGCGATATTTCCCTCAATAGGTTTATGTCTGATGTTTGTGGGTTGTGATACTCAATGTGTACAGTATGTCTGATGTTTGTGGGTTGTGATATTTAATGTGTACAGTATGTCTGATGTTTGTGGGTTGTGATATTTAATGTGTACAGCATGTCTGATGTTTGTGGGTTGTGATACTCAATGTGTACAGTATGTCTGATGTTTGTGGGTTGTGATACTTATATGTACAGTACTTTTCCTCTAAAGTCTTTCCTAAGACGACTATAGATTATCGATTATCCCTATAGACTTTGACTTTTTCTGATCCCTCTAATAAATGGTATACAATCAAAGACTTTGCTAATGTATCGTAATGGGTTTTTAAAGCTAGCTTTATGTCTTTGTCGTTAGGTCATTGGCGCCAGTGCAGGCTCTTCACTATATATCCCCTCTAGTATCAGTTAGATAGTCTAATCGGTTCATTAGCAGACTATCACTAGCTGCATAACAAACAATTAACCAAAACTACAACATGGCATTACAGAACTATAAAACGCTGCTTAGAACGAAACAAGCAAATTAGGCGTAAATAGCATGATTAAGGTGTACAAACACTGCTTAATTTGATTGATTGCTGTGTTAGTGTTTTCGCCTTGAGGCAACATTCGTCCAATCAACGCTTTTACACGGTGTATTAATGCCATGTTTTATCTTAATTAACACCAACAACATCCGGACAAACTATTTCAATAGACATTATGTGCGATACTACGTCAAGCATATAAGTACTCGATATATTAGATCAATAATACTGATAAACAGCTAATACCTTGTCTTAACTATATGTTGTTTAGGTGGCAGGGATTCCTAATGGGCTTATCATACTGTATTACTACGCATGGGTAGCATAGTCAATATGAGAGGCGTTGGATATTGGGCGTACATTTCATAAGATACATCGTGTGTGCCGTGGAACACAGCGAATAGATTGAACCTATCAACTATCAACTATGATATTCTAACGAAATATGATTATATAATTATGAAAAGCACCTTGACATTCAAGAGTAAAGCCCTACTTGGTGTCTGATAAAGACCATAAATCCCCGATAATAATTCATATTATATGATAGCTGACGTCATCGTCGTTTATACCAGTATACGCCCTTAATGTCGTTTATTTTACAACTCTTTTCATTATTAGTACAGTAAATAACATCAATGTATTCTTATTTTATATCTACGGTAGATATCGAATAGAGCGCTTTTATGTTGCATTGAGAACTATAATAACTCGCCGTTTTTAGATCATTTTGATCGCTGCTCAATATTGTACTCGCTAGCTGATTTATCGTGACACTATCGTTTGCTTTGACCGCTGTAAGCAAAGTAGTATACTTGCAGTTCTATGACAGGCTTGTTTGCATAAATCTCGCGTGACATTTACTCAGTAAAATTGAAGTGATCTCCGGTCGTATTTTTGCTACAAGTAAACACTGATTAAACGTGCTTTTTTGTTGTATTTAGTTCGTATGTAATTCAATCCAGATGTAAGGCGGATAAATCAGTAGGTTTCGATTCTGATGAACTGTTTGCGGCAGTGATTTTTTGATAGTACATTGATTCCGTGCAGTTGGATAATAATTGTAATACTTGTAATACTTGGGGTAGTATGGTATAAGCTGTTGTATGTTGATAAGAAATATCAACGACAAAAAAAGCCAACTTAGAATACAACGATGCAATGTTCATTACAACGGCAACGTTAGTACAATTTTGTACATTTACTTATTTGGTACTTACTTTGTACATCGAAATCTTACTTTGTATCACCGAAATTAAAAAAAAACTAACATACCGGGTCAAGTACTATATTCATTTCAACAAGACTAAATATAATCAAAATAGTTACTAACGAATAGTTTCACTCTTCCAGAAACATGAAACATGACAGGAATAATACCTAGTTACAAATTCACTTTCTTCACTTGTCTTTGACTAATGTTACTAAATAAGAACTATTACACAGTAGCAATTTATTTAATTTCATGGTCTAAATGGTTGCGTTCTAGTAGTTTCCAGTGAGGTGTATTAGTTTGTTACATGTAAAGACTCTCGTACTCCTTACCTGATGGTGTAGAATATCTTGCGATCACTAGCTTAAGTTCAGTTCAATCTTTACTAGAAGTGAAGTATGAGCAATGAACAAGACAGTCTGTTAGCGTGATCTGTAATGGTATGGTCTTACCTTCTGGCTGATAAAGATAGAAAGATATACGACAATGACCTTTACGATGGATTAGTACTATACTATCTACAAATACTATATGATCCTCTTTTTAATGATAGGCAACCACCGCTGGTCCATGTAGTGAAGGCTCACGGTCTTTGTTCTACGTACAATCGCTGCGTTTTGACAGTCAATTAATTAAACGTTACATCTATAAAGATATTCTGTGGGTAAGAGTTCCTTCTCTGTTTATAACATAATGACAATGTCACTCAATAATCTAAGGATAGACAGACAGACAGACAGTTATGATCAATATAGAGAGTCAAAATAGACAATAATGACAGACAGACAGACAGCTAGACAAATATAGAGAGGCAAAACAATAAAGACAGACAGACAGCTAGACAGATGGTAAATTAAAAAAAAAAACGAGGCAGAATCAGAACAATGAGAAACAAAACAGGTTGGAGTACCCATGCAGTCACGAACTCAGGAAACATCGAGAACAAACTAAAACATGGGGTACTATAGAAGATAAATATTTACCAAACATACAGAAATACACCTATTGTCAAGGGCGGGATAAAAACAGGTTCTGGTAAATTAAAAAAAAAAACGAGGCAGAATCAGAACAATGAGAAACAAAACAGGTTGGAGTACCCATGCAGTCACGAACTCAGGAAACATCGAGAACAAACTAAAACATGGGGTACTATAGAAGATAAATATTTACCAAACATACAGAAATACACCTATTGTCAAGGGCGGGATAAAAACAGGTTCTGGTAAATTAAAAAAAAAAACGAGGCAGAATCAGAACAATGAGAAACAAAACAGGTTGGAGTACCCATGCAGTCACGAACTCAGGAAACATCGAGAACAAACAAAAACATGGGGTACTATAGAAGATAAATATTTACCAAACATACAGAAATACACCTATTGTCAATTGCGGGATAAAAACAGGTCTACAAAAACAAGTGTACAACAAAGCAAGAAAAAGAGAAAATCCCCACTGATTCTATCACATGCAGGTACTGTGTACGGTAGCAAGTTGTTATAATGGATTGTTAAGCAGATGTCAGTCTCACTAACACCCTTTTGTCAATTATGTGGTAAACCAACCCATCCTCCAACAACTTAATTAGTTAACATCAGCAGCACAACATACCAACTGATAACTACAATAATGGTGATGAACCGATCTTCCTCAGTAGAGAAAGAAAGAAAGAACATCGAAGATGGTGTCGTTAAGGTGGTAGGAATGGCTAAAGTGCATGTCATTTGACAAACTATTACTGAAAATGTATTAATAATGTATCAATAATTATTACATAACCAGGTACTACAAATTTTTAATGTCAAGTTCTATGTCCAAACAAAGTTTATTGAAATGGAAAGGAACTACATGTTACGTACAAATAAAAGGCCTTTACTATATTCAAGCAATCTGCGTATTACAAACCTTTTTTAATTGAATTAATGTCTAAAATGATTTATTAATAAAAATGTATTTGTCTTGCAACATACATACCATATCACTAAACGTTAAATACCTGAAAAATTATACCTGAATTTCCCAACATTGCACGTTAACTAGACGTATATAAGCTTGTAACTGACAAATTAGCTGAAAATCTTGACGAGTTCGTCGAGTGACGACAGTAATTATAAACAGTTTATGATATAGTGTGATATTGAAGACTGTATTATAAATATACACACGCTCTATATTGATAGTTGACTATATATTACTAGAACTAAACAGACATACAGTCCTGTATTGTATTGGGTTAATGTACCTAAGGTCGTCAGCGTTGTCATAGTGATGTGTTAATTATTCGTTGCGAACATGCAAGAGTGTAGAGCCCTTGAGCGATCTTATGGACATCATTATCTGATAGATTAACCTAAAAATAACCACTTTACAAGCTTGAAAATCATTCATAAACACGACGGAAAGAACATGTCGGGACAATCAAAGAGGAACCTTGTCAAGAAATCTCTCCAGAAAAACTAATTTTCTTGGCTTAATTGAGGGCCACTTAACTATCCTGGATATTAATGGCCTTAGAGAGACTGTTAGTGTAAAACGTACACGAGATAAGAAGCGAACAACACGACAAATTAGTTCTTACATCCAGTTCAACAGCAGTACGTGACAATCCAATGATATCTTTTATTAAAAAACTATCTAACATTAAATGGAAACTATTAAATAACAAATGTGAATGAAAGATAATGTAAGGTGACAAGACTAACCAACATGCATTATGACCATCACCGCAAAACGTTGCCGGTTGACACATTAAGGTCTTTAAGGCACAAGGATGCAAGGGTGTTATTTGTTAATATATATATACCATCTTGTTTTAGTTAAACTCTAGGTAGCCCAACACAATAACAAAAAAAGACCCATTTTAACATGAGGATCTAATATGAACTGCGAGGCCGGAACTATTCGCACGTAACAACAAAACCTGTACAACGGACAGTCTTTTTCTCATCTCTGATTAAAGCAACTATCGCACATTTTGCGGTTTTAGTTTGTTTTTCAAGAGTTTGAGATTTTTCGATGAACAATATACAAACGGTTTAGTTGTATGTTTTTTTTAATTTTTTTTTTTGTGTGTGTGCGTGTGTGTGTGTGTGTAATAGTTTGTGTTGGTTTATACTTCTAGTACAAAGTACTGAAATACCGCAAGGAGTCGTTCATGCCAAGGTATAAGAGTAACAACAACACGCGACTCACCTGTGATCCTCGCTGACAGAATAGTTGAACCGCTCTGCTGATACAATTAGTCCTCATAAGCCATTTTATCTCGGCTTGAAATATTTATTGATCCTGATGTAGAAGCGCCACAATGGATTAAAGACGCGACGGTCTTAACAGTATTCCACGCGAAATGTGACCCAACAACCCTATGACGTCATAGCACCAGCTTTTCCCCGATGGATTCCTAGCAAGCATGCGCAGTAGAGAAGACCTTATTAAATGGCTTACTTAATGAGACGATTTGTTAGAAGGTACTTTACTAAATCACTAACAACAAAGACTTCATCAATCAGTCGATGTCAAAACACTGGTGGCTTTTGTGGGTCGACTCTGTTTGGATGTCCGCTTAGTAACACTTGAAGATTGAGATATGAACGCTCGTAAACCATTTCAACACTCCATTTGATGTCTCGATAAGAGAATATTGGAGGCTAAACATCGTGTTGTTATCATGGTAGTTATATTGAACAAATTAGATTAACTACAATCACGTCCACTGCATGTAAACAACGATGCAAAAACAACCATCTTACACACGTTTTGATAGTATTTTTGTGATCATTACTACATATGGCATCAAAACTACTAAAAATACATTCTTTTTTACTTTTATCTTCATTGTTTTGAAGTCAACAAATTAGATAAACTACAATCACGTCCACTGGTAAACAACGGTGCAAGAACAACCATCTTACACACGTTTTAATGATGTTTTTTTTATCTTTACTATTTCAAACATATTGCATCAAATCTACTAAAAACAAATTCTTTTCAGTTTACTTTTATCTTCGTTGTTTTGAAGTCAACAACTTAAAGTACTTGTCTTGTTCTTGCTGTGTTTATAAATATCAAATGGGTCTGTGTGATCTAGTCACAACAACACTTTTCATATATGGAGACAAATCTTTCTCTAAGTTTGTTGATGTTTACAAGAATCTATCATGTAATGAGACAACACTCTAAGATAAGCCTTTCGATAAACGTCTTGTTGTCTTGTTGTTGGCGCCTCTTAATTTGTTTTGTCAGCTTTCCAGCTTATCGTCTATATATGTGGATTTGTTGGTTTGCTAAAGTAACAGCGTTCTAATAGGGTAAATATATTAAGGCTTAAGGAAGATAGGAAAACACTTGAAGTCAAGTGATTTCAATGGATTTATGCTGCTAAATGAGTCACGTTTACTAGCCGTCATACAGATGACATCAAAGGAGATCAGGGGACAGGACATCACAGGACATCATAGGACATCATAGGACATCAGGGGACATTATAGGACATCACAGGACATCAAAGGACAACATAGGACATAACAGGACATCAGGGGACATTATAGGGCATCACAGGACTTCATATAGGACATAGAATATCATAGGACTTCATATGATATCATAGGACGTCAAAGGACATTATAGGACATCAGAGTACGTCATAGGGCATCATAGTACATCATAGTACATCATAGTACATCTTAGGGCATCATATAGGTCATCATAGGACATCATAGGACATCATAGGACATCATAGGATATCATAGGACATCATAGGACATCATAGGATATCATAGGACATCATAGGACATAGAATATCATAGGACTTCATATGATATCATAGGACGTCAAAGGACATTATAGGACATCAGAGTACGTCATAGGGCATCATAGTACATCATAGTACATCATAGAACATCATAGGACATCTTAGGGCATCATATAGGTCATCATAGGACATCATAGGACATCATAGGATATCATAGGACATCATAGGACATCACTGGACATCTTAGGGCATCATATAGGTCATCATAGGACATCATAGGATATCATAGGACATTATAGGACATCATAGGACATCATAGGACGTCATAGGACATCATAGGACATCATATGGGAAGTGGAAAGCCAACGGAATACTAAAAGAATACGACATCAGTTACCGCAATTTAACTTCGCTAATTTATATACTTGACATCATTGGACAAATATTGTGGAACACAATGGCTATGGGAAGATTCGAAAGACAACGAATGGGAGACAACAAGTATTTAGATATGCTAATAAAACTGAATCATCAGATGCACCTACTTGCAGTAAGGTTGTCATACAAAATAGAACATTTGTCACAAAGAAAATAGAACATTTGTGATTTAGTGCGAAAGGAATTAATTAAAAGACAAAAGACAGAGTTCAGCTTGAGTGATCTTCTTTTGTCTTTTAATCAATTCCTATCGTACTAAATCCTAATGTTCTATTTTCTTTATAACAAATGTATATTTTTGTATGACAACCTTACTGCAAGTAGGTGTATTTGATTGACTGACATCAATTATACGTCACGGGCCACAATGGCTGAGTTATGGGAAGATAGGGAAAAAGCGAATATGGAATACGAATAGAAGATTAAATTTCACAGTAGAAAATAAAACAGTCACTAATGTCGTGATTTACTATTATTGACATCAATGTATATCTTGTCAAGGACCATAATGTTTAGTGAGAAGGGAAAGAATAGAGAGACCACACGGAGAGTCATATACTGAAGTATAGTAGTATATAATAGTAGTACAGCTGCTAATAGTAAAATAGCCTCCTGTGCAGCCGCTCTTAGTGTCGGTTATTTTCCCCTCCCCACAAACATGTGATCAGCGGTAATGATGACAGCATTGAACCATGGACCATAATGCTTAGTAAGATTGGAAGGAAACAGACGGAAGCTGTTTATGATCATCTCAGGTTATACAATATTATTTAACGATATTCATTGAGCCTGAGGAGAATAATTGTTTTATTACAAATATATACATACAAGTGACTATATCACTAAATAAAAATAACCATCCAAAGAAAAACTATCTATTTCGTATTTCTAGTATCATGCAAGCTATCAAGCCAATAGCGCGTTCGATTTTCACTATATATCCACCATACGTCCACGATGCTCTTGTTCAGCAACTTCCTTTCTTGGCCAACGTGACCAAGTTTGGTTTTGTTGGTCAACGTGACCAAGTTTGGTTTAATTTGTTGGCCAACGTGACCAAGTTTTGTTTTGTTGGGGAAGGGGTAGATTGATTTTTAGACGGGCCTGGGGTAGTACGCTATCATGAAAATCAGGCTAGGGAAGGGAAGGATAGAAGAGGTTACAGTTCTTTAAATGGCGCCAGTATTGAGAGCTTATCACGCATTAATTTTAGAGATTAACCGCAATTATAAACCTCTCAAAGTAACTTAAAAGATTCCGAGAAATTTAATATATGAGTCAAAGGTTTTGCTATTGTTTGTCATTTGCTTTCAGGTCGTTGTTCACTGTCTCCGCGCACAATGGACAACCAAAAGATTGACTCCATGTTAGCTAGCAGGCCTTGTCCTGTTACTGCATATAAGGTAATTATATGCGTTCTTTATAATAATTCTTTATTTGGCCCGGTCATTTCGTTATTGTTCTCGGTATTCTACGTAGTTTCTCGTTTTTATTACTTCTCATTATAGAATGCAGGCGGCTCTTTTGCTGGGACAAAATTTGAAGGAAACGGATTCTTCGACTCACAAGCAGACAAACTTGAAAGCGTAAATAAACGTCACGTTTGTCAAAAAGGATGACGGTCCTTTGGTTTATACTTTCTAATTTGTCTGCTGGTGGGTGATAAAATATTTGCTTAAAAATTGTTTTTTAGTTTCTGCTTACATAGTATTTTGTCAAAGAACAAAAATGACTTCACTTAAAGTAGTTCTTTCAAAACGAATGTTGAAGTTTGACTAAAGCATAGTTTCCAACAACGTATACAACATTTAGCTCTTAGACTAAGACCAGCGCAGCAAAAACGGCAACGACAATAACAATAACAATAACAACGACAACAATAAATCAACAATAACAACAGCAAAACTTTAAACGCTAGCAATGACACTTTCACCATCAACATTGAATAACAACAACAGCGACGTTACCAACAACAACAGTATAAACAAGCACTCATTTGAAAACGATCGACAATAACGCCAATCATAGCACATCAACGCCAACAATAGAAAGAACAACTGTCACTGGAAGTATTAAACTCAACAAATAACTACACTAATACTATATCTAATAAACAACACTCTAATTCCATTGCAGCCCCAAGAAGAACATTGCATGGGTCAGTTGGTGTTTCCGTGTGTTAATTGTTGCCAACCTCTCAATACTCTGACTGACATGGCCATAATTACAGAGTATGTCCAATGCTATTGGTTACCAGACTAGCTGTTAAAGAGGGTTAAAACCCGGTGAGAGATTACTCACAACATCACACATCACAGCCTCTATACAGGTACATAATTACAGCCTTTGTATATGTAATTTAGTCAAGCCATTGTTTCTTAATGTACCTTTTCCAGTCAGTTTACATTATTGGTTATACTATGCAAACAATGTTCCTTTATCGTCAAGCCTATCCTTTGTGATACTTGACTGAAGTATTTGAATTCCATATAGACTATTCTGTTGATAAGGCACGCTACACTGCGTTAAAGAACTACAACATCAAGAACGTAATAACCGGTAAGATATCCTCTTCTAGCTAGCCCGTACCGATATACTGTATATAGTATTGTAAGCTTTAGTAACCAACCCACGCTAATTAACAGCCCATTAGCGAAACTATTTCTTCTTGACATATCGATGGTAAAATCTTGTGTCGAGGTATTTATTATTCGTTCTGTTAGCGTAGTAGAGCATGTTCTGTTGCTGAAGTAGAATAGATAATCTGTAGCTGTAAGTATCTATTAGAAGTTCATTACTGTGTTAATAGTGTACAGTAAATCCCTTCAAGTACCTTACACACTACACTCATCATCCACTGTGCTAATGGCCTATCTCTGCTTGAATATGCTCACTGAAAGACTAATTCCTAGTATTTGCTTGTTTTCGCCGTGTATGCCGTCATCTATTAACCATGTTATTTGTAAGTTAGATATGCCTAAGTCTTGGACAAATCTGATTTCAAACGCGCGCATGACTCTGAAAACTGAAAGCTTCTCAGGTTACTTTTAGCTGAAGGAACTACCGACGCTAAACGGATAACTGCTATTTTTCCTCATGAAAAGCTTAAAGACATAATGTTTTTTATGTATTTTAATGATGTTTTAGAAAATCAATGACTTTTTTTGAAACTATTGAAGGTTGACTTCATTCTTGCTTGTACTGGCACGTCTTCACGAGATAATTGCTTAGTTCTGATTGGCTGATTAAGTATTCGATTATTATCGATAATGACGATGTCAACGATGTCAGACTTAACGTCGCATGGACTTACACCACCCAGCTGTCAGTCAAACAATTCATAGTCTCTTTCAATTATAAATGGAAACTAGCGAGTAAACTAGTATAGGCTGTGTCGGTGTTTGATATAAACGATAGGTAATAGAATGAAATTTGTAACACCGTAAAAATGTCCACTTTAAGAGCTTTGGCCCATCTCGGTGTAAAAAGCAAAAATATAGCCAATCAGAAGATCATTTAATCATACAAAAATTATACAACAGGATGACTTAATTCCCACTTCTAAGGCTGCCATCCAAAAAAGATGACATCGTTTTAGAGCCCTGTTTTTGAAGCGATGGTACTATACAATGAATAAATCCTTATCCATTAGGTAAATAGGACAATGCTGTTAGCCAGTGTTATCAGCCAGTCTTTGCCGTACCCATACACCACTAGTATGTAATAACAAGCTTAGAAAGACAGTTTGAAAAGGGCGTGATAGTTAATCTTCTTTTTATGAATAATCATGGCTGAACATTCAATGGATAATGTCAACTAGTCAAAACAATCTTGATCAAGGAAATTAGGAACTTTTATATTAGTGTTTTGGTTACATTTATTTGTTGCTGGCTATTATTTTGCCATCAAACATATCTAAATCGTTTTTTTTCTTCGCTTTCTTGATTTTTAACACTGATAAACGTAGACTGAAAAACATTTCCATTTAATTGCAGATTATCACAGGGTGACAAAATGGGTATCTATTCATTAGTAACCAGTTAAAATTGAAACTAGAAATTAAAAAAACTTTCTTTTGTCGGTTTACTTTACCAAAACTTATTTCATTATCGGCCAGTGTTAAGTATAAAAAACCTAATTCGTTTAAGTATAAGTTTTTAACCAGTCAGTTTTATTGATAGTCATTTTTGCGGTATTTTTTTGCAAGACGTTATTCTAGACCTTGATATTAAGGAAACATAAGCTGTGGATACATTATTATGGATATGTCTCTTCAGCAAAAACAAATAGAGTGTGTCGGTGTCTCTTGGACGGAGGGTTCAATTGTTCGATTTGTCTTGAATAAGGTATGATTTACTCTCAAGTGTCTTACAGTGAGGATACTCGAACCGTCAACACTTATTATTATTTTCTAAACCTTCTACTGCTTCAAAACCTCTAAAACGAAGCAGTGAGTTCAAATACACTCACTCCCTCATGGGATGTGGGTTTAAAAAGTAGCAAAAAAAAACAAAAAATGTTCACGGTTCGAGTTTTCCTCACTGCCAGTGTCAGGTTTTTAAACTTCACATAATCCCCATCCAAAAACCAGATCGAGTATTCCCTGTCCTCCCCTCCCTCCTCCGAGGTCGCATCATGCAGTATTTCACGAGCTCTGTTGACGTTCTACAAAATACAGCATTAATAAACACCCGAAGTCATGTCTTATTGAGTATGTAAGATTGATTAGTTTACACATCCCTATCCAAAACCAGCACGATCACTACAATTCCCTGCCCTCCCCTCCCTTCTCCGAGGTCGCTTTTGGCAATATGTTTCTGTCATGCAGTATTTCACGAAGTCTGTTGACGTTCTACAAAGTTAATAACATTAATAAACACCCGAAGTCATGTTTTATTGAGTATGTAAGATTGATTAGTTTACTGTCGGTTCGTTTGTGGTTTACTTGTCGATAACCGCATCTGCCTGTAGCGACTCCAGTACGACCTACATTACTGCTCGTCTTTTAGATTACCATCTATTTGTTGCTATGTTAGACTATTATTTGCCGACATTTAATGTTTTGGTCAGGACTGATAACTACAAGATATAGAAGTCATTGTTGTGTTTATTAGTTGCGAGCAATTATAAAATACTATCTTCAGGCTTGTTGCATTATAAAAACTGTTTATGTAATGTTTGGTTAATGCCAAGGTAGCGAAAATAACTCGTTTATTCTTCTCCCTGAGGGTGAAACACTCAATTTCCTTGACACAGGGATACCAACAGCGTACATTGTGAATGTAAGAAGTCAAATAGTCACTTTTGATTGCAATGTCTACTGTGATTGGCTAACGCATGGATAGTCAAACCAATTGACACTACGAGCGGTGTATTTGCGTTATATCCAGTCGTACGTACCGCATTTGATCTACAATGATTTAGTTCTCGAAGGAAAGACTTGTTTTAAGTATAAAAAGGTAAGTTTTTTTGTGAGCGGCGTGATTGCGTGTAAGACTATAGTTTTATTAACGGCTGTCATTTGCGCACACTTTTAGTACCGTAGTTATTATCTTGGAACTGGCCTTACACTATCACTAATTAACGTATCTTCCTGATATACATCGACGCATTCTACTGTTCTACTTCGACGGTGTTCTCCATAAACGTCCATTCTTGTTTCATTGTATATCTCCAGGTAGGCCGCTCCATGCGTTCACATGTAATATCGAATATGAGATGGTCTGTAAATGTTTAATTTTCGTGGAAATTAATTCTTAATGAAATACAGTATTGATAAGCAAACCCCCTGTTGCGAGGAGTTTGAATATTTCTTTTGTGTATTGTTAGAGTTCACTTTTATAGTTGAGAAAGAATAATTTCAGTTCACTTCTTCTATATCTATGTAGTTTTTTTTTAGAAATATTCTACACCATTGAGTCTGATCATTGATTTGTCGATTATTCATGCGGTATGTTTCATTCATTTCTTTTTCGTTCATGTATATGTAATATTTGTTTATTTTGTTCTCTTTGTTTTTTCTATCTAGCCTTCCTTTCCTATTCTTTTCTGGACTAATGTCTAGTCAGTAATAAGCAGAAAATGTCATATTTCGGTGTGGATTGTATGAAGATCTAATTATGACAGGATCAAACATTTCATCGACTTTTTCATGAACTAGTTTCTCTTTTTGAATAAAGTGGGTTGGTTTGACTTAACGCATATTGTCTGTAACTAGGAACTGTTAATTGAAAGTCTTCTTGTGTACACAAAAAAGATAGTAACTAAAGCCAGGAGACCGCGCTCATCACGGATTTTAATCATAGATTTCTCAGGAGTGAAGGATATTTATAAAAATAGATCGATATCTTTTGCCCTATCAGTTAATAATATATAAAAATCTCACGCGGTTTGCAATTATGTAGTAAATTGATAAATATATTTCTAGAAGAAAGGGTAGTGTCGACTGATGTGAATAATAAAAACGATTTGGCGGATCTTGTTAAATAGGAATACTTTGTGCAAACATTGCAATGGAAATGAACGTCACAAATGATGATATCAGATAATCGAAAAACTCATCATCCAAATTATACCAACTGAAAGATCGTCTACTTCAATGATACAGTTGCTCTTGTCGAAATTGGAACAAACAAACGGAATGTTTCGATTGGTTAAGAGGGTCGTGACGTCAATCAATTACTTTAGGATATATCCGATTTGTGTGTTGACTTTGGAGTAGATTTGAATCTGAACATACATAGGGGATTCCTTATAGGATAAGACTGTTCTTCCCTAGTGATTTGCTTTATTGGGATATCTTGTTTTTAATTAATACATGAGTCAATACCAAGCTATATAAGACAGAAATACTAGTATTATTGCTTCTAGCCAGGATACTAAGGTATAATACTTTCAATGTTCTATTTGTACTGTAGTTAGATACGCACCTGTTCGAGACAATCAAACTTCTTCCATTAATTCATCATTGAATTGTGTTCTTTAGTAGTTCGCGGTAAAATGGTTAAAATACAGCATTATTTGGTCGTTAGGTTTTTACACGTCTAGTTTAATGGAAGTGGTTTCATTCATTTATTTCTGTTGGTGCTAAGAGTGATACACAAAACAAACATAAGAATCACCTATCGTAATTACTGCACAGTTTATGTTATTGCTTATTCATCCAAGTCTTTCATATTCAAGATATAGCAAACCGTCATATGTTAGAGAGTAATTTTCTGGTCCTTTGGTTCTCCCGATGACTTATTATTTATTTAGGACCATTGGTTAGCTAGTGGCTTATTTAGATAGTAGTAACTAAAACCGCGTTATTATTTGTCTTCAGAGTATAAAGATGCTATCTCAAGTAGTGTTTGCCACATAACCACTTTAACCATGAACAATACGACTAACCCAGTCATGACCGCAGCGGCAGCAGCGCCAGTGCCTCTCCTAGTCTGTTGGTCTGTTATGGGACTTGTATCAGCTGTCTTGAATATAATTGTCTGTGGAATAGTTGCCTTGAATAGTCGTCTTGTAACGGTTACCAACGCGTTTGTCGTTAGTCTGTCAGTATCTGATCTACTGGTAGCTGCAGTATTTGTACCTATCTACATCGAGGAGGAATATACCATGTCCAAAGTACCTATCAGTGGTTATATCATTGCATTGCTACTATTGGCTTCAATATTCAACCTGTGTGCAGTGACTTATGAACGATACATAGCATTAACCAAACCATTCGGTTATCGTGCTATTATGAGTAAACAGAAGACCGCAGGGATCATCTTTGCATCATGGTTCTTTCCTCTTGTCATCTGTCTACTTCCCATGGCGTGGGATGCTAACCCATCATCCAAGTACCACAAAGCTTATCTCATCACATTGGTCATCGTGTTCATCCTTTTTCCTTGTATTGGAATGGTTTGGGTCTATGCAAGGCTGCTAAAGATAGTCAGGAACTTCATCCAAAGAAACCGCCGCCGAACAAGCTATGGCAACAAGACCGGTGAACGAGCAGGAACCGAAGAGAAAGCAGCAAGAGTGTTTGCTATTATCCTTGGGATGTTCTTGTTGTGTTGGTTGCCATTCATGTACATCAATGCATGCCAAGCTTTCCAGTTATACCATCTGATAACAAACGGTCTTGCCTACACATCGTTCTTTACTCTTCTCCTCAACACTATCCTGGATCCACTCATCTTCGCATTCTTGAAGCGGGACTTTAAGGAGTGTATTTTCAAAAGTCGAAAGAGATGGATGCGATCGATGACATCAAGACAAAGTGAGCACGAAGAAATGACAGCAACTTGCTTGGAAACTGTCAACTAAGTCTTCTGTTCTCAGTCTTATCTCCTGTTCTCTTTTGATCTCCTCTCTTCTGTTCTGTTCTGTTCTCAATTCTCTTCTCTTCTTTTCTCTTCTGTTCTGTTCTGTTCTGTTCTCATCTCATCTCATCTCATCTCATCTCATCTCATCTCATCTCATCTCTTCTCTTCTCTTCTCTTCTCTTCTCTTCTCTTCTCTTCTCTTCTCTTCTCTTCTCTTCTCTTCTCTTCTCTTCTCTTCTCTTCTCTTCTCTACTCTTCTCTTCTCTTCTCTTCTCTTCTCTTCTCTTCTCTTCTCTTCTCCTGTCCTGTCCTCTCTTCTCTTTTCATTTTTGTTTTTCTCTTTCACATTTTTCTCTTTCCCACGACTCACTTTCCATATTTTCTTTGCTGCTGATCGTTTACTCAGCCTCCAAGGTGTCGGTGACGTCGGCAAGGCCCAGTACAAACATGGCGCTAAACTTTGACAGACATCTAGACAAGTAAAACTATACTAGAAGTCAGGTATCGTAGCAACCACTAACAAGGTTGTGAGTTTGCAGCTAATGAACAAACTTTTAGATTCTAACTCGGCTTTGTACAAAAAGAATACAAAACATGCAGCTAAGGACATAGTCAACGGGATAAACGCTTTAGAAACTGAACTGCTAATGGGACAAGTAGCTAAAAATCGATGTATAACTTCTCGTCATCCAACAAATACTGTATTTACTCGAATAAGCGCCGCCCTCGAATAAGCGCCGCACTTTAACGTTATAGTGTTACTCTAAAACAGCATTGGAAATAAATGTTGTACCAAAAGCTATATTCTTCAGCTCAAAGTGATTATATTTCACCGCTCGCCCATTGAGTTATCTCCCCAATATTCGTAGTTCTGATCAAAAAGGGGACAATGAGATCGAGAAATATTTAATAAGCGCCGCGGCGCTTATTCGAGTATATACGGTAGGTATATGATGTGTACGTTGTCTGTTACGTTATCGCTCTAAGAACTCATTTCAACCACATTTTCTGTAAAGATATTGAATAGACATCCTATCTATTGCAATCCCAATATCAGATCCAGGAATTTGGGGTTGTCTCAACACTCCTCTAACTGAAATTAACATATATGTATAAAGATATTGTGAATGGTTAATGTTTCTTTCAATTCGAAACAAAGCGATACTGAAATAGAAGGGTTACTAATAAATAATTAATACCATATTAGAACCACACTTAATGTAATACATGAAGGAAATAATAATATGAATAATGCTGTTATCATCGGAATATTAACTGAATATATTGCATCAAAAAAGAAAAGGTGCAATCACGGCCCTGGTATAGGGTTCTATTATGTTCGTACTATACTATGATATGTCGTTGAGGGGGGTTTCGTTTTCACCTGGATACGCCCCTGCTGTTTCTATTTTCTCTGTACTATACTATGATATGTCGTTGAGGGGGGTTTCGTTTCCACCTGGATACGCCCCTGCTGTTTCTATTTTCTCTGTACTATACTATGATATGTCGTTGAGGGGGGTTTCGTTTCCACCTGGATACGCCCCTGCTGTTTCTATTTTCTCTGTACTATACTATGATATGTCGTTGAGGGGGGTTTCGTTTCCACCTGGATACGCCCCTGCTGTTTCTATTTTCTCTGTACTATACTGTGATATGTATATATGGGTTTTAAATAGATATTCAATAAAATATTACTGTAGTATACAAGAAAAAGGCTACATTTACAAGCTGTCAAAGTAGTTGTTTGATTTACTGAGACATGTGGTATATATCTTTTGAAATGTTTTTAAAGCTATTAATTGAAAATTTATTTTTTATTTTAAGAGGTACCACATTCTAGTTTGCCGCATATTCTACACTAGCCTGCGTGCAACCGATACCCGGTTTTGTGTTCGGCTGCACGGTGGCTAATAGCTCCTTTTACAGCTCCCTGCGCCATCTTGAAAGGAGATCAACGTTGATCAACTTCCTCCATCCCTTCCTTCCTCACTTCCTCACTTCCTTTCTTCCTTCCTTCCTTCCTTCCTCCCTCCCTCCCTTCCTCCCTCCCTCCCTCCCTTCTTTCCTTCCTCCATCCCTTCCTTCCTTCCTCCATCGATTACCTTCCTCCCTCTCTTCCTTCTTTCCTTCCTCCATTCCATCCTTCCTCCCTCTCTACATGTCTTCTTTTCATCCTTTCTTTTCTCTTCCTTCCATCCTCATTTCCTTTCTTCCTTCTGTCCCAAATCTGCCTCTCTTTACTCTCACTTTCTTACAATCAGCCATTTCTCTTCATTAAACCTAACGACCATATTAGTATAGTTTGATTGAGATTCAGCCATGCCGGAGTCACATAGATGTGCGCACCTCCCGACATTCAGACTTCATGAAATATTTACTTGTCACATAAACACGGTAAGGCAGAACAAGACTATTATCCCATAATATAAACACGGTAAGGCAGAACAAGACTATTATCCCATAATATAAACACGGTAAGGCAGAACAAGACTATTATCCCATAATATAAACACGGTAAGGCAGAACAAGACTATTATCCCATAATATAAATTGTTCAGTCTAAACGGAGTTTAACGGAAAACTGCATAAAAAAATGATTTTGTCAAATATATGAGCTTAATATGATCAAAGGCTACAATTCGAATATAAATCTGAGCACCGTCCCAGGGGTTTTAGGGATCAAGGAAGCACAGGCATTTATTTTTAGGAAACAAGGGATACTGCCAAGTTATTTTCAGGGAACAAGGGAACAAAATATGATAAAACAATAGTTTTTTGGGATCATGGGAACATAAGGTAAAACATTTTAGGGACACAGTTATTTTACTTATGGGGACAAGGGAGAAAATGCAAAAAGATCATGGGAGCATGCACTTCCCCCCCCCCCCCCCCTGGGAGGAGCTTAAATCGGAATAGTATGTATTATGATATTAATAACGTTTGAATGTTTAAAAATGGTTAGGAAACTATAATATAGCCGATTGTAATAGCCGATTTTACCATCGATAATAGCCGATTGTAAAATCAAAGTCAGTATTTTAAGAAAAATACGGTGCGTTGCAAAATCATTATAGTACTGTGAGTTTTATGGCATATTTTTAATGGAAATTCTCTTTTATCAAAAGTTACAACACTGGGACGTTGGGCTTCCTGTGTAGTGGCTAGGTAACCTGGCGCCACGTACAATGTTTATAATATCGACAGAAAACAGAACCGAGATTTGTTTTTTTGTTGTTGATGTTTTTTAATGGCTCGTAAAGAGGTACTGGGAAAGTCTGAAATAGAGAAATACAGGAAGCGTCTCGGTAAATACCCTTTTCTTTTGTTATTGTATGGTTTATAGTTGAATTGTAGTTTTAATTCTTTGCAAAAGTTTAGTCATAAAGTTTGTTTTGCTCGGTTTTCGTGTCTTTGTAACGTGAATTATTTCTCTTTTGACAAAAATTCCTGATCTATACGATGGTATAATGGCTAAATTTTATCTTAAAAGTAGGAAAAGAGTGTTTTTTTTGTGAACGGAAAATCTCACAGTTGAATAAAGTAGTCTGAGTGAAAATCTTGATAAACTAGCTTGTACTTCGGGGAAATATTTTTGCAATTGAATTATCATTTTCAGTGTTTTCATACGATTATTTTAGTTTCGAGTTGTAAGTTGCGTTGGTTTGTATTAATGTTGTTGTTGTTCATATTATTCACTATAATTGTTACTGTTGTTGTTGTTATTGTTGTTATTTTCCTGTTGTTGTTGTTGTTGTTGTTGTTGAACATTGTGTATGCATGTTATTTCTGCTGTTCTACAATCTCGGCAAAAACTAAGTGAGACAACTGCTTTGAAAATGGGACATTTGTCTTATACCGTCATGCGCATGCTTTTTGGGCTTAAATTTGTTGTTAAACATATATTCAAATATTTAGCCATACAATGTATACAAAAGGAGAAATCAATTTTGTAAATGATGTATATAATTATGTGAAATAAAGTGCTTAATTTGATATTCAATGTTATTTTGTATCATGTTAGGGAAGCATGAATTTACTGGTCGCAATAAAAGACATACAATCAAGACAAAAGATGCTGCACAAGCCCGCAAGTCATCAAGCCCATTCTCAGTAAGTAGGTTTTATGCCATTATATAAATATCATAATATATGGGCATGGGTGGCGTAGTGGTAAGAGCACTGGCCTCTCACCACTGTGGTCCAGGTTCAAGTCCTTGCTCAGGCATGGATTATATGTGAGTTGAGTTTGTTTGATGTGTTCTTCTCTCCTATGTCGCAAGGGTTTTTCTCCAGGCTATCCGGTTTTCCTCCCTCCCCAAAAATGAACATGTGAGCCAAGTTGTGTGCAAAATATTCAATGTAGAGGTAGTGAGTGTGTGTCTGAGTCTCCCCAATTAGTAGGGCACATGTGTCCAGCTAGAACGATTGAGACGTTAAAAAAGTGATTTATTATTATAATACTATATATGATTGTTTAGAAACTCATTGACAATCATGAGCTTGGGGTTGGGTGCAAAGATGTAAGCTTGATGCGCTATCTCACTAATACCCCAATTAGGTAACCATGGAAACCCTGCCAGAGTCCACCACCTAGCACCCGTCACACGGACAATGTCAGTGGAATACTCACCTGATGATAATAAAAGTTACTAACTACTATATAACAGGGGAGGGGTGGGAGGGAACAAATGCTGCAATCATTGAAGACAACTAGCAAAGCACGAGGGACTGGTAGTGTGGGGAGTCCCAGCTAATGTCAGGGGACAAAGACAAGATGCTGACCTTATTGTCTTGGTTCTAACTTAGCCTAAATTACATTTAGACACATATAAAACATTACTATGTCTGTCTGTTTTTAGTCATGTGTCACAGAGTCAAAAGGTTTCTATTTGTCAAGAGTAATTCAACCTAGCCATAATTATGGCTTTGTTCGACTAAGTCTGTTTTCTTTGCTCTGGAGCCACAACTTGTTTGAAAACTTTTGCATATATACACCTAATTGCAAGAACGTTATCCTGACTTTTGTAATTTAGTGGGAAAGGAATTAATGAAAAGACAGAAGAAGATCACTCAAGCTGAACTCTTTCTTCAAGAAAATGTTCAGCTTGAGTGATTTTCTTTTGTATTTTAATTAATTCCTTTCCCACTAAATTACTAAAGTCAGGACAACATTCTTGCAATTAGAACTGTAACTCACATTTCAATTATCTTTATTACTTGACTGTGTGCAGCAAGTTTGCACTGTAATAGAATAGGTTCTTTTCGAGCATGGCAATTACTGGTAGTGGTTGCCCTTAGTTACCCGCTAGTAGCTGCTACCATACATGCAGGCAGAAGAGTTGCCTTACATATCACTGCTAGTTGATGCAGCAAAGATTCCATTCCCCTAGTCTGTGCTAGAGGTTCTGCAGTATCTAATTAATCTTTCTAACTAATCTTGTTGAAAATTCATGCTACCCAGGAGCGGATCCAGAAATTTGTCCCTAAATCTCTTATGAAGAAATAGGGGTAATTACAGTACTAGGGGGTAGTCATGTGCCACTAGGGATACTTGCTAAATCCGCCATTGCTACTTTGAGTGTAATGAACACAATAAACACAGAAAGACAGCTACATTAATCCTGTTTGATTTATTCCTAGATAATTCTATTATACCTGGTCTTTCTACTGGTGGTACTGATAGCTATATATTGCTTGTTCTACTCAATGATGAAGAAAGAAACAAATTAAAATACAAGGGATATCAAGGTGAGTGCTGCATCAATGAGTATAGACATAGATTGCATAGTACCTTCTAGCTGTCATTCACTTAATTTTAAAACCAACAGGGCGAAGAACAGTTTTATTACTTACCAGTGTGGACTCATTAATAATAATAAAAATAGCCATTTTAGATAAGAGTTAAATTTTATTGTATATTTCATAGTTTTAATTATAATTTTTCAATTTTTCAATTAACACAATTACATTGTAATTATAGTAAATAATTATTGTATTGTAAATAACTTTTATATCTTAACTTATAGTATTTCATATTGTACGTAATTTAGCCAATGGCTACAATGTACATAATTTAATAAAGTATCTATCTATCTATCATTCACTTGACATCATAAATAATTACACATCCACAAGTAATAACAATAATAATCAATTTCTTATATAGTGCACTCCATGAGATCTCGTTTACAAAAGTAGCATGAAAAAATAGCCAAGAGTCAAGTGTTTTGAGATTGTTTTTGAAAGAAGGCAGTAAATACCTTTTAATCTAAAGTAGCCTTTTTAAAATTTGTAATCACCCTTAAACTATGGTAAATTAATAATTAGAAACAAATAAACTAAAAGTTATAATTATAGTGCTAACAGAAAAATAGTATGCTAAACATAATGCTAATGTAACAGAAAAATAGAAATACTCAAAACTATGTTTTTAGATAAATGAAATTAACCATTTATTCCTGTTTAAAAAACTCATAAATGAATAACTTTAATCTATTACTACAGCTAATCATAAACTTTGATTCTAAACAGCTTTTCTTATTTCATTCTAGATGATGTTGGACATCCAGAAATAATTAAATACCAAAGATGTATATACCAAAGTTTATTATATAAAATTACAATTCAATAGTTTGATATTAAAATTTTTGTAACTGATATGCGGACGTTGTTGTACAAATAGCCTTTTTCCCAATTGCTAATATTGTACACCTGTTTGCAAAAAGGTTGTCAGAGTGGACAGTGATTTCACGACAGAAAGGAACTTTGGGTATTCAATGTTGATTTTATATGTCTCTTTTGTGATGGGTAACGAATTTACTGCATATTACTAGCCCCATTTAGCAAAACGAGCTTATTTAATATACAAGTGATACAAATGTGCTTTGCAAAAAAAAAAAAAAAACATATGTAGAACCACAATTGGTTTGGGTTTTTACAATCGTTATTCACTGTTTGTCATTCAATAAGACTATCTTGTTTGGCATATTTACATGATTTATTTAATATTCTTTTTCAATGATTTTATTTCTATCCTTTTTATTGTCCATCTTTCTATCTGCTTTCCCATTTCGTTTTTCCTGTAGTCAATTTCTTAGTTTCCTCAATATCTCATTACCTCAAATATCTTTCGTTGGTACCGGGTTGTCCTTTTTATTGTCCATCTTTCTATCTGCTTTTCCCATACATGTCCAATATACTCGACTGGACTCGAATCGAAAATTCCAAAACTCCATTCGACTCTATTCGTGAAGCATGAAAAGGGGTTGGGATCCCTGTATTTTATAATTATTGACCATCATTTATACAAGTCACCTACCATGTGGCCTCAGAAAGTCAATAAAAGTCAATCACGAACTGACAAAAGTCATTTACTAAATCAAACATCAAACTACTCTATTATATTGGGATTCCTGTGGCAAAGGCATGCCGGGAGAAAAAGAGTTCAGTCCATTACTCTCCTTTCTTTCCTCTTCCTCTCCCCCTCCCCTCCCCTCCCCCTCCTTTTGCCAAAGAGCAAGCTATGCAGGCTACCTTATTATCACCCCACGGATGGACGCCAATCGATCGAATCGATCGATTCGTAGATGAGGAATTCGATTCGTATCTGAAAAATTCGATTCGTATCTGAAGAATCTTAAAAATTCAATCGGCCTTTTACAAGATTCATTCACGTGAATTAATTTGACCTTATCAATCAAAAAATAGCATTTGAAAGAACGAGAGATATCACAAGCTATTCAACATACAACAACCACAAATGCGCCGTTTATGAAAGAGCAAGAACGAGAGATATCCCAAGCTATTCGACATACAACAACCACAAATGCGCCGTTTATGAAAGAGCAAGAACGAAAGATATCCCAAGCTATTCAACAGACAACAACCACAATTGCGCCGTTTATGAAAGAGCAAGAACAAGAGATATCCCAAGCTAGCGAATGCGAGTAAACTAGTATGACACTTACAAATATATACCTCGTTCTCAAACGACTACGGCCACTAGCGACTGCGAGTAAACTAGTATGACACTTACAAATATATACCTCGTTCTCAAACGACTACGGCCACTAGCGACTGCGAGTAAACTAGTATGACACTTACAAATATATCTCGTTCTCAAACTACGGCCACTAGCGACTGCGAGTAAACTAGTATGACACTTACAAATATATACCTCGTTCTCAAACGACTACGGCCACTAGCGACTGCGAGTAAACTAGTATGACACTTACAAATATATATCTCGTTCTCAAACTACGGCCACTAGCGACTGCGAGTAAACTAGTATGACACTTACAAATATATACCTCGTTCTCAAACGACTACGGCCACTAGCGACTGCGAGTAAACTAGTATGACACTTACAAATATATACCTCGTTCTCAAACGACTACGGCCAACTAGCGACTGCGAGTAAACTAGTATGACACTTACAAATATATACCTCGTTCTCAAACGACTACGGCCAACTAGCGACTGCGAGTAAACTAGTATGACACTTACAAATATATACCTCGTTCTCAAACGACTACGGCCAACTAGCGACTGCGAGTAAACTAGTATGACACTTACAAATATATATCTCGTTCTCAAACGACTACACTACTATCTATAAGATAGCTAACTATGATGTCATGATGGAGTGAAAGTCGAAGGAAACGTTTGACCCTTCCTAGCTATCCCAAAATTAAACTCCTTACCCTCCCTATTCAGTCAACTTAGAATACCCATGGCCCTACACCCATGGTCACACTGACGTTTTATATATCTACACAAATTAATTATTCTCTCGGCCTTCTTTGAATTGCAGTCAGATATTGTGGTAGAGAAAGCGTTTTATTGTCTGTATTGAGTATGTTATTGATGTATTATCGAGGATTGATGACAAATACCTGATCTCAAAAACTTTCACGTTGGAAATTGATATAACAACAAGATTATCATTATATGCACACAAAATAACCAGAGTCATGAGGGACAACTTTGTGGTGGGCTGAAATTCAGATGTGACTAATAAACTCGTACATACATTGATACATATTAAATACACTATTAAAACATATTGAAATTACATTTTATTTTATGAAGTTGAGTATATATTGTTTCATACTTAAAATAAAATTATAAAAATGTGATTAAAATAAGTAACGAGGATAGCCCTCCCCTACATTGATTTTGTTTCTAGCGTTCAGTTTTTAAAATTACAATTCGTGTTGAGTTCTAATTACGCAAACAAAATCAAAGGTCATTCAGATTGTCAACCAACATCGTACCTTGCGTTACTCGTAATAAAATATTTTTTCTAACATTTTTGTCCCCGTATATATAGATTTGTGTAATATGAAGATATAAGACATTTTTTATTCTGTTTTAAACCACAAATCAATGGATCAAGAGTACCTCCCGTCCTTTTGCAGTTTTGGAAGTATTTGTAGCCATTCATTATCGGAAACTCAACCGGGAATCGCAGTCAGTTTGAAAGGCCAGCTTTTGATGAAGACGATAAGTGAGTTAGTCAAAACAATCCTTCTATGATAAGGGAATTCTTCTGTAATTGTGTAATATCGGCGAATGCTAATCTTGCTACACTGTCGTTCATTCAAATTTATACCATTTAATAGGCATCTGATATAGATAAGAATGGCCAAATATGAGCATCAACGGACTTTTACTTTTCTAGTTTAGCATCCCCCCCCCCCCCTCGATTTTGGCTCCAACAAGACGAAAAATCCCATTCGTTGACGTCTAAATAGTACATCTATGGTAATAACTACTTATTTTAAAAAAAAAATTATCAGGCGCTTTGTTATTTATCGTCTTCACGTCTCACTTTGAGCGACGACTAGATTTTAGGCAAATTTAAAAAAATGTTTTCTCATGACGCCGGCAGTTTTTTTTTCTAATTTTTTTGCATCTTGTAATAAAAGAAGGGTTGGTTGTTGTATTTCAACAAACAAAAGCGTGGGACCTGGATAATTATCGTCCGATCTCAATTATTCCAGTCGTGGCAAAAGTTTTCGAGAGAATAATTTATAACCAAGTCTACGCTTTTCTAATTGATAATAACGTACACACTCGATGGTCAGCGAAAACGAACTCATTTCGTCGCCAATCTTGCAAAACAACACTGAATATCAAATCAAACTAGACAAAAAGCAATAAAAAATTTAAACGAAAAAAAAAACGAAAAAAAAAAAGTTTATATTAAAGTATAAGTTTAATATAGGTATAATAACATTGATAACATTTTTGAATTATTTCCTTCCATTCAGTACAAATATTTTGCAGAGCTGCCAACCCCGGACGAATTCAAATCTTGTGGGCAGGATAATTGAGAAAACGTCCGCCATATTTTCATAATCTCCGAATTTCCACCATTTTGTTTGTCTTCTGAAAAGTTCCGAACCAAAAAAAAAACAAAACAAAACAAACAAACAAACAAAAAACCTCCGTACATACAATCTTACAAGCTAATCAATCGATTTAATAGATTATCCGGGAGATTTGCCCCAAAATCTTGAGACTGACAAGGCTCTCAAATTCTGGAGACTCCCGGATTATCCGGGAGGGTTGGCAGCTATGATTTTGCAAAATACAAAATCATCCAAAATACTTAACAATGTCATCAATGGTAATAGAATATTATATCTGTAACTTTTGTCCTTTTTTCTCATTATATTCTATATATACGAGTTGTTTAAATCGTGTTACGTTCTTGTTACCTATTAAAATGTACATGTTCCATTTCTGGTTTGTATTCTATATTTATTGATAACAATGCTCTATAACTTATCTCTACATCAAATACGTTATAGCATAAAATATTTCTATTATTATCATCTTTTATTCTTCAGTAACAATTTGTAGTATTAAACCGTAGATGCTGTCTAAAAGTACACACGTGTGACCACGAGTGACCACGAGTGACCACGAATGACAAAATGACAAAATGAGAAAAAATGAGAAAATGGGAAAATTGAAAAAAATGAAAAAAATGAAAATAGGAAAAAAAATAACGTAACAGTATAAAAAAACAAATATGAAAGGAATAAATAAAAATGAATTGCATAGAAAATTAAACATGAAATGATATAACAACAAACAAATGATAAACAAAAGGACGCGGAATAAACGTAAAAGTATCGGGCAAAAATCTTATCAGTTTGACGATAATTATATAAAACTTAGCAGAACATAAGAAATGATATATTTCTACAATGAAGAGTAAAAGAAATGAAAATTGGATGAAAAATGAAAACGTTTTATAAACGTGAAAGAAAACATATTTTTACAAGAAGTATTTGCTTTATTCATTCATATCAGTTGCTACAGATCGTAGCCCATTTAAACGTAAACACAGAGTAAAAACTCCTATTAAACCGGTGAAACATACACTAACTAAAATAGCAACAATAGAATAGACAATCGAAAAACAAAGGATTTTGCTATTATTTTTCAATATTTAGTTACGTTGTTTCACGGTTGTAGTGTTAGTACTCTATTAAAACAGCAACAAAGTCTAAATCAATATAAACAATATAGAGGATATTACATGGGCGCGCGGAGATACCAATTTTATCTTATCAATTTTATTGTGTTGAATAGATCTCTCTCGAGTGAGGGCAGCGAACGAGTAAGAGATATTCAACACGAAAATTACAAGAAGGTCGAAAAGGAAACGATCATTTTAAAAATGGATGACTTTTATACCATCAAAATGATGCGATTTTTGCCAAATACTTTAACGTTTATTACAAACCATTTCTTCTCGCGTCCTTTTGTTTATCGTTTGTTTGTTGTTATATCATTTCATGTTTTATTTTCTGTTAATTTCTAAATGCAATTCATTTTTTTTCTATTCCTTTCATATTGTTTTTTTTATACTGTTACGTTATTTTTTTTCCTATTTTCATTTTTTTTTCATTTTTTTTTCAATTTTCCCATTTTCTCATTTTTTCTCATTTTTTCATTCGTGTTCACTCGTGGTCACTCGTGTGTACTTTTAGACAGCATCACATCGATGTATTTGACTGATTATTAGGTGCTTTTAAGCAATTAAAATTAATTAAAATTAATTAATTAATTAATTTAGTAGCCTGAAAAGTGACTTTTATTCATTTTAATAGGCCGTGTATAAAAATATACACGTGGAAAGATGGCCCATGATCTATAAACGTTACCTCCTTCAGTTTAGATATCGGGAGACGGCGGATAATTTTTTTTTTCAATTTTTTTATTTTACTTTTCTCTAATCGGTGTGCGTAATATATTTTCTAATTTATATTTTTTGTCCATTTTCATATTTATGATATATATTTTTTTCTTATTTTTTTTTCATTTCAATCATATATTTTTTTTCATTCTTGTTTTATCTGACTATTCCTGAATTTTAATAATCAATTATATTAACAATTTTAATAACTCAATTTTAATAATAATAATAATAATAATAATAATAATAATAATAATAATAATAATAATAATAATAATGATAATAATAATAATAATAATAATGATGCATGATGATGATAATAATAATAATAATAATAACTTTATCTATATGTAATATTAAACTATAACTATAATATGTGTATATATATATATAAAATTTATCTAAATAATATTTTAATATTTATAAAATTAAGTTAAGTTAAGAAGTTATAATAAAAATATATGTAAATATATAATAGAAATTTAATAAGTATATTAGAGATATCTATTGTTTACGAGTCGCATAGTTTGCAACAATCAATGTTATTTTCTAATATATTGGATAAATCCAATTTCCTCAATTTTAATTTTAAAAGTGTTTATGCTAGGTGATGTTCTGAGATTACCATTGAGCTTACCATAACTAGGCCTGCCCCCGGACCTTAAATCGCGCTAAAACGCGCTAAATCGCCTTAAAACGCGCTAAATCGCCTTAAAACGCGCTAAATTGCCTTGAAACGCCTAAAATCGCTTAAAAACATTGCGACCCATTTTCACTATATTGGTATATATCCTTGATTGCAGTATAAGCACACCTTGTAGTAACCGGCTAAGGCCAATCATCTAAAAAGATGCAAACTCAAAACACTGCAATGAATTATGAGAGTAGGTTTGAGGCCATGTACTACTGTATTTATTTATTTGGAACTTGAGCTTTTGTTGGACGACGACATCATCAGAAGATAGATCCAAATAAATAAATACAGTATAATACATGGCCACTGCAAACCTACTCTCATAATACCTTACAAAATGCTTCTGAAGGACAACTTTAATATTCTGCAATGAATGTTCTTATCCTTCTAAACACACGTAAATATAAAAAAATTCATAAAAAGATACACCGAATAATAAGGTATTGGGATAATTATATATATATAAACCATAACCTTTCTGAAATTGAGAATATGTAGTATAAAAGAAATTATACATGCATACCATCAAGTACAGAATAATTGTGGTACACATTTATACAATCAAATATACAAATATAAATGAGATGCAAAACTCAAAATACTATAGTTTATCCGGATGTTAATTAAATTAGATTTTTGTATAAATATGTGCTCTTATCCTTCTGCAATAGGATGTAATCATACATATATACAGTATATATACAATAAATAACTATTCCAGAAAGGGTTTGACTTATGAATACTGAATAGTACATTCCATGCAAGACCAAAATGCATTGTGCAGTTTATGCCATTATGTCAGTACAGTGTATTAGAGTTATGTTTGGATATTAGCTTCATATGAAATGCAAATCAATCTACATTTGCTACCTTTGAAACCAACAATGCATTTCAGTCTTGGAATGCACAATTCAACATTTTTTGTGAAACTTCTACATGCAAATATACATAAAAGCACATTAAAAGTACTTAACCAAACTGCAAGAACATATTATTTATTTATAACATTTTAGAATATTTTTTGTTGGTCTTCTATAACAAATAATTATCGTCAATCTAGCGAAATATGAAAGAAAATTGAAAAGAAATTAATTAAGATTTTATGTGGTTTTCACCGAAATATCTCGAAAACTTTACTAGTAAATAATTTTATTGTACAATTTAGAATCAAGTGAATTCTACTTACGTGAGAAGCATGCAGTCACACATTAATATGGTCAAGTCACACAGTAAAAGGTCACCATTAAGCCATTGTAAGTTAATATCATTTGTTCAGCTTTACTTGTGCAAATAGGTTGTCTGCGTATTTTACATAAACGAGTGGAAAACACATGCAAATATAAAACACTTCAACTACCTTAGCTTGCTGTTCGCCATTTTAAATTGGTTTTGTGAGCCTGCGATAACACCGCACAGGTGTTTCTCCGTTGGGATGGGGGAGTGGATGGAGGAGTGTCCAATTACTGGTCAATTTCATGAGACTTTCTGTCAAATCTGAACGGTAATATACATCGACTCACTGAGTGAACTCTTGATTTGTAATACGAAGCTCAGAAATGGCCAACGAGGCTAATCGGTATCGGCTAATCGATACTTCGTCAAAGGGTTGAAAAAAATGTTTTATTCGATCGTCAAAGAAAAAGTTCTCATTGAGGGAGTCATAGCCGATAATATTATGACAGCACAGTAACACATGTCAGATAGGTCACATGTCAGGACTTAGCGTGAGAGACTGGGACAAATAAAAATGGCGGAATACTCGAACATAGTTTTATTTTGAGCTTCTGTCATCTCCTGTAAAGGTACATACAAGAGATCATCTTGTAAATAAGATCAAAACCAGGAAACAAGAAGGAAAAAAGACTTGCCACCTGCCACAGACATCACCTTCGAATAGTGGAACGTCCAAGTATGCATCAAGTAAAGAAGTGGTTATTGCTGTAATTAATATCAGCCAGAAGAAGTATTTGAAGTGAGCATAAGAAAAAACACTTGCTTTTGGATCAAGGTATGGTTTGGGGGTATTTTGCTGTCTATACGATCTGGAGAACGTCAAATAGGATGGGTTCCTGAGAAAGATCCGAAAATGCACGCTGAGATTATTTATACATAAAAGATATAATTTATGTATCAAAAACCAAGTTTTTCTGTAAGGATCATCAGTGCGACAGGAAAAACAATTTCAGAAACATTTACACTAACTAACATCAAGATAAGATGCGAATTGGACTTTAAATCTTCATCAGTGGTATGTAGAAATATTAGCTTTAATAATTTCGTTACTGTTCAGTCCCTGGTTTCAGAAACGTTTGTTTAATCTGGAAAAATATCTACTACAATAAAGATTAGATTCTTATTGTTGGAGGTTAGCAATATTATACAAATTCAAACAAATGTTTCTTAGAAAATAGCCAGCAATCCTTAATGAAAGCACCCAGAACGTATAGAATTATTTAATTTATATGTATATACAGAAAGATGTACAAAGGAAGTGTTGTTTAAAAGTGTTGATAATAAAAATATTCAAAATAAAAAAGATATAAAAATAATTCTTTTGCAACTGGTTTCATAGTATTAAACTATGTTAAAATAATTGATAATCATTGTTTAAAAGTGCTTTATTTGTTACGCTATTTGCACTCTATTCTATTGTAAGTTTTAACTAGCATCATGTTGTACTATTTTGTATTTCATGGATATAATATTTGCACTCTAAATCAATTATGTAAATGAATCACAAGCATTCCTTATATTAATATAAAACTGACCTTTATTGAATACAATTTTTGATGTAAAGTTTAAACTGGCTTTTGCTTACTAGAAGTATTATATTTAAATGATATTTTGAACAATGATACCTTTATTTTCAAATTTCCTTAAATGAACTTAAAATGTTGTTCATTTTTACAAAAAAAGAATTACTTAAACCACCAGAAAATGCATCTTCTTCACCATATATTTTCTTAAACATCCCTAAATTGCTGTAAATTGCTTAAAATTGCCTTATGGCGCCTCTGATTTTCTTATATTTTTTCTTAAATCGCCTTAAATCGCACTAAAACGCCTTAAAACGCCTTAAAACTTCACTCGAAGTTTGGCCATATTTTCTTAAATCGCATTAAATCGCCTTAAAATCGGCGATTTAAGGTCCAGGGGCAGGCCTATAACTCACTGTGTCAAATCTAGGAATGTTGAACATCAAAAATCTTTTCAGTTTTTCCTTTTCAGTTTACTTTGTGCGAAAAACCTTTTGTATTCGCAAACTGTGATTGTGTCTAAATAATAAACAAATGAATTGGTGTTGGGCAAATACAGACAAAGGAAAAAAAATATAGAATATATATAGAATATATTTTTAACGAACAAAAAAATCAACACGTATTTTATTTTCGTTTCATATCGTAAAATAGAAAATCTACAACAACAATATATATTTGTTTAATATCTCCTCAAACTGATCCCATAAAGTAATTACCAAATCATTATAAAAAATACAAACAAGTTTACAGAGGTCAAATCTAAAATAAAGAGAGATTTATTACATTACATAATTATCATACCATTAACTATTTTCACAGGTAGATTAAAATCTACACTGCCCGCCAGCGAAGGGTTGTAACTAAAATGTGGATACGGACATGCGGACATGCGGACCGGCGGACATGCGGACCAATTTTGCGGACCAATTTTGCGGACCATTTTTTCCATTATTTCTGTATTGTAGATATATTAATATTTTAAAGAAATTACTGTCTTAAATAAATTGAATGAATGAAAGAAAGTAAATATAACAAAAGAGAAAGAAAGTATATTAGTAAGTAAGTAAGTAAGTATGAATGACCGTTTCTCTTTTATTATCAATTCATCAGTGACTTTTCCCGCTATATATCTATAATAGCTTAGCCTTTCTTTTTTTTAAGTAAATAAGCAAGTAAGTAAGTAAGTAAAGAAACAAGCAAACATAAATGAAATTTTTTGACTATTCCACTGACTGCTAACAAACCAATATAATTTGTTTCGTGAACAAGCAAAAATGAAATCAGCTTATATAAACACTACCGCTAGACACCGGCTAATGGAGCTGTCCAATTATCATGGAACTCATGATAAGAAGTCTAGATAAAACTTGGAATTCGAACACAGGATTTAGTGTAACGTTAACTCTAAAATCTATATAACAAATATCAAAGATAATGTCTTAAAATATGTCAAATAATTATATAGCTATATCTTGTTCATCACTCTATTTCAAACGCATTATTCATATCTTCCTGCCTGTAATCATATTTGCATGATTTAAGTTCTGGTAGTTAAATAATGGTGTACTATACAATATCTTTATAGAGAATTAGAAAATTTATTGACTGACCCTTATCGGTTGACATTCTACTATGAATAATCATACTGAATTTACTCTCACTGCGTATTTTTATAACCTATCGTTTCTGTCAATCAACACTTAGATGGAAAAGTATTTAGACTATTTATGGACGGATCATTTGATATTTGATGGGGAGGGGGGCTGATTTAAAAAAAAAATATCGAGCAAGCTTTTAAACTCGAAAAAAAAATATCAAGCAGCCTTTGTTGCAAGAACAAAAAGTATTGAGTACTACCCAAAAAATATCTTTCAACATCTGTGTCTGGCACCGACAAAACAGCCCTCCCCCCATCAAATATCAAATGGTTCGTCCCTTAGGTGATATATACATAACATAATGCAAAGTCAGGCCGAACAATGTTTGATCTATGATAGTTTTCGGTTGGCCAACGCAATCGTACACGTGCGCATGCATTTAAATACTTTAAAATATATGTGTATATATATATATGTATTTTTTTCATAACACAATTTGACCGGTCCCGTTTAAACGTAGCCTAAGGGGCTGTTTATATGAAGGCGAGTTGTCCCTGCTAGCCGTGATAACTCTATTGTTTTATATTCCCCTGGGGACACAAAACAATAGAGTTGTCCCGGCTAGCAGGGACAACTCGCCTTCATATAAACAGCCCCTTAAACTCATGTTTTAAGGTCATCTTTTAATTTATTACCACTCAATTTAATATCAGGTTTTATGTGTTAAAAAAATTACTGTACTGAATTACTTTTTGTTCAATATCTATATTTGTGTGGTTATTGTATTATATGTATTGTATTATATTGTATTGTATTAAATTATCATTATTGTATTATTTATTGATTTTTTAATTTATTTATACTTTTACCGTTACCAGCTACCCTTTACCCGCTACCCTTTACCGTTACCCGCTAAACACATGTTATTCTGTGTATGATTTAAACTAAACACTCCAATGATAATAATAAACCTTTAACTAACGTATTAGTGTTATAATAAGTTTGTCAAATGTAAGTTTTCGTGTTGATCTTCTGTGATCGATCTTCCTTTGTCTTTTTAATGTATTCCAAATGTACAAATGTTCTATTTGTATAGCAACGTTTTTGAAATTAGGTGTATACATTAAAATTATTTTGCACATTAAAGAGAATCCCGAGATTACGCAGTTATGCGTCTTGTTTATTATAAATAGTCGATACCATTGTTATGCCGAGAAGAAAAAACATTTTCAGTCTACATGGAACTGTAAAGAATACGATTAAAAAACGTTGCCAGCTCAGCTAAAGCAATATCGAAAAAGCCACAAAAATGAACGCTAGTTTTGTACTGGGAACGTATTGTATAATCAGACTTACTTTCTAAAGAGCTAATGACAAAAAAAATTCATGTCTCAAGTTTGTACTGCTAGGCGATCAATTGTTTGTTCAGATAGCACAGTGCCATAGGTACGGAAAGCCTAAAAGTACGAATTTTCAAATGGTTACAATTCGTTCGATATCATCTAACCGAATGCAGCCAAAGAACAATTACAAAAATTCTAATATATTTGAGATACTACGCGCGCTGTGATTGGTTAACTACCGAGTTGTCAGAGGACAGAGACACGCCGAAAAACAGAAAAGATTTTTTTATGTTAAAATTGAGTTATTAAAATTGTTAAATAATGATCATTATAAAAACAATAGCACTTCCTTTTGTTCTGCGACATTTCACTTTCCCCACATCCAAATTGTAATAGTTTTTCTAATGGGATGTATTGACATATACACAGCAAATTTTGGAAAGCAATTTGTGTTTACGCGTTTCTGCAAAGTTTTATATACAGTTAAAAGTTTTAAACCAATCAGAGGAGTCAGAGACAAAAGAAAGGAAAGGTAGACAATTTGCAGTGTTCCCCACATAGAATTTCTCTATAGTTTAACCCTAGTAGAACTATTTGTATTACGAAATTATTGCATAAATAAGAAATAAGTTGATTTGATTATCCACAAAGTTATGGCAATTTTTCATGCTTTAACCAATCAGTCTCGGCCGGCTTAATTCACAGTAATTCTGCAAATCTGTATATACATGTACTACGTAAACGAGTCCTTTGGCGAGAATTATAATTGTCTTCAACTACATCGTTCACGACTGTAAATGTCACGCACTTAATATTCGGACTTCCATGACATAATGCATAAATTACAACTTTATGAAAACAAGAATAGCTTTAAAGATCTAAACAAGAATTTCTCACTTTCAATTGATAAAAGGGTATTTCAAAGAGATTAATTAATAAGAGATTACTCATAGAATAATTTATTATTAAAAATAATAGATAAATAATCATTCTTCAAACTAAGTAAACAACAAATATCTCTTTTTAGGTTTTCTTATTGTATACAATACTATCAGTGAAGTTGTAATTAATTTCATGGAAGTCCTAATATAAGTTCGTCACGTTTACAGTCGTGTACAATCAAGTTGAAGAACATTCTAACTATCGCGAAATGAGCCGTTCATCTACTATGTATACACTTGCATAATTACAGAATTAGTTTCATATACCTTACGATAATTGCTTAGTAGATTTAACCAAATATATTGTATCTACTTTACTGAAATAATACAAAATGACTCTGAAAATCTATATACTTTTCACTCACGTATATACACCTCCGTGTACGGGTAAGGTAAAATAGCTACTGCGTTCTTATCTTCGACTGTTACTAACCATATCCGAATCCTTCAATGTCCTATAATTCAAAGTATTATAAGTCCTCTCTTTAGATTATTCTTTCAGAAAGTAAATCAATACTCAATTGTGCTAGTAAATAACGAATCGAATTTTTATATTTGATTGGTAACAGAAATATTCGAATCGTTCGATTCGATCGAATGGATATAGTTACAAGACCTCTCTTCAGGTTATTATTTCAAAAATTCAAGGAATGCTCAATGTCGTTATTGATTAACAAATCGACTTTTTATTTTCGACTGGTAAAACAAATATTCGAATCGTTCGATTCGATCGAATGGTTAAAGTTTTAAGACCCTCTATACGAACATGTACGAATGCTATCCTGGGTTATTGATTCACAATAAGCGGAACATCAATAAAAGTAATCATATAACAATATCAATGAGTGCTTTAAGTAGTTATTGATTAACAAATCGACTTTTTATTTTCGACTGGTAATAGAAATATTCGAATCGTTCGATTCGATCGAATGGTTAAAGTTTTAAGGCCCTCTGTACCAAGCCTTTTAAAACAAGAACCACAATGCTTTGCGGGAAATTAAACATCAGGTTCTTATATAATAACTTCAATGAGTGCTTTACCTAGTTATTCATTAACAATTCGACTTTTTATTTTCGATTGGTAATAGAAATATTCCAATCGTTCCATTCGATCGAATGGTTAAAGTTTTAAGGGCCTCTGTACGAATATCTATCAGTGCTATCTTGCGTTATTGATTGACAAGTACGCGGAAGATCAATAATTACGTTTTCATATAACAATATCAATGATTGCCTTACTTAGTTATTCATTAACAAATCGAGTTTTTATTTTCCATTGGTAACAGAAATATTCGAATCGTTCCATTCGATCGAATGGTTAAAGTTTTAAGGCCCTCTATACCACGCCATCTAAAACAAGAACCACAATGCTTTGCGCGAAATTAAACATGAGGTTCTTATATAATAACATCAATGAGTGCTTTACCTAGTTATTCATTAACAAATCGACTTTTTCTTTTCGATTGGTAATAGAAATATTCGAATCGTTCGATTCGATCGAATGGTTAAAGTTTTAAGGCCCTCTATACCACACCATCTAAAACAAGAACCACAATGCTTTGCAGGGAATTAAACATCAGGTTCTTATATAATAACATCAATGAGTGCTTTACCTAGTTATTCATTAACAAATCGACTTTTTCTTTTCGATTGGTAATAGAAATATTCGAATCGTTCGATTCGATCGAATGGTTAAACTTTTAAGGCCCTCTATACCACGCCATCTAAAACAAGAACCACAATGCTTTGCGGGAAATTAAACATCAGGTTCTTATATAATAACATCAATGAGTGCTTTAACTAGTTATTCATTAAAAAATCGACTTTTTCTTTTCGATTGGTAATAGAAATATTCGAATCGTTCGATTCGATCGAATGGTTAAAGTTTTAAGGCCCTCTATAGCACGCCATCTAAAACAAGAACCACAATGCTTTGCGGGAAATTAAACATCAGGTTCTTATATAATAACATCAATGAGTGCTTTACCTAGTTATTTATTAACAAATCGACTTTTTCTTTTCGATTGGTAATATAAATATTCGGATCGTTCGATTCGATCGAATGGTTGAAGTTTTAAGGCCCTCTATACGAACATGTATGAGTGCTATCCTCGGTTATTCATTAACATGCAAGTACGTAACATTGAGCATTCCACAAATGTTTTTCAATTATTCTGTAGTCATTGAGGTAGGGGCCAACATAGTCTCCATTCGTTCGAATCGATCGATTCGATCGAATTGCTAGAGTCTTTAGGCCCTGTTTTTTGCTGGGGGGGAGGGGGTTATTTATTGACAAGTAAACGGAAGATCAATAATGAAGTTATCATATAACAACATCAATGAGAGACTTACTTAGTTATTGATTAACAAATCGACTTTTTATTTTCGATTGGTAATAGAAATATTCGAATCGTTCGATTCGATCGAATGGTTAAAGTTTTAAGGCCCTCTGTACGAGAACGTGTATCAATAGAATCTTCGGTGTCATGCAATCTAAAATAACAATCACAATGCTTTGCGGGAAATGAAACATCAGGTTATTATCTAATAACATCAATTTGTGCTTTACCTAGTTATTCGTTAACTAATCGACTTTTTCTTTTCGATTGGTAATAGAAATATTCGAATCGTTCGATTCGATCGAATGGTTAAAGTTTTAAGGCCCTCTATACGAACATGTATGAGTGCTATCCTCGGTTATTCATTAACAAGTAGGTAACATTGAGCATTCCACAAATGTTTTTCAATTATTCTGTAGTCATTGAGGTAGGGGCTAACATAGTCTCCATTCGTTCGAATCGATCGATTCGATCGAATTGCTAGAGTCTTTAGGCCTTTGTTTTTTGCTGGGGGGTGGGGGGTTATTGATTGACAAGTAAGCGGAAGATAAATAATGAAATTATCATATAACAACATCAACGAGTGCCTTACTTATTTATTGATTAACAAATCGTGTTTTTATTTTCCATTGGTAATAGAAATATTCGAATCGTTCCATTCGATCGAATGGTTAAAATTTTAAGGCCCTCTATACCAAGCCATTTAAAACAAGAACCACAATGCTTTGCGCGAAATTAAACATCAGGTTCTTATATAATAACATCAATGAGTGCTTTACCTAGTTATTCATTAACAAATCGTCTTTTTCTTTTCGATTGGTAATAGAAATATTCGAATCGTTCGATTCGATCGAATGGTTAAAGTTTTAAGGCCCTCTATACCACACCATCTAAAACAAGAACCACAATGCTTTGCGGGGAATTAAACATCAGGTTCTTATATGATAACATCAATGAGTGCTTTACCTAGTTATTCATTAACAAATCGACTTTTTCTTTTCGATTTGTAATAGAAATATTCGAATCGTTCGATTCGATCGAATGGTTAAAGTTTTAAGGCCCTCTATACCACACCATCTAAAACAAGAACCACAATGCTTTACGGGAAATTAAACATCAGGTTCTTATATAATAACATCAATGAGTGCTTTACCTAGTTATTCATTAACAAATCGACTTTTTCTTTTCGATTGGTAATAGAAATATTCGAATCGTTCGATTCGATCGAATGGTTGAAGTTTTAAGGCCCTCTATAGCACGCCATCTAAAACAAGAACCACAATGCTTTGCGGGAAATTAAACATGAGGTTCTTATATAATAACATCAATGAGTGCTTTACCTAGTTATTCATTAACAAATCGACTTTTTCTTTTCGATTGGTAATAGAAATATTCGAATCGTTCGATTCGATCGAATGGTTAAACTTTTAAGGCCCTCTATAGCACGGCATCTAAAACAAGAACCACAATGCTTTGCGGGAAATTAAACATCAGGTTCTTATATAATAACATCAATGAGTGCTTTACCTAGTTATTCATTAACAAATCGACTTTTTCTTTTCGATTGGTAATAGAAATATTCGAATCGTTCGATTCGATCGAATGGTTGAAGTTTTAAGGCCCTCTATAGCACGCCATCTAAAACAAGAACCACAATGCTTTGCGGGAAATTAAACATCAGGTTCTTATATAATAACATCAATGAGTGCTTTACCTAGTTATTTATTAACAAATCGACTTTTTCTTTTCGATTGGTAATAGAAATATTCGAATCGTTCGATTCGATCGAATGGTTGAAGTTTTAAGGCCCTCTATACGAACATGTATGAGTGCTATCCTCGGTTATTCATTAACAAGTAGGTAACATTGAGCATTCCACAAATGTTTTTCAATTATTCTGTAGTCATTGAGGTAGGGGCTAACATAGTCTCCATTCGTTCGAATCGATCGATTCGATCGAATTGCTAGAGTCTTTAGGCCTTTGTTTTTTGCTGGGGGGTGGGGGGTTATTGATTGACAAGTAAGCGGAAGATAAATAATGAAATTATCATATAACAACATCAACGAGTGCCTTACTTATTTATTGATTAACAAATCGTGTTTTTATTTTCCATTGGTAATAGAAATATTCGAATCGTTCCATTCGATCGAATGGTTAAAGTTTTAAGGCCCTCTATACCAAGCCATTTAAAACAAGAACCACAATGCTTTGCGCGAAATTAAACATCAGGTTCTTATATAATAACATCAATGAGTGCTTTACCTAGTTATTCATTAACAAATCGTCTTTTTCTTTTCGATTGGTAATAGAAATATTCGGATCGTTCGATTCGATCGAATGGTTAAAGTTTTAAGGCCCTCTATACCACACCATCTAAAACAAGAACCACAATGCTTTGCGGGGAATTAAACATCAGGTTCTTATATGATAACATCAATGAGTGCTTTACCTAGTTATTCATTAACAAATCGACTTTTTCTTTTCGATTTGTAATAGAAATATTCGAATCGTTCGATTCGATCGAATGGTTAAAGTTTTAAGGCCCTCTATACCACACCATCTAAAACAAGAACCATAATGCTTTACGGGAAATTAAACATCAGGTTCTTATATAATAACATCAATGAGTGCTTTACCTAGTTATTCATTAACAAATCGACTTTTTCTTTTCGATTGGTAATAGAAATATTCGAATCGTTCGATTCGATCGAATGGTTGAAGTTTTAAGGCCCTCTATAGCACGCCATCTAAAACAAGAACCACAATGCTTTGCGGGGAATTAAACATCAGGTTCTTATATGATAACATCAATGAGTGCTTTACCTAGTTATTCATTAACAAATCGACTTTTTCTTTTCGATTTGTAATAGAAATATTCGAATCGTTCGATTCGATCGAATGGTTAAAGTTTTAAGGCTCTCTATACCACACCATCTAAAACAAGAACCACAATGCTTTACGGGAAATTAAACATCAGGTTCTTATATAATAACATCAATGAGTGCTTTACCTAGTTATTCATTAACAAATCGACTTTTTCTTTTCGATTGGTAATAGAAATATTCGAATCGTTCGATTCGATCGAATGGTTGAAGTTTTAAGGCCCTCTATAGCACGCCATCTAAAACAAGAACCACAATGCTTTGCGGGAAATTAAACATGAGGTTCTTATATAATAACATCAATGAGTGCTTTACCTAGTTATTCATTAACAAATCGACTTTTTCTTTTCGATTGGTAATAGAAATATTCGAATCGTTCGATTCGATCGAATGGTTAAAGTTTTAAGGCCCTCTATAGCACGCCATCTAAAACAAGAACCACAATGCTTTGCGGGAAATTAAACATCAGGTTCTTATATAATAACATCAATGAGTGCTTTACCTAGTTATTCATTAACAAATCGACTTTTTCTTTTCGATTGGTAATAGAAATATTCGAATCGTTCGATTCGATCGAATGGTTGAAGTTTTAAGGCCCTCTATAGCACGCCATCTAAAACAAGAACCACAATGCTTTGCGGGAAATTAAACATCAGGTTCTTATATAATAACATCAATGAGTGCTTTACCTAGTTATTTATTAACAAATCGACTTTTTCTTTTCGATTGGTAATATAAATATTCGAATCGTTCGATTCGATCGAATGGTTGAAGTTTTAAGGCCCTCTATACGAACATGTATGAGTGCTATCCTCGGTTATTCATTAACATGCAAGTACGTAATATTGAGGATTCCACAAATGTTTTTCAATTATTCTGCAGTCATTGAGGTAGGGGCCAACATAGTCTCCATTCGTTCGAATCGATCGATTCGATCGAATTGCTAGAGTCTTTAGGCCCTGTTTTTTGCTGGGGGGGAGGGGGTTATTGATTGACAAGTAAACGGAAGATCAATAATGAAGTTATCATATAACAACATCAATGAGTGCCTTACTTAGTTATTGATTAACAAATCGACTTTTTATTTTCGATTGGTAATAGAAATATTCGAATCGTTCGATTCGATCGAATGGTTAAAGTTTTAAGGCCCTCTGTACGAGAACGTGTATCAATAGAATCTTCGGTGTCATGCAATCTAAAATAACACTCACAATGCTTTGCGGGAAATGAAACATCAGGTTATTATGTAATAACATCAATTTGTGCTTTACCTAGTTATTCGTTAACAAATCGACTTTTTCTTTTCGATTGGTAATAGAAATATTCGAATCGTTCGATTCGATCGAATGGTTAAAGTTTTAAGGCCATCTATACGAACATGTATGAGTGCTATCCTCGGTTATTCATTAACAAGTAGGTAACATTGAGCATTCCACAAATGTTTTTCAATTATTCTGTAGTCATTGAGGTAGGGGCTAACATAGTCTCCATTCGTTCGAATCGATCGATTCGATCGAATTGCTAGAGTCTTTAGGCCTTTGTTTTTTGCTGGGGGGTGGGGGGTTATTGATTGACAAGTAAGCGGAACATCAATAATGAAGTTATAATATAACAACATCAATGAGTGCCTTACTTAGTTATTGATTAACAAATCGACTTTTTATTTTCGATTGATAATAGAAATATTCGAATCGTTCGATTCGATCGAATGGTTAAAGTTTTAAGGCCGTCTATACCAACATGTATGAGTGCTATCCTCGGTTATTCATCAACAAGTAGGTAACATTGAGCATTCCACAAATGTTTTTCAATTATTCTGTAGTCATTGAGGTAGGGGCTAACATAGTCTCCATTCGATCGAATCGATCGATTCGATCGAATTGCTAAAGTTTTCAGGCCCTTTTTTTTTAAACCCACTATTTGACAAAGTGTCAATGCTATCCTTGGTTATTGATTAACCTCAATTAGATAAAATAGTTACTCTAAACGCTATTTTTTCACATAATCAAGATTTATGAGTGCTATCCTCGGTTATTAATTAACAACTAGGTAAACGGTGCTATTTTGTAACATCATCAAGGATTGACTTTGAAGTCAATGAACTAAATATATAAGTCAATTATCATAACTTCATGACTTCTGAATTTGACTTAACATTCATATATTCTAACTAAAATTGATTTCATGACATCACGGATAGATACGATTCGAAAATTGAATTTTTCGATTCGAGTCGATGCGAGTGTATTGGACAACCCTCGCTTTTCCTATTTCTTTCTTCCTGTATTCTTTCAATTTCTTAGTTTCCTCATTACCTCATTACCTCAAATATCTTTCGTCGGCACCGGGTTGTTCAAAGGGGTTCTTTAAGGGCCATTTACACCAATCATATCTCAGCTCGGTTTTGTTTGTTTGCTGACGGAACTCTTTTAATAATGGGTTTTTAACTACGAGTCGTAATTAGGGGAAAACCTTATCTACCGGCAGGTAATAAAATACTATATCGCTTGAGTATCTTATACAACTACACACAACTAAGAAGGCCCAGTGGAAGATTAGCTTTTGCTAAACTGGTGCACTTTGTAAGTGTTTTGTTAACCTCCTTTAAATAGAGTTTATTATTATTAGTACTAACTGCAGCAACACCATTGTTATTTGTAGGAACATTTTGTTTGTTTCAAAGTTAAAGTTTTCAACAAATTGAATCTAACAATGGCGCCCTAGTGCCTACATGAGTAACAACAATAATGCTAGTCGTTTATATTGCATGTCCCAGTTTTCCGATTGTTTATCATTTTTTACTCTAATTGTAGCCTGCGTTCCATCCGGAATTTTCTTCCGAATTTTTTGATGAAATTCCGGATGAAAGGCAAGCTGTCCATCGGCAAATGTCTTTCTTGTCAATTGTGCTGTGCATTTCTTTAGGAGTCTTGATAAAGGATTGTTTAATGGAATACCGTTATCTCTCTATCTTGTGAGATAAGGCACGACGTACTTAAGGGACGGATATCAATAGTTTTTGTTGTTGATATTAGATCTTTACCTTCCTCTTTTCTAGGTGTTACAGTAATTGCCACTCGTTACTAATGTATAAGAACTAAAAACACTCTTATTCAGCTATCTTGATATTGCTTGTTCGTTTTTAATTACAATAATCTGATTCATTCCTTGTTGTCTTATTCAGCTATCGTGATATTGCTTGTTCGTTTTTAATTACAATAATCTGATTCATTCCTTGTTGTCTTATTCAGCTATCGTGATATTGCTTGTTCGTTTTTAATTACAATAATCTGATTCATTCCTTGTTGTCTTTTCTCAATCATTCATTGGCATTCTTTCAATCACTCTATCAACGAATCATCCATCCAATCATTCATATACACATTTAATTATCATGCATTTATTCATTTAGTTATTCAGTCATGCGCAAATGCGTACCTATAAATCATCCATCCATTCATCCACCAATCCATTCAATCAATCGTTCTTTTTTTCGTCCATTTTTCATTTACTCTATTTATTCATTAATTTATTCATTCTCTCGTTCGTTCATTTTCCAATAATTTTATTCATTAATCCATCACAATCTGTCAAACGTTCTCCCTAACCATTACCTAAAGCCCTTTGATTACCGCTAGTTTTTGCTGCGCATGCGTACTCCGCTTATCTAAAACAGGTGTTATTTTATCAAACCAGACGTAGATTGGTGGTATTGCTATGTATTACAATATATTGTTCAAATCCCACATCCAAAGACACTAATTTATCGATCGTACAATATTTCATGATTCAATGTATAGTCTTTATTTTATTAGTGATGGTTTTGTCTTAAATAGTCATGCTTAGTCAAGTGAAAAGTATATGAGCTCAATTCCCACCGTGATACTCACTTGACCAGGCATTATTACATTATTTGCTTATACCAAGTTTCATATTTACATTTATTTAGCTGTATTTTGTGTTTTCCCAGTCTTCCTTCGACTACACTAAAGATCCAACAATTTCAAGTTTTATTATTTTATTTCAATGACATGATAAAGGGAGTTACTAGTCGATAAAAGATAGTACATATGTTATTCTTCTGTAATATATGTAATACATATTACACACCAGAATCCACAAGTGTTTTCCGCTGACCGGCTATTCAGCTTGTTCAATGCTCGCCGACTAAGTTGGTACGGCTGGTCACCTTGATTGACAGGTCGTGATTGACAGCCGGTTTGAGGGAAATGGATTTCAATACCTACTGTACATTTCTGTATTGAACTAATAAATTTCTTCTTGACCATCTGGCGGGTTTTATTGGTGATGTCACCTCCCCATACTCCTGGTAGTAGACTTGCTAGCTGTAGTTGTACGGTTACGACATTATTACAATCTACTGACTTGTACAGAAAGTATTCTGTTATTATTTGTGTCGTCAAATCTTTGCGTGTTATTATTCTTGTTGTAACCTCTTTATTGAAGCCTCGGTTTTCTAGATCAGCTTTAGCTAACATGTTCTTGATCTGTGCTGTGGTTATCTTTAGATCATGATTAAAGATTCGATATTCATCTTTTTCATGCACGGCATGGGCTATTACTGAAAAATAAAAAGTACTAGATTTAGGAGCGATCAAAGATTCGATAGGGATAGTTTTAGTATCGCGATTAAAGATTCGAAACGTAATAGTTTAAGTGAGAACGATTAAAGATTCGATAGGGGTAGTTGTAGTATCGCGATTATAGATTCGAAACGTAATAGTTTAAGTAGAACGATTAAAGATTCGAAACATTATCTTGGATTTATGGGAATAGTTATGGTATGGTATTGGGAAAGCACGGGATTTAAAGAACAAGATACTATGAGTTATTTCGTATGGAAGATTGATTACCATATTTGGGGTGGTAACACAATGGAAGATATCATTGATTATATTTGTCATTATTAATATACCATTAGTTGAAATTCCAAATAGTTTATTTTTTTTCCCTTATGTCTTAAAAGCCTTGTCCGTCGGTCCTTCAGTCCATTGGTCAATATTTTCCCAACTGTTCGATATATATGGTTATATATGAATGTAATTGTTTATGATTTGTAATCTATATTTAATTCTTTAAATCAACAAGCTAATCTCGTAAGAATGTTGTATTCATTGATATCAGTGGTCGTCATAAGACTAAACTTAACTTAACTAAATTAGTAAAAACCTACTGCTGGGCCAGTACTACAAGATCGATGGATGAACGAATCAACACTCCATTACTTGATATTACTATACGAAACGTACTATTCAAATATACTTTTTTGAAGCTGCTGTTTAATGCATTTCGTGTATTGGCCAATTAAACCACTCATGGTCCTTTAAACATCGAATGGTTATTTGATGCTGGTAAAAGATGCAATGTTATTGATCTATGATATGTGATAGCCTTGGGGTTATGCCTCCCTTTTCTGTTCCTCTTCCCTCTTATGGGTTATGACCGCCCTAGCCAAGGGGTTAATCAGAGATTGTTATAAATCATAGATTGTTATAATGTAATCAAATCAACAAGTGATTTAGTATGTAGTAAGTACTATAAAGACTTTTAGAACTTACCTACAAGTAAAGACAGAACTAGAAGTAGATATTTGGTATCAGCCATAATGTACGAGTAGAAGGCGTCTAGTGTGACTATGATTAGTTCTGGTGCGGTATTTATCGTTATTAGTACGTCATCATAGCGTCATACGCCGTTATTGTATGTAAATACATTGTTTGAGTAAGGAAGCCAGTAATACCTACCATTATGAATGACTTCCTTGTAAGCGCTACCCTTCCTTCCAAGCTTTTTGGATAACTTGTGGCTTTAAAGTGACGGCGTGCTTCTAAAACGTACAATCCTTTGAAATATGGGAGTACGAGTGGGCGATATGTATACTATTTTAGTGTTGAGTGAGATCGCTAATTACCTTGCTTACGTACGGAGAGTATTAGTCACTTTGTTTGAATGTATTCCTTATACACGATTATTGGTGTTTTGTATATGGAATATAGAATATGTACATCTTGCCCACATGAAATTACCTACATCCTATCATATTTAGACTTGTACTTTTTGTCATCAACTTGTTATTATTCAATAAAGTCGTCTCGTCTGCTAAACCCTAGGCCTTCATCGGTTGGTTGGATAAGAGACGGCAACATACCTGACCGCAATTTAAGAAATATATATATATATACACTAAACCTGACTGTAGAACCTCTTTTACCACAATGCATTAGTTTAGTACGTTAAGTTTCCTCTAATCAAGGGCTTTATTGGTATTTACATAGTCAAGTTTGTATACTTCTTAGTGCGTTGCCATGACGATAGTCATAGCCACCTTAAACTACTGGTGTTTTTATGAGGGCCGGTAATGCAGCACGTGTTGTAGCCCTTCCCACCTGCGAGTCATTTCCATCCATGGTATTACAGTGCTCTCGAGTAATATCACAATGTCAATATTAGTCATCTCCGGCGGTAAAATACTATCCGGCTTGTAGTGAAATACAGGAAAAACTTTCTTTGTTTACCCGATCCAGTTAAAACAAGAATCACTCTAAAATAAACGATTTATTTATTTGTGATTAAACCCTCTTTAAAAGTAACGTGTTCTCAATAACTAGTAGTACAAGGAATGTTTGCTATACTTTGCTCAGCATACACAATCATAATCAATCACAATAAACTAACAAAACCAGGTTATATCGCAGCTATTGCTAAATACAACATTATGAATATAGATATGGGGGTTTGGTAAAAGTTTTTGATATGTTTTTTTAAACTTAATGAAAGTAATTAATTATTAATTCCTATGTTATATGTGATTCTTTTCTTGTTTTACTCAATACTATTTTAGTGGTTTTAACGTAAGTTTTTCTTTTGGTATATTTTCGTTCTTCATAACTCCTTTAGTCCACATTTATTGGTTTTATAACATTTAAATTAGAAACAGATTAAAGACAGACCGATTGCGTGTAATAATAGGCGAAGCAATAATATAGGTCAATCACTGTCTGATATAGTGAGTCTGTTAGATTAAAGTCCTATATAGTCTTCCCGGCTGTATGTTTTCCTTGAATCTCATTTCAATAGCCAGATGAATGATGGCGACTCTTACCATTATTAGTACTGTCATGTTAATTGATAATTTCATTTTGAAATCACCACATGCATGCTGTAGAAATATATACTATGGCCGGACCTTGTGATGTTTGATGTTCATTTTGGGTTGAATATGAAAGGTTTTCATGCAGTTCTCCAGGTGGATAAGAAACAATAGTCAAGGTGTATATGTTGACAGGGCTGTCGGCCGTCTTTGTGGCAGTAATTGGTTCTTCCTGTTCTTTTTAAGCGAACAGTGTTTACTAGAGTGAAGAACAAGAGGAAGAGTCATCAATACAATTGGTCAAAATGTAGTTAAAACTAACTTGATTAAGTCCCGACGGTCTTTTTGCTACCCGGTGTGGTTGAAGAAATTATATAAAAAAACCTTTAACAGGTTTAGATGTTTTGTTTCAAGGGAAAATAATGTAAAAATCTATCGTTTAAGATCAATCAGGTTAAGTGGACTTGTTACCTTTTAAAATCTCTGTCATCGTTTCACTCGTTCATGCATGCATTTTGCTCGTTCATCCTTTCATTAATCTATCTATTCATCCATCTATTCTTCCATCCATCCATCCATCCATCCATCCATCCATCCATCCATCCATCCATCCATCCATCCATCCATCCATCCATCCATCCATCCATCCATCCATCCATCCATCCATCCATCCATCCATCCATCCATCCATCAATCCATTCGTTAGTTCATTCATTCAACCATTTATCTATCTATCCACCCATTCATGCATTCATCAGTTCATTCATTCATATATACATCCATTCATCCATATATCTATCTATCTGGGCCACCCATTCATATATTCATTAGTTCATTTATTCAGCCATTTATCTATCTATCTGGGCCACCCATTCATACATTTCAGTATTAGTTCATCCATCCATCCATACGTTAAATCATACATTCACTCATTCATTCACCAGTGTAGTCTAACCTTGTCAGACTGACTGTCATGACCTTTAATTCCAAGTATATATAATAAATGATAAACGTCACGTCTGGTACCTATATTTAATATTAAACAATTGCGCAAGTTGTCAAATGTCTTAATTACACCTCTTGTTGTTCTGGCATTCACTACCAGTGTCACGTGACATATCGAGCTTGTACTATAGGTAATATCATGACATTTGTAACAGTAACTTTACTGACGTTTCGAGCTTTAGCCCTTCGTCGGAGTGAGCAGCTTGTACTATGTTTGGCACTGATACATAGTGGTATTGTACTATGTCATATAGTTATGTTATTGTAATAAGCAGCCGCGTGTTTATGCTCTTCTTTTACCCTTTAAGCATTTGTCTTTGATACGAGACTGCAAAACAACCCTAGCCACAGGTAGCCCAAGCTCACTATCTGTGGTCTTATAAGGCTTATATGGGAGAATATACGGCGATTTTTAAAATATACAAAATTTGCATAAATAATAAAAATAAACGTTCTTACTTGTTTCTTGTGTTGTACTTTGACTCCCTGTTAAGTTTCAGGTTATTTGGGGCATTTTTGAGCGAGTGTCTGAAACTTAACAGGGAGTCAAAGTACAACACAAGAAACAAGTAAGAACGCTTATTTTTATTATTTATACAAATTTTGTATATTTTAAAAATCGCCGTATATTCTCCCATATAAGCCTTATAAGACCACAGATAGTGAGCTTGGGCTACCTGTGCTCTATAGCTAGCTGGGGAAATGTGTACATAAGGTTCAGACAAGTACAAAGCCGCGACCCTTTTAACCGTAAACGGATGTAGGTCTAGCCACAACGCTTGTACTGATTTTTACAGCACCATAATCAAATGTACGCATCTTTGCCTGGTAATGATTGTTAAAGCACCATAATGTGCGCATCTTTGCTTTTAGATAACTTCTTAAGAAAAACTTTCTTTTGACTTCGCATTTCTCTTGCTGGTAATTCTTGTTTTTTTTATTTCCTTCTTCTGTCATCAGTCATATTATAATGGTGAACTTCTGACCTAAGTACCGGCATTGCGCAAACTACACTAAATAGGTCAATCACCACCTAGCAGTTACTAACCGGTTTAACCTGTTACGGTAAAGTTTCTATTTATTTAATGAGAGTAGTGATGTACATTGATGTAAGATGTTCTTGGTAGTGTAATCATGTTGTATGTCCTCATATTAGTTATAATACTCTGCCAGTTACCGGTAAGTACTTATCAATGTTAGAGTGAAGGTATTGTACCAATGAAATAGGAATAAGACTAACACCTAAGTAGAGTGAAGATATTAAACATCTAAAATAGATATTAGGATAAAAACCTTAGTAGAGATATAGATAGTAATAAGTCTAATGAGACTAATACACCTTAGTAATAAATAGTAATAAGACTAACACCTAAGTAGAGTGAAGATATTAAACATCTAAAATAGATATTAGGATAAAAACCTTAGTAGAGATATAGATAGTAATAAGTCTAATGAGACTAATACACCTTAGTACATGCAGTGAAGGTACTAGAGTGGTTTTCATTAACCCGTGAAACAAAGTGTAATAGGGAAAGAGTGATAAAGTGTATTAATGTGTGATAGTGCTATTGAACAAATGATTATAAAACACAAGTTAAAGTTAAAGTGTAATAAAGTGTATTAAAGCATATTACGCTAAAGTGTGTTTCACGGGTTAATGAAAACCACTCTAAAATAATGAAATAGATAAAAGACTGATACACCTTGGTAGAGTGAAGGCACTAAATTAATGTGATAGACATAAGACCCCGGGGGGGGGGGGGGGGGGGGGGGGGTACTTGACCCAGTTTCTGACGGGGACGTTCCGCTGGTACCTCTAAACCCTGACCCTATTTAAGACAGCAGAATCCTAAAAATATGTACCCTATTTCAAGACAAATTGGTAAAAAGTAGACCCTATCCAAGACTCAAGGGGGAAATTGTATACCCTAGGTAAGGCAATTTAAGGCAAATTAGGCTAAATTGTATACCCTATTCAAGACGCCAAGGCAAAAAACCATACCCTATTTGGCGGAACGTCCCGTATAGTAAATATAAGGGAGTACCCCCCCCCCCCCCCCCCCCCGGGCATAAGACTAACACACCTTATAAGTAGAGTGAAGGCATTAAACCTGTGAAATAAATATTAGACATTAGAAATGTTTAATCATATTGACCGCAATGCACATGATGTGAATTCAGGCATTCTTCTTGTAAATTAGCCTACTCAATTGTTTTTATTCAATGAGATGCCTGATTCAAATGTTATCAGTACTCTTGTCACCAGGTTTCACCGTAAAGAGAATCGTCTGATAGTGAGATAACTACACTACAAACCAAACCAGTTCCAACTAAACTTTATGATATGGCAAATATGATATTTGTTTTTTGCCTAGCTTTGTCAGTAGTAAAGGATTGTCAATAATATCAACATAGTAGAACTATATATAGGTTGCCATTAACTGCTGTGTTACCATGGTTATCATGTCGTGACCTCCCATGCTGTTTAACGTTAATCAGGAAATACCAGCAGACCTCTAGCTTGACGGATATCGTTAACTAAGCGGGAGATAGCGACAAGTTGATGCAAAATCCTCGCTTGTGATTATTACATGTGTATCATTCTATCTGTATGCAGTAGAGTAAAATGGAATGAAGTTGTTTGTATGGGAATGGTCGTTGTGTAGATGTGGTCGTTGTGTAGAGGTGGTCGTTGTGTAGAGGTGTTCTTTAAGTTGTATGGGGTCAGTTGTGGAAATAGTTGCCGTTTTGTATAGGTGGTCGTTTTATATAGATTGACGAACGATATAAACCTGTATACACCTATTTCAAAAAACGTTGTCAGGAGATCTGCAAACTGAGACCGAAATGAATTTTGAGGTACGGCAGTTTTTTCTCATTGCGTGCACTTTCTGGCTTCGGATATGGCGATCGAAACAGGGCCAGGCCTGGTTTTTGCAGTACGCAATTTTCCTGAATTCATTTCGGTCTCAGATTACAGATTCAGATCTCCTTCTGACAACGTTTTTTGAACTAGGTGTATATCGGGCATACATACATGTTCAGTAAGCGTACCTGATATCAAGGGTGATCTTAGGGGTTAATGTATACTTTATGAAGAGCTAAGAGTACTCCAGACTCTCCAGGATATCGACTCTTTTAATGTCAAGTACACAGTATTGTAAGACAACAATGACAATGGGTGAACACAGATATAAGGACGTCACATGATTGATTGATCACGTGGTAATCAAATATAGATGAATGAAAAAGCTATTATCTTGATGCAGCCATAAATATTTCATACTATCAGGATATATATTCATGTTGTAAATAGAAACTAGTGAGTAAACTAGTATAGGCCGCGCGTCGGTGTTTGCTATAAACGATAGGTAAATCCCCCCAAAAAATATCGAGCAAGCTCTCCAACCTAAAAAAAAATCGTGCAACGTCAATATGGCAAAAAACAATATAGCTGCAACACTGGAGGGCGAAAAAGAAATTTCGGACACGCTGAAAATCACAATGGCCCGTCCCTTAGCCCTTCGTCGACTATTATTCATGTTGTATTCAAATTGCTTGTCTTTCAGGGATGTCATCTATCTGGCAAGCTTTCCGTACAGCTGCTGGACTATAAGAACGCTGGCTCACAGGCGTATGATGGAGGGTGTTGTGATAATATTAAAATATGTCTTAATGCATGTGACAATATGTTCATCTTGTGCTTAGCAACGAGCACAGCATCCGATGTATGTTCCTTATACAAAGGCGAAACCACAGCAACCAGTAGTGATTCGTTCTCTTTTTCAACCTCGCTTGGTAACAGCATAAAGAACCCACTGTTCTACTCCTACAAGCGGTGGCAGGTAAGGAGGGGGAGGGGGGGGGGGGGGGGGGGGGGAGGTGTGCTCAACACCGAAACACTGCAAATAAAACTGAAAAACATTTCAACAACACCTATCTCTCACCAAATATTACGAGCACCACTGCATGCTTTAAAAATCACCGCACACCGCAGCTTTAGAAAAGCAAACACCGCACACCGAAGGCACTTACATCACCGCAACATCGCACTTAAAATGTTCATCAACACCGCAATCTCCCATGTCCCCCTCGGTAAGCTGGATCAATCAGACTGAAACTTTAGATTAGACCTCACTATGACTAGTGTCAGGGTCAATGTCTACGTATGTTGACGACATGATGGTGAATCTGCTATAAGTCAGTGTTGGTATTTGAAAGATTTGAACACAGGTGTAGTGATGTTAACGAGTTGTGATGATTGTCCTTAGAAACGACTGTTTTTGTTAGTGTCTGATGTTTCAGTGATATTTATTTCCAGTGATATGTAGACAGTTTGCTAGCCAACTATGTTTTTTTAGGGATAAACAAGATTAGAATAGAATTGTCCGCATTGATCGCTGTGTCACGTTGTCTGTGTTATTTTACAGTCTCTAAAGTTCTCTGTAGAAGTATGGGACCAAGACAGCTATTATAATGACTTGGTGGACAAATATTCAGTAATAATATCCAATCCACCCAACTCACACTTGACTGCCAACACAAGCTACCGTCAGACGTTGAACGGGAGAAGATCGAGTACGAACATTAACATCAAGGTACCATTATGATTATCGACCATTATCATTATCATTGTCATCATCATTGTCATCATCATCATCATTATCATCATCATCAGTGTCATCATCATTGTTATCATCATCATCATCATTATCATCATTGTCATCATCATCATCATTGTCATCATCATTCTCCTCCTCCTCATCATCATCACTATATTATTATTATTTTCATCATCATTTTCACCACCATCATCATCACTATTTTCATTATCTTCTCTATTTTTTTCCATCATCATTTTCATTGTCATCATCATTGTACATGTCATTATCTTGTCTATCATCATCATTTTGTCGCAGTTTTTTTTTTGGTCAGCGGTCAACGAGCAAGATGGCAGCGAATTTTCCCGCTCCTGACCTCTATCGCTTTATCATCTCATAATCTGTCAAAGTCACGTAATTTATATATATGCGTATTTGTTTATGTTATGTAACATGTCTGTTATAAGTCAAAAAGACATAGAGGATATTTTGGACAAGAAACTGAGTCCATTAGTTGCAAAGTTGATTAAGGTCGACGAAGTACTTCAATCTATTTCGTTCCTGAGCAGCCAAAAGTTCGATGATTTGAACAAGAAAATATGAGGCCTTGAATCCATGAACAAGGAACTGGAGGCTACATATCGGTTCTTGAATAATCAAGTGACTATGCTATGCCACCAAGTTGGAGATCTATAAGGGGAGCAAACGATGAGTTAGATTATTATTGTCTTCATGTATGATCTATATGTTCATCAATAATTATTGTTCATGTCATCGTTATCATCCATCGATCATTATAATTATTGTTCATGTCATCGTTATCATCCATCGATCATTATAATTATTGTTCATGTCATCGTTATCATCCATCGATCATTATAATTATTGTTCATGTCATCGTTATCATCCATCGATCATTATAATTATTGTTCATGTCATCATTATCATCCATCGATCATTATAATTATTGTTCATGTCATCGTTATCATCCATCGATCATTATAATTATTGTTCATGTCATCGTTATCATCCATCGATCATTATAATTATTGTTCATGTCATCGTTATCATCCATCGATCATTATAATTATTGTTCATGTCATCATTATCATCCATCGATCATTATAATTATTGTTCATGTCATCGTTATCATCCATCGATCATTATAATTATTGTTCATGTCATCGTTATCATCCATCGATCATTATAATTATTGTTCATGTCATCGTTATCATCCATCGATCATTATAATTATTGTTCATGTCATCGTTATCATCCATCGATCATTATAATTATTGTTCATGTCATCGTTATCATCCATCGATCATTATAATTATTGTTCATGTCATCGTTATCATCCATCGATCATTATAATTATTGTTCATGTCATCGTTATCATCCATCGATCATTATAATTATTGTTCATGTCATCGTTATCATCCATCGATCATTATAATTATTGTTGTACCCTAGATCCATACCATCATTATCATCACTAACATCATTTACCAAGTAATTAACCATTGTCCAATCACATTCAAGGTGTTTTGTGACGACTTTTACCTTGTTCCTGACTGTTCAACTTATTGCAAGTCACGTGACGATGCCTCTGGTCACTATACATGTAACTATAGCAACGGACGAAAGGTGTGCATGGAGGACTGGTACGGTAAAGATTGCCTGACGTATTGCAAAGCTCGACATGATGCTAAAGGACACTACTACTGCGATTCACTCGGACAGCGGCTGTGCTTATTAGGGTGGACTGGGGCTAATTGTACAAAAGGTAAAGATAAATATATAGGTAAATGTTTTTGAAACTTGTAACATCGTAAAAAATGTTGACTTAACTGTACTGACGTTTCCTATACTAGTTTACTCGCTAGTTTCCGTTCAGGTTAAATATAGTTATCCTTAAGACATGCTTATGGATGTATTTCTATTCTTTGTAGAAAATAAGACAAGTACTTCTGCAGCAAGGCACACCCTTAACCCGTCTCGTATCATCACATCAACAACACGATCCGCCTTGAACACCGCTGATATCAGTACTTGGCCTGTACCTAAATTAACTTTTACCGACAACGTTCCGAGGGGAACTAGTATTTCCGACATTGTACTGAGTGGTACTGCCACTTCCGACACTGTACCGAGTGGTACTATTACTTCCGACACTGTATCAAGTGGTACTGTTACTACCGACATTATACCGAGCGGCACTGCTACTTCCGACAATGTACCGAGTGCTACTGCTACTTCCGACAATGTACCGAGTGGTACTGCTACTTCCGACAACGTTCCGAGGGGAACTGCTACTTCCGACACTGAACCGAATATTCGGACTGCTATTCCTGACCATGGTTCAATCTGGCTTTCAACCTCATCCATCAATCCGAGTATGTCTATGAATTCTGAAGGCCCGAAAGGCCTTACGAGTTCCGACAATGGCCCGATAGGCCTTACGAGTTCCGACAATGTTCCCACGAGTTCCGACAATGGCCCGATAGTCCCTACGAGCTCCAACAATGGCATGAAAGACTTTACGAGTTCCGACAATGGCCCGATAGTCCCTACGAGTTCTAACAATGTTTCTACGAGTTCTAACAATGTTCCTACGAGTTCTAACAGTGTTCCTACGAGTTCCGTCAATGGCCCGATAGTCCCTACGAGTTCTAACAATGTTCCTACGAGTTCTAACAATGGTACAACCACGAAGACGGTTCATTCCTCGTACAGTTTAGACACTCTTATCCAAGTCTCTTACAAGACGTCTAATGTCGTCATACCTTCCCGCCATAATAGACCAGATGTGACGTCATCTATACAAACATCACCACTAGTGACGTCATTGCTAAGTCACGTGTCCACATACACGATGTCTACAGTATCCATGATCTCTGGTCCAACAACCGACTGTCCACCACCCCCATCGTATTCTACATCAGTATTGATGAATATTGGTTCATGTCAACATCAAGTAAGTATTCATTCCACCACTATTTATCAATTTGCAGTGAGGCTTTGCGTTTTCCGTTCCCAGACGCTTTCGTGTTACGTAAAAAGACTTGCGTAGTTTGAGTGCGTTTTATGTTGAAAAACATGTTTACATTTCATTTTCACATGTGTATTTCTTTATAATTATGATCATGCGTACATTACTTACAGAATATAAATGCTACTGTCCAAACAATCAGCCCGATAATTGTGGAAGAACTGCATAGCATATGCATCCCAAATATGAACAAGTGTAACATTGCTGTTTGCTGGTCTCCTCACATAAGGTAAGACATCTTCAAGACAACATCAGTATGTTGCTAGGAGATAGTTGAATGAGCCTCGCTGTTTGATGCACAATAAATGGCATAATATATTTAAACTGATTGATTTATCTTTGCAGGTTTCAGTTAATGACAAGTGTGTTTGAACAAGAGAAGGATACCGTTACGTATAAGTTGCAAGCAAAACTAATCGGTGATAATAAAGGTTTGTATACTATGATTGTCAAAGTGTTGATACAAAGATACGTCGTTGACATAAACTGGTTTGCTATCATTCACAGTCTTCGTGCTGCCAGAGATCTTACTTGAAGCCGTTCTCTCCCTTACTGACGCTATCGAGGCTGTAACATCCTGTAGCTTGGTAGAGGTATCCCTGATACACAACACTAAAGGACAGACGAGAGGGTCATCTCAGCACAACTCACACTCCTCCACTTTATATATTGGTGTTGGTGCGACTCTTGTTGTCGTCGTCTTGGTGATGGTAGCAGCATTTCTATGGAAACGATTTAAAAGGTAAACTAGTTATCCACGAAATGAATCCAGGCCTTACTCACCACTTGTGGTGACCATTAATTCAGCGTCTGACAAGAAGGGTGCGATTACCGCCTGAAAAAATCAGGATCTTCTTGCGAGTATATGGCCTTTTAGAAGTCATGATAGTTCTTTATATTTATTTCTTTGATTAATTGATTAGTTGTACCTAGAATCCCTTGCAACGATTGGTTAATGAGACGCAAATCATATGAGCATTGTATAGGCTTGTACACGATTGGTTAATGAGACGCTAATCATAAGAGCATTGTATAGTCTTGTACACGATTGGTTAATGAGACGCAAATCATAAGAGCATTGTATAGGCTTGTACACGATTGGTTAATGAGACGCTAATCATAAGAGCATTGTATAGTCTTGTACACAATTGGTTAATGAGACGCAAGTCATATAAGAATTGTATAGGCTTGTACACGATTGGTTAATGAGACGCAAGTCATATAAGAATTGTATAGGCTTGTACACGATTGGTTAATGACTGTTAGTATTGCTATTTCCAGGAAACATACCAGGGCACTCAGAGTACATCCGTTAGATGACAAGGGCTGTAGAACTGAGTCAGACGAATCGTTAGATCAAGCCTTCTTGCTTCATGATTTAAGGTAACCCACAATTAAAACAGCTTTTGTAAATCCCAAAGTTGAAATGCTGTTATTTGTTACTGTTGTGAGTCTTCTTGCACGCTTACATCTCCAGTAAACAGGGGCGGATCCAAAAATTTGTCAGGGGGTATCCCAATTGCAAATGAAGGGCTCCTAAGGTGTCCGGTCACTGAATGTCTCAAATAAAATAGGGGTAATTGCGGCGCTAGGGGAAAGGACACCCCCAAGATATTGATCTGCCACTGGTAAACGTGGTGCTTTACTATCTACATATATAGGTATTTAATACACTGTGCAGTAATTGATAATGTTCTGTGTGGATTTATTGTAGGATTTATCGTGGGTATCAGACAAGTGAATAACAAACAAGTATAAACAATGTAAATAGGCTGTAAATAATCATTTATTACTGAATAATTACATATTACTCAGCTAAAGTCGCACTAATTATTGTTAGGGGGTGATCATGTCTTGTGATGTAGACTCAGTATTGGAGACATTGACTTGGGATCAGTACACCCCATGATGTAAAGGATAGTATCGCATGCTGAACTGCAGCAGTAGTGATCAACACCTATGAACACAATCAAAGCTTTTTACTCTGATATCGATGTGATATTGGAATTGACTCCACTCAGTCCAATTGCCATTATAAAAATAGATACACTAATTCCTATTTTGTAATTTTCTTTTTTATATGACAATGTTCTTGCAAGTAGGTGTAATTCTATAGATAAATAAATGCAAAAATAAATGCACACAAATTTCTCGAACGTGCCAAAGGTCGAAAGGAAGAGTAGTTTCAATCAATTCATGTCTAAATAGGAAAGGTAATCAATGTCGTACCGTTAAAGGGCAAAAGTGTCAAAATGTTGAGGAGGAGGCAACTATAAACATCGGTTTAATGGTTGAAAAACAATACAGTGAAATAGAGATTCTAAGAGGAAAAAGCCTGCCCTTAAAGATAAAAAAGGAACCACGAGTGAAAAAATAAAGGAAGCTGCTTTTCAAAAGCACACGATGGAAGTTTTCGATCAGACCTCTCGTATACTCTGGCATACCCACATGGATCTGAAGTTGTAACACTTTCTGGAACTGATACGAGCCGTTTACATTGATTGACTTTTTAGACATATGAATTTATTGAAGCGACGGTCGAGGAATTTGTCGGAGAGGCATGAATGCATATCTCAAGCATGTTAAGGCCTGGGTCAGACGCCATTTTAGCTAAAATCACTATTTCTAATTTTTCAACCGTTGCTTTAAAAATGTTGTCATGTAACTTGACCAAATGTTTAGTTTTAATGAGTTTTTGCAATTTTTGCTTGTTGAATGGCATTTGAGTGGTCACGTGACCATACATGAGGTTTAGTATTTATCAAATATTCAATGCAAAATGGGGTAAATAGAGAAACAAAATAAAATGATTAATATTATGTCATTAGAGGACTTTCTTAAATAGCTTTCGACGTAGGCTTGGAATGGATGACTTCGTCTGAACAATGAGGAGATATATGGATATTTGTAAAAAATAGCCTAGTCACGTGACCTTTTTTGCCAAATATCTCCTAAAGAACCAATGATGGACAACCATTCCAAGCCTACGTCGAAAGCAATTTATGAAAGTCCTCTAATGACATAATTTTAATCGTTTTATTTTGTTTCTCTATTTACCCCATTTTGCATTGAATATTTGATAAATACTAAACCTCATGTATGGTCACGTGACCACCCAAATGCCATTCAACAAGCAAAAATTGCAAAAAATTCATTAAAACTTAATATTTGGTCAAGTTACATGACAACATTTTTAAAGCAACGGTTGAAAAATTAGAAATAGTGATTTTAGCTAAAATGGCGTCTGACCCAGGCCTTAACATGCTTGACTCGCCCTTTGCAGCAGCCACTGCAGCATTGTCGACAGCAACTCCACATTTGGGGCAATTAAATTTGTACTTGGGTTGAATCCAAGCTCCACGCAATTTCAGAACATAATCAGCTGAGCAGTATAACCTGTTGTACAGAGACTGTACGTGTCCCGATACTTTTTTTACTCCCTTTTTCCTGATAGTCTACAAGCTGAGTCCAATGTAAAGTAAGCCTTGTACAACACGTGTTCTTACCACAGGAAGCCCCTGTTAGGGCGAGTCTGATAAAAATACGGCGAAAAGCAAAGGAAGCCCATTAGTTCCAGATTTGTGGCTGAAATATATTTTTGTGCACTGAGTTCGAGATGTGTGTACTGAAATTATATTTGCGTATTGAAATCGAGATTTTTGTTTTGCACTTGTGGGCCACCGTAATTTATAGGGTTGAATAATCATATATATTTATGTGCTCGGAGCATGCGCAATTTGAGTTTTCTATTTTTACCAGTAATTATTTATAAGGGGCTGTTTATACGATGGCGAGTTGTCCCTGCTAGCCGGGTTATCCCGGCTAGAAGGGACAACTCGCTTCCATATAAACAGGCCCTTACTCTCAGTAGGCTTATTCCTAAAAGTCTGAGTGAATATACTCGTTCACCACTATCTTCACCACCAAAATAGCTAAATATCGTAGCCGGGCGTGAGGATTACACGCTCTCTCAGGTATGAAGTCTAGGTGAGAAGTATCTCGAATGCCCTCGTGCCACATTTAGGTATTTAAGCAATCGTTTGCAACAATTCTGCCCATTTCTGAGAAGCTACGCCATAGTTACAGCATCATAGACGAGTTTTTTCCCCTCCCTCCCCCCCTTCGGCGACGTTCACATAAGCCGACACAGTTTCCTCACTCCCTCTTTGCCTCGGCAAAATTCGATTCTCCTATAACTCAACTCGCCAGGGCGAAGAATAGATGAGCCACTTTGGGGGTGAAAATGATGTACTTGCTGTATATCTATCCTCAGCTAACCAGCGGGTAAAGTGGAACTACAATTTCAAGTTTATGGACGTTTTGATTTACACAAGAAATTCAAATATTTACATTAATTACGCATTTAGTTGTACATGTTTTTTTCTTTATTCAACCTGCAGTTCCTCTTGTAAAAAGGTTGACTGAGTAAACCAAAAAAACTGTGGGTCTTTGATATTGATTAATTGTTCCTCTTTTGTATGTCTTCTTTTTTTGTATCCCTTATCTACTCAACGTTTTTGAAATTAGTGTATATAGGTCAGGGTTGGGAATGAAGATCATCCAGATACTAACAGGAATATGTTTTCATTATAGTTAAGAATATCACCGTCGCGAAGATGATGATCTTGCATTTGATATGAAACAACTTTACTGCAAATAATAGGACACTATAGCAATTTGATTGTATTTCATGGATACAGTGTTTGTACTCTATTCCACAGTAGCAATTTTTTTTATTTCATGGATTTCTAATGTTTTCGCTATTTTGTGTGCGATATTTTCAAATTGTTTCGCTCCAAACGTGAGCCTTTTTAAATTAAAATAAAATTGAAATTAATATGCAAAAAATACGTTTTAATTTTAATTTACTTCAACACGTTTTAATTTGAACAGTGGGTCGGCTTGTTGCTTGGTTTTAATGAGACTCGCTTGCAGGTTGAAGTGATAAGAGCAGTAATATGAGAGTCCACCGATAACGTACTGACTAATGAAATTACTCCAATTGATCTGTTCTTCGTGTAAGGTACAGGGCAAACACTTTCAATTCCGCTACCGTCCATTGTTCTAAATCATTTGATCGACATGGTGTATTTACCCAGCCGTAGATCACCTGACCAAGACAACGTGTAGAATACACACACACTCTATTATACGCTTACAGCTTCCATCAGCGTGGATCTATTGACTTCAAGACTTCTGTAGTACAACTGACTGGCAAGTTACAAACAGGTAAGTCAAATACAATTGCCTCAGTTAGTTTGAAGGACTTGACTTGACTTGACTTTTGTTTATTCACACGTATAATTATATTTACAATAATGATATAACAAATAGTAAAATATAACGATTACATTCTTTATAAAGTATACTATGTTTTGAGTTACAGATATAAGGAAAAAGAAAAACGTGTGAAGGGCGAGTGAAAAACGCCTTTTTGCTATTCATTGTGTACTCTTCATATTATGTATTTAATAGTTAAAAACACATGTTTTAATGAGTATTGGTCACAAAACAAAATCATCAATATCTCTCGTCTGTTGTAGATAACAAGAGAGGATTATTTAAATTGCGACTTTGGTCCGTTGACGGAGAGCTAGGATCCCAGTGTTGATATGATTCAAGACATGTAAATTTATACAACAAGTTTTTAGTATTTCCTCAGTAACAGAGCGGTCTGTTTTAATCGCTTTATAAACATTGCATTATAAATTAATTACCTGAATTCGTGTTCTGTTTTTGCATAGCGGAAAAATTGTTGTTATTGCAATAAGTAGTCAAAATACTGCCCGGTTACTGGTGCCTTTAGTTATATAATCCTTTCAATTCATGCCCGTCATGGGAGTAAAAGTAATAACTCCAATTAACGCCCTATTACTGATATTCATAAGGTAAAACTGTTTTTAAACTTAACACTAAAAAGAAAAGTGTAACAAACTGATATTTCGATCGTTGTTATCCTGTGAGGGGAATGGTAACTACACTGTAAACTGAGATCGAGTGTTACTTATTGATGTTTCGGACGATAATAGTCACTCGTTTGCATAAACGAGGCAGCAGGCTGGTCTTCTATATTAGTATTAGTATTTGAATTGATGTTGAATTGATGTTGAAAGAGTTTAAAAGCGTTTTTTAAAAAAACATTGCCATTCAACAAAATCGAACGGATCAGTTGAAGCAAATGTTGAAACCGTTTGCCCGGGTCTTTACGGACGTTTTTATAGAAGTTAAAAGTGACAAACCATTGTTTATCTATCTGTACACTTGATTATGTTTCCTGGGAATTCTTCTCCAGATACGCAGTTTAGATGTTCATTAAATATTCATCCAGAATGGTGTTGAGTGATTTGGGTTTCTTGTGTTTTGTGACATACATTAAGACACTAAAATATACAATAAATTAAAAAAATAGAAACACAGCTTTCAAGTGGTTCCATTTTAATTCATTTTCATCAGAATATCAAAAATAATGTCGTTCAAAATTCTTGACACGCATTTTAGTTGCCTAGGTTGTAGATCCACAGCATAAAGATGACCGTCGTAGATGGAACGAAAGACGTCTGTTTTATCAATTCCATACAAGTCTTATATTGGTCACAGTTATATGATTTTTCCTTTAATAGAGAGGCATAAATAGGTATTCTGCTCTCTTGATTTTCTTTGATAATGGTATCTTATTACCATTATGTCCGCGACGACCTGAAGTGTTTTTACTCCGACGAAGGGCTAAAGCTCGAAACGTCAGTAAAGTTAAGTTACCATTTTTTACGGTGTTACAACTTTCATTATATTACCTATCGTTTATATCAAACAACGACGTAGCCTATACTAGTTTCAGACTCGCTAGTTTCCATTGACATTGTAATTAGATACCATTATCAAGGCAAATCAAGAGAGCAGAAGTACTTATGATATATATAGATAGCTCATGTTATCCCTCTCAAGTGGATACATATACTCTTCTCGCCATCTAGTATGGTTAATTGAAGCGACTGTAGGGATCTGTTTCTGTTTGCCTTTACCTGGTGGGATGTGTAGAGTCATGCAGGCCCCAGCGGTTAGATCTATTAGACCTGCTGTTTTTTCCTGGGGGTATTCATCGAAGTGCTTTACTGGGTACGTCTGAAAGTGAGTACTATTTAGCGAGCAGGCCTTAGCACACTGTATGTATATGTTCTTTGGATGTTCTGTGTGATTAGTGTTGTTGTAAAAACAAACACTTTTACATAAGCACTTAAGAATTGCATAGCATATTTTATAAAATTAAAGGAGCTCAAGGAGCTCATGTGGTTACTCTCACTTGTTTAGTTAAGTGTTAGACATGATGATACTATAAGTTTCTGCAGTGAAATGCTGCAATGCTATTCGAGTGGCTTTTGAATTTAGAGTAGAAGTTAAAAAAATAGAAAAATAATTATAGACCTACTTTAAATTTAGATTAAATGGAAACTAGCGAGTAAACTAGCATAGGATGCGTCGGTGTTTGGTATAAATGATAGGTAATAGAATAAAAAACACCGTAAAAAATGTTGACTTAACTTTACTGACGTTTCGAGCTTTAGCCCTTCGTCGGAGTAAAGTAAGTTTCTAGTTTAACTCGTCTATTATCGATATTTTTGTTTAGTGGTCACGTATAAAGAAATAACCCACCCCACCATCAAATATCAAATGGAGGGGGGAGGGGGAGGGGGAGGGGGAGGGGGAGGGGGGAGATTTAACGTCACGTCACCATCAAATATGAAATGGACCGCCCCCAAACCACAAGTGCATTGTTCAACTTATTAAAAACACTTAGTGGTTAATAAAACCTGACCACTAATTATTGAAAACAATTTACATAAGAATTAGCGTCAGATAGCGACGCGGGTTATATTTTCAGAAAAGAATTGCTTATATATAAGTATGCTTTTTCAGTCAAGACTTATTGCTTCATTAACACATGAAGTAAGGTTTTTATGCCTGGTTTTGAGCCATCTTAAACCCCATTTACACGACATCATTTTTGGCCCGGCACTCCAAACTTTAGGTACGCGGGCCGATTGATTGTGGCCCGTCAAAATCGCTTTTACACGACAAATGTAGACGGGCCAGTTTATCTATGGGGCACTCCAAAAATTTGAAATGGCCCGCCTGATTTCCTGAGCCCTTGCTGTAGTGAGAGCCGTTCCACGTAAGCTTCGAGTATTTTCAGAAATGGTCAGATACAACCCACCTGTAACTTTGCATGGTGAAGGTAGTTATGAGCAAGTAATCATATGGGCAATATTAGGTCGTTTCATTTTAAAGCGTTCACGTGACATCCGTTCAAAGTTTGACCTATTTTCGGCTTAATTTTGCACTCTGAAATTCCGAAAATTTGTAAAGTTTGTAGATCTCGTGCGGCTTTTTTGTATTCAAATTTACACGGTATCATTACTTGTGCAAATTAAAAATCGTACAATTAAAAATGAATTTGTAAATGTTTATTAGTATTTTACCTGACGCTCATCAGAGAGAGCAGAAACAACGCACTTCGGTATCTTTAAACAACGCACTTTGGTTTATGTTAGATATTCTTTACATAGATAGATAGAATTCAATTGTTATTTAGATAGGCTATTTATTCCAATTCACTTAGAATCAGCTAGGTTGTTAAAATTGCTTTATTTTATTTATTCATTGTAATTATTTTGAGGGCCATGTGTATATTTTCTTTAGATATTTAAGTGTTACCCTCTTTAAATAAAGTATTCTATTCTATTGTATCCTTCGATGTGCATAAAGTGTCTCATGGAACAAAATCATAGAATGTTTCCGCTGGTAGCACATTTTATGTCCAGTTAAAAAGATAAATTAGTACAAAATAGCGGTAAATGTGAAGATGTGAATTGCATGAAAGACCTGCAGTCAGTTTTAGTAAAATAGGGAATTTAATCCTGACTGCGGCCCGTATTTCACACCTGATCAGATACTTGTGAACAAAATAATTCGGCCTTTTTTATCTTGCACAAAAAATATCTGAGCAAGGGTCATATGAAGCAGTTGCAACTGCATGAGTCATTCTGGTTTTTCCACTTGTAGAACTGCAAGTAGACGCCGCCATTTTGCACGATCAAGAACGAGTGAGCATGTTCTGTATAATTTCCGCTGGATATTCGAACTCGTAGGCGCATTTAAGGTACGCGGACCCTTGTTTTGGCGGGCCGAGACTACCTACCTGATGTAGTCCCGGCACGCTTAAAAAGCAGGTACGCGGGCCGCTTGGAATTGCGTTTACACGGCAAATTTTACGAGTGCCGTGCCAGAAAAGTAAGGTACGCGTGCCAAAAGTTAGGAGTGCCGGGCCCAAAAATGATGTCGTGTAAATGGGGTTTTAGTCATTACCAGGCCGTAAAAGAGCTCGTCCACTAATGACTATATACACCTATTTCAAAAATCATTGTCGCAGCCGAAGCTACAGTCCACACTCTAAAGCCTGCAAAGGATGTCGGTAATATGGACTGAATATGTGATTTATTGTGCGCTTTTTAAAGAAATATTTGTTTCATAATCTTCCCCTGCAACAACTTGCTATGGTCATATAAAAAAACAAACACGTTCAACCACAACATGCTATGGATAAATCGATAACAAGAGAAGAAATACCGACATCCTTTGCAGGCTTCAGAGTGTGGACTGTAACTTTGATTGCGACAACGATTATTGAAATGGGTGTATATGAATACATTTAATTCAAAAACAGTATACTATGTGAATATACATGAAAAATAATCTGCATTGTGATATATACATCTCGAACTGGATGTACAATTATGCTATTATACTATTATACTTAAAGGACTTCTTACATCGAGTTATAGTTTTTAATTAAAAAAATTAATAGTGTGATCTTTTCCTCCATAGTTAATATTATTAGTAATATATTAAAAGTCACACTTCCCATATACAACGTTTTCTTTTAACTTGCTTTGTTTTGGACTTTTGTTCAACTAATTAAAATAAAAAAAAAACCAGTAGGACCTGTTAAGTTTGGCCTGTAAATATCAACATTGAACACAGTCTATAAAACATGCACCAGAAACTAGTTGGATCTCACGACACAAACGGTAAGACATCCATTCTATACCAATACCTAAATAATGAGAGCAATATGGTAAAAAGAGAGTGTGTAACGTTTCGTTGGGGTAAAAATGGTAACTCGGATATTCACGGTATAAAAGAGAGTGTTACTTACTGACGTTTAGGACATAAATTCTTTGTTGGCGTAGAAATGGCAACTTAAACACATATAAAACAGAGTGTTACTTACTGACGTTTAGGACATAAATGCTTTGTTGGCGTAGACATGGTAACTCAAACATATATAAAAGAGAGTGTTACTTACTGACGTTTTGGACGTTCATGAATCCTAAATTCGTCGGAGTAAAAAATGGTAGCTTATACACCATAAAACGAGTGTTACTTACTGACGATTCGGGTCACGTTAATGCTTCATCGTAAAGCATAAATGCTCTTACTGGCTCACAGTTGTAGTTTTAAGTCTGTTATCTAATGAGTTTTAAAAATGGCACCAATATGTCATAAAACTATAATTCATTAGGTTTCTTTTTACTGTATATGAAATATTTAATTCAATATAGTTATATCAGACAGTGGTTTTTAGTTTTTAGTGAATTATTTATAGGATTTACCAATATTCAATATACCTATATTATTTATAATTACTCACTGAAAGCCATGTTTTGTTGCCGAACTAGATAGCATATTTGACTTTATATAAAAAAATTAATTCAATATAGCTTATATCAGACAGTGTTTTTTTAGTTTTCAGTGAATTATTTATAGGATTTACCAATATTCAATATAATACCTATATTAATTAAAATTACTCAATGAAAATGTTTTATTGAAATATCCTACACTAAGTCATAACTATTGCTCATTGTTATGTCCAAAGTATAGTAATCTATATTTATGATTGCCGGGCTCTGTCAATATCTAGTATATATACTATATATAATTTTTAATTAAACCGCTATTGTTTAAAAAGGCTTTTGTTGAAAGATTTTTTTAATTTAAGTCGAGTTTTAATATAGATATATAATCAAAGGCATTCTATGGAAATAATCCCCCCTCCCTGGTCAATCTTAGTTTAAGAGCCATTTTATGCAGCTCCTTCAAATATATAATAATAATAGTATTAACAACAACAATACCAAATATTCGAGTTTTGAACATATTTTTGACATTTTTGTTTTTCATGAAAATGTTTTTTTCAATTTTTTACTGTGACAAGACAATATATTATAGTTTTATGCCTGTACATCATATACATTATCTATATACGTACTGAGTTATATTCTTGTCAAAATTCACTGTAAAGCCATACCGTTAATTTTCGTTCGTAAATAAATTCTGACCAACCAGAGCTCGCGTACGATGTTTTTCACGTGTGAGAAAAACGATACGTCCAATCAGAGGCCGCGTACGGCGTTTTTTCACTGCGGGGAAATTCCCGCCAAGTCGTGGTTTGTTTGACGGGCGCGCGGTCGCTTTCTTTTTCATTCAGCTTCGTTCGCTCATTTAGCAAGTGTTGTTTAGTTGACAAACTCCAAAAAAAGCGATAAAAAAGTAAAAACAAATGGAGCCAGAACGAGTTGTAAACTTTGAAATTTCACCGGAGGATTATGTAGAAAGTCTCGAAAACAAAAACATGAAGGAAAAGACATAGAAAATTGATATAAAATTGCTGAAAATATTTTTGACAACACAGAGCGAGGAGCGAGAAGTCAACGAGCTATCTCCACAAGAACTAGATAAATATCTAACAGAGCTCATTTGCTCTGTGAGAAGAAAAGACGGAGGAGATTACGAGCAGTATTCTCTATATATATATAGTTTTTTTATATATAGTTTTATTTCTATAAATTTTTATTATTATGTATACTGTGAAGCGTTATAGAATTTTTACTATATAACGCTATACAAATTCAATAAATTATTATTATAATAATATTAATAGTGATATTTTATATATCGTCAATACCCTTAGAATTCAACAACCCTTTACATTCTAAGTTTTTTCATAAAAGGTTTAAAAATAAAGATGTTTAAAAACAAATTTTAAAAATATTATAAATCAATTTAAAAAAATATATTATTATAATAATCCATTTACCAAGAGATTCAATATCCAGTTCTTCCGGTCCATTACTTAGAAACCCTAACCCTTTTTAGTTTTTGGTGAACATGTTATAATCTATTTTTAATTGGATAATATGGAACTTGTATTAGTAGTTTTATGACCTATTATTGCTTACCATAATTAAATGGCGCGTTGTCGGTAATTGGAAGATGTTTTCTATCTAGATCTAGTTACTACGTTTTTTGTTTTGTTTTAGTTATTGCTTTCTTTCTTTCTTTCTCTCTCTCTCGTTATCTTTCTCTTTTTCTTAATTTCTCTGTTTCTTGCTCTGGTCAGTTTTCTCTGGTCAGTTTTCTCTGCATTTTCTCTGCATTTTCTCTGTTTGTTTCTCTGTTTTTTTTTCTCTGGTCAGTTTTCTATTCATTTTCTCTGCTTTTTCTCTGTTTGTTTCTTTGTTTTTTCTCTGTTTTTTTTTTCTGTTTCTTTCCCTGTTTCACTTTCTCTCTCTCTCTCTCTCTCTCCCTTTCTTTCTCTTTCTTTCTTCGTCTTTATCTTTTCAGTTTTTCTTCTTCGCCTACCGATAATATAATCACTCTCGTTTTTGATATAGACACCATATCTTGATTGAAACTATCCAGTGGTGCAGATTATTAATCTCTAGATATTTAAAATAGACTTTAAGCGTCCGGTATAGTGCAGTAATTGGAAAACCATACAAGGTTCTCTCTAGAATAATAGTTTTAATCAACACTATTATGATATAAAAGCCAGTTCTACAGTTAATTAAACCGAGTAGTCTCAATTATTCATTGCTTGTTCGGTATTCTTTCTGCTATATTTGTTTTAAGACGGCATTGAATTAAGACTAAGGAGTTTTTTTTTTACCAATGTGTTTCACTGACAGTTTTTCGTTATCTTTTTTTTTTGAAGGGTAAGGCTAATAAGCTGAAATAAAAGAGTATCTTAATGCCTTCAGTTTAATATATGTTATATGATATAAATTCCTATATTTTAATATTCAGATATATTCTATAACTGAACTCTAGCTTGCGTTTTACTTGCAATCGACTGTCGAGCTAGCATGTTGTGTCTGTTCATGGCCTAGAGCAGTAAGTCATCACTAAAGCCATCTGCAAGGTTTCTCAATACGAATACATTTACCCCTTGCATTAGTGACATGTTATTCATCCTTATAAACGAGCACTCAGTTTTTAATAGCGGACACACACTAGATCTCTTAAACAATTGTACTGTATATTGTAGGCACACTCTACGCTCAGCACTTGTCTCAGTTCTCCACAAGGAAGTCGCCGTGACGTCACTGCATGAGAATCGATCGATGGTGAAAGTGAACAAAACTGAGTCAGGCACTGTTCAGCTCTACGTCACAGGGAAGAAAGCTCACAACAAGCACTGTAGGTAAGACTCTTTGTTTTTAAATCAAGGTTTTTTTATGGTAGAATCAGTAGCATAAAACGGACCTTATTTCGATGACTGATTTGCTGCCATCCTCTAAGTGAATTTTAAAAGTGTTGAATTTGAACATTTTTTTTTAACCATGGTGAATACCGTTCGCTAAGGATGAATCCATTTTATCAAGTCTGAATCAATTCGTATATATTTTATGCATGTAAATTATGCTTTAGTTTTTGACTAGAAATGCATTGGACTTGTTTTATTTATTACATATTTAATCGACTTAGTTCTTATATATATATCTAAGACAGAAATATATCTGATCATGACAGTTTCATCATCGATCTTTGTATATCTGAAATCTCGATTTTTATTCCGTGTTAGTTGGTTTGCTATAAGTATCTTTTTCAGCAAAAATTAATTCATGATAATTACTAACGGGAAAACTGCAGCATCAGTGTGAATATTAAACATTGTAAAAAAAAGTGTAAAAAACATGATCGTTTTTAGAAGATTCATCGCTTATAAACTGTACTAAGGTCTTATACTCGATATAATGATCAGAACACAAATCATTTTTATCGGCCATATTGGTCTTTTATTTTTCTGCAGAAAATTTAATATTCAAGTTTGTCGTCTAACTGCATATTTGTTTTTAATTTTTTCGGTTTCAGTAAAGTGTTTCAAGTGCACGAGTGACAGTTTCAAGGATCGATATTTCGACCATTGAACACCAAAGGAAATTGACCGCTACAACTGAATAGAGTTTCACAGTTTTTTTCCTCCCTCAGCAAATATTAACTTGCAAGTCGAGTGTTGAGTGAATTAAATATCGCGGTATTCAATGTGGGTATATCGGATATTTAATATTAGCCATAGAAAGATAAGGCTGCAACGACCCCCCGGCAACATCTAAAGGTAATACAGCTCGTTTTCTGATTTGGGTAAATCTTCAGTTTCGTGTTTATCCGTTTTATATGTTAATAACTCTCATAAAGACAATGTTGTTCGTTTATCTTCGGTGGGTAGAATGAAAAGAGAGGTAGCGAGAACAAGTATTTGGATTCGTCAAGTTTCTAGTTCATTTTCTTAACTAATTATGCTGCATTGTTTTGGTTCATTTGTTTTGGCGCTGACGCTCATCATGTTTAAACATGAAGTCTACTTCGCCATAAGCAAGTAAACATTATATCAACGACGCGGCTTTTTTAACCGTTCTTGCATTAGTTAGTCATTTCACAAGCACTGTCTTTAATAGTTCAGCAAAGCAATAAGGTTTCCATTAATCAAACATATTGTCGACAATGGACGTTCCTAGTGAGTTCATTTACATACTAATATTTAGCTTCCTGTGTACATCATTGAATATACACAACAATTACATGAACATTGCACGTAATAGGTTAAGAATAAACTGAAATAACTCCCAGTCTGTCTGTCTGTCTGTCTGTCTGTCTGTCTGTCTGTCTGTCTGTCTGTCTGTCTGTCTGTCTGTCTGTCTGTCTGTCTGTCTGTCTGTCTGTCTGTCTGTCTGTCTCAATATTCGTTAATAGTCGTTAGTTACAGTCAGTCTTGTATGTCGTTTTTATTATTTGATTATATATTTTCAAGTATTTTTTTTTAAATTCTTCCTGCCACGCATCTCATTTTGTTTTCATTTACCATTTACCAAAAATGAGAGCAATCCCTCTCTTCGAGGCTTTTTGCTCTGCTCATTGATCCATTTATATCTTGGTTTATCATAATACAGTTGATTCATAGAATTAAAACCGGTTCCTTTGCAGTTCATGTTTAATTATGTATACAGTTAATCTCTTGTGCACATCTTAATATTGTATTTCATATAAATATTCATGTTTAATCGGGCTATTTTTACGCGCAAAGTGGTCAGACTTGTATCAATACTACAGCTTGTGCCATGACTATTATCTCTGCAGTGAGCACATTAACTACCTTAGAGTGAGCACTGTTACAAGCACTTTATGATTTACTTACTTATAGTACTTTTGGTAAGTAGCTTGAAAGGTTTTAAATGTTGAATAGCACTTCTCTTTGTCTTCCTCACTCTCATAAAGAACATTTTACATTTGCAAGGTGCACTTCATTCGTTAATCATCGACAAGTCGACGCCTGTTCGTATATATGTGGTCCTAGACTGTTTTTACTAAAAAACCTACATCGACGCTGCTGTTGATATATAAGACTGAAATGAGTTGAGCATTGGACGACGATTGATGGTAAGAAATAGATGAATCTTGATCACATTTGCTTCGTCAATTATTTGCAGTTTACACATAAAAAACGGTTAAGTTGCTTGACAATTCTTGTCGATTGATGCAGTTTTGTTTATGGAAAATTAAACGTCTTCTTTTTGATAGACGGAAATACAAACATTCTATTTTTGAGCCACAAATAGACCAGTTTACACATATAAACCGTAAACTTTCAAAAAAAATCATCTTGTCATTTTATATCTGTTTATGGCTGTTTTCGTTTATATCATATTTATGTCCACAAGTAGATTTTGCAAGCAGTTTACACACAAAACGTGAACGTTTATAAAATGTCGTTTCGTTGTAGTTCTGTGTAAAATTAACGAACAATTAAGTACACTTGTCTTTCGATTTCACAATAGCAGAACTACAAAGGCTGTATTTGTGACCACAATTGGACTCTCTTGGATTTCATTTCGCCTCATAACGTTTTTGATGTTTTCTATTTTAACCAATCAGCTGTCATGTTATCGACCTTAAAATGCTTTTTAGAAACAGCGGGCTAGGAAACAGGGCTAAGAAACAGTCGATCCGCATAAGGCCTCTAAAGTGGTTCTACAATCGTATCCAATGTCGTCTACAGAGCGAGGCCGGACAGCGCCCATCATGGGGCGGAAATATCCCTCTTGTTTTCCTGTGTTATCTTACTTTATAACCTAGATTGACATATTAATTTAGAGTTATTTACAGTAAACGAAAGGATATTTACTTTAGGGGATTTCGATAAAGCAAACTTTTCGTATCATTTTTTTATAAACAAAAAAAGCAATACCATCAATTTTGGAAAACAAAATAGTTTTTGTTTCCGTGAGTGTCCATTGCATAGATTGACATATTAATTTAGAGTTATTTACAGTAAACGAAAGGATATTTACTTTATTTACTTTACTGTTTAGCTTTTCTATTGTCCACTTCTTGTTCAAATTTTGCTCATGTTTTTAATTATTTCAGCCGAGAAATTTATCTCTGAAGATATAATTCATTTTCTTTCCGACCTAAGGCGGCTTAAATTGAAATTGAGTATAGTTAGCTTGTCACTTATATATATTCAATTGACTTTCTTTTAATAATGCTATTTAATCGGATTTCAATAATACTTTTCAATAGGAAATATTGGATTCCTAAGACGACCAATTCTATTTAATTGATAGGTAATATGAGTTAATGAAAGTTGTAACACCAAAAAATGTTGACTTAACTCTACTGACGTTTGAGTTTTAGCCCTTCGTCTGAGTAAAAGGCTATTTAGTTGGGTATTTGTTTTCTAGAACTAAATGATATCTGCATAGTTTGTTATTAATATTTGTGCGAATCAGACTAAACTATAATGAACGCAATATAATTTTAATTAGTTCAGTATCCAAAAGTCATTTAGGGTTTGAAGATTACAGCAATGTGGTTTACTATTATGAAAAATTAGTAGTTAGTATGTATTAGTATGAGCCAATGTGCAGTACATGTTACAGCATAACGTGCCTTACCGTGGCCACCCAATAGAAATTTTGTACAAGTTAGCTTTAGCGTTCAAAAGTTTCTCTTTTCAAATTATTCGCCGGTACACCTTTTCAAATTTAAACATCCTGAGAGGTTTTTCACACACTTATAAACTTCACTCTTGTCTTCGCTTTGAACATTTCAAAATGTTTACCGTTCGACACTCGGCGTTTCTTTTAAATTACAGCAGTTCTCAGTCACGTGCACCGCTCGCATAAAAACACCGCTATAAAACGTGAAGTTGGTGGACGTCAATCGAACCGTGTTTATACGAGACGCATCGTGTTTTTACTTCATTCGGGCTGCGAAACATGTCTGAATCTGGAAGCTGAATTCCCACAATAACTTCTTCGTCGGATTCAGACATGTTTCGCAGCCAGATTGAAGTAAAAACACAGTGCGTCTCGTAAACACAGTTTGATTGACGTCCACCAACTTCACGTTTTATAGCGGTGCTTTTTATGCGAGCGGTGCACGTGTGACTGAGAACTGCTGTAAGCCGGTCAAATTCTCCCTTTCTGATTGGTTAACTTGTACAAAACTTTACTTAGGTGGCCACGGTAAGGTGCGTCGCGCTGTAATCTAGTTAAAGGCCAACCATGATTTTAATTCATTGCACGCGGCCTACCATAACAGACAATACCACTAGCAATAGGTAAGAAAAACTGATATTGGATGAGATAATAATATTATTAATTTATAAATATATACATTTATACAATACATTTATAATAAATAAGTATTGAACATGAGTATTGATTTTAATCGCTGATATATAATTAATGTTACTCCACGTTACACTTGGTGCATCGAGAAGGATAAGTATATAATACTTCATTGTACATCCACTCACTCCCATCATAGATAGTTTATACACCTACATGTGTACTTCATTCTACATCCACTCACTCCCATCATAGATAGTTTATACACCTACATGTGTACTTCATTCTACAACCACTCACTCCTACCATAGATAGTTTATACACCTACATGTGTACTTCATTCTACAACCACTCACTCCCATCATAGATAGTTTATAACACCTACATGTGTACTTCATTGTACAACCACTCACTCTCATCATAGATAGTTTATACACCTACATGTGTACTTCATTCTACAACCACTCACTCCCATCATAGATAGTTTATACACCTACATGTGTACTTCATTGTACAACCACTCACTCCTACCATAGATAGTTTATACACCTACATGTGTACTTCATTCTACATCCACTCACTCCCATCATAGATAGTTTATACACCTACATGTGTACTTCATTCTACAACCACTCACTCCCATCATAGATAGTTTATACACCTACATGTGTACTTCATTCTACATCCACTCACTCCCATCATAGATAGTTTATAACACCTACATGTGTACTTCATTGTACAACCACTCACTCTCATCATAGATAGTTTATACACCTACATGTGTACTTCATTCTACAACCACTCACTCCCATCATAGATAGTTTATACACCTACATGTGTACTTCATTCTACATCCACTCACTCCCATCATAGATAGTTTACACCTAATTCAAAAAAGGTTGACGGGGCGAACGGCGATCGGCGATTGGTGATCGGCGATTGCACGTCCCGAAAGAGACTGTGGATAATACGAATTTCAATCGCCAATCGCCGTTCGCCCCGTCAACCTTTTTTGAATTAGGTGTATACACCTACATGTGTACTTCATTCTACATCCACTCACTCCCATCATAGATAGTTTATACACCTACATGTGTACTTCATTCTACATCCACTCACTCCCATCATAGATAGTTTATACACCTACATGTGTACTTCATTGTACAACCACTCACTCCTACCATAGATAGTTTATACACCTACATGTGTACTTCATTCTACATCCACTCACTCCCATCATAGATAGTTTATACACCTACATGTGTACTTCATTCTACAACCACTCACTCCCATCATAGATAGTTTATACACCTCCATGTGTACTTCATTCTACATCCACTCACTCCCATCATAGATAGTTTATAACACCTACATGTGTACTTCATTGTACAACCACTCACTCTCATCATAGATAGTTTATACACCTACATGTGCACTTCATTCTACAACCACTCACTCCCATCATAGATAGTTTATAACACCTACATGTGTACTTCATTCTACAACCACTCACTCCCATCATAGATAGTTTATACACCTACATGTGTACTTCATTCTACAACTACCGACTCCCATCATAGATAGTTTATACACCTACATGTGTACTTCATTCTACATCCACTCACTCCTACCATAGGTAGTTTATACACCTACATGTGTACTTCATTCTACAACCACTCACTCCCATCATAGATAGTTTATACATCTACATGTGTACTTCATTCTACAACTACCGACTCCCATCATAGATAGTTTGTACACCTGCATGTGTGTTGATACTATTTGTTAGATCTATTTCTCATCCTTGTCAAGATGCAAGTAAGCAATTATCGTACAAGTCTCATATATACTACATGGCCCGCTGTCAATTGGCGTCGTACGCTGTTGTGCTGTCTCGGCCTTCATATGAAGGAAAAGCAATATTTAATTCAAAGAGGCCAATTTCATAAGCTCCTAAAATAAGTTTTGCCTCAACTGGCATTTCTGGAGGAGGGACATTGCTGGAAAGGGACACTGCTTTAGGGGGCATTGCTAGAGGGGACACTGCTGGAGGGGGCATTGCTGGAGGGGACACTGCTTGAGGGGGACATTGCTTGAGGGTTACATTGCTTGAGGGGGCATTGCTGGAAGGGGCATTGCTAGAGGAGGACACTGCTTGAAGGGGCATTGCTGGAAGGGGCATTGCTGGGGGGACACTGCTTGAGGGGGCATTGCTGGAAGGGCCATTGCTGGGGGGACACTGCTTGAGGGGGCATTGCTAGCGGGGGATAAGGGGAATACTACTATGATCAGTATTTCAAAAGTGCAAAAGTAGTTTCACTTTATCATTATCATACCAACTGATGTTTGTATTTCTACAGTAATTTAGCTTGATTGTTGTTTTCAATTGTTGATTCCAGATCAGTCAAAGATGAATGAGACTACAGACGAGAAGACTGGGCACGATCTTCAAGTCATACCGTTAGTCATCATATTAATCATCCAATCACTGGGTACTATTATCGGTAATCTACTGGTCTGTATCGCTATATATATACGACCTAATCTACACACCGTGACGTACTATTCTATATTTAGCCTGGCTATAGCTGATCTAATGGCCGGTATAGTTGCCATGCCATCATATATCGCCAAGAAGTTTGTCCATGAAGGACCCTTCGCTAAGTTCATATGTGATTCGTTTCGATTCTCGTACTTCATCACTGGCTATGCCTCGATATTAAGTCTTTGCGTCATCAGCGTAGATCGACTGATTGCAGTCAAGAATCCGCTGGCTTATGTTAATATAGTGACTCGCAGACGTGTGGTGTTTGCCTTGGTGTTAATATGGATCGATTGCTCGATTATATCACTACTACCCTTCATACCCCTCCCAGGGAAACAATCGTACGAGTGCAATTATAACCCGACCCGTTGGTGGAGCGTCATGGTTATTGTCTCCAACGTACTAGTGCCATTCTTTTTCATTGTGATATGTTATATAAACATCTACCTCATCGCTAGAACTCACTTACAACGAATCAAAAGAGAGAGGAAATCTCTACGTGGTTCTCTCATGGACAACAACGACAAGAGAAAAGAGCGTAAAGAACGCAAAGAACGTAAAGCTAATGTTACTATCATGATCGTCATCGGTTTATTCATCGTGTGCTGGTTCCCTTCATCTATCTATTACTTCCTGCTAATGGTCTGCCCCCAATGCTTCCCAGAATCCTTTGTGTCTAAGAAAGATCTTATTAACGCTTTAGTGAAAATTCTGACCTTCACCTCGTCGCTTAGCAACCCTATAATATACTGCTGGCGTAGTGTTGATTTCCGACGCGCGTTTATTAAGATACTGACGAGAAAGACGATTAACTTTGCGACATCACTACGATCAAGATCAAGCTCTTCTACTTCACGGCATAGTACAAAACGTGGCAATGTACAGAATAATATTAAGGGGCCTGTTAACGATGAACCAGTATGAACATCATAGGTCTTGGTGTCATATACCTGCTTTAAGGAGCATAGTCTGATATCAGAGAAAAAGTAACTAGCTCGTATCAAAGATATGCCTATTGTTCTGTTCAAATCTCAACCTGTTAAAAAGAGAAAAAGAAAATATCGCGCGCTAATCAAAGTCTTTTGTTACTTCTCACCTACAATACCATATATGGTAATGGCATTGTTTTCAAGATTGCAAACGGTATTTCCGATACGCTGCACATTATAGTATACTGAAAGCTGAACGATGCAGCTTGTAGTAATTAAATACTCCTGTTATCGTGCACCGTTGTACTATTTGACAAACAGGGAAAGCATATTTATTGTCAAAATATTCACAGCAAAACACGAAGAGATAGAAACACATTTGAATTTACTCTGAATTGAGATTATCCCTGTGCAAATGTGCCATTTGTAAAATAGAAAAGCGGTCCAAGATAACATCAAACTGACTACAGCTGCGAGTAAAAGTTGCATTTTTTGTATTTAATTACAAAGTGAAAAAGTAAAAACCTGTTTCAGAAACAGACATCAAACAGTCAACCTTTATGGAACAAGTGTATACAATGATGTCATGCGCAGTAGGCTCTACTTTCAGGACAACGAAGTGATACATTATACATAGTATGCGGTAAACACAGCGGTCAAACGACTACGCATGCGTGGCAAAATTTCACAGCGCTAAATTTTGGATTGTAAAAGTGTTTGAAGTCGATTTATAAGAAATTCCCTGAATATATAAGCTTGAAGTTTCGTGTACATAACCTTTGTTATATTTTAAAGCTACCATGAGTCTATACTTTTGTATTTTTGTTTATATTTTGAGAAAAAAGCGATGAAAGTCGTCCAATCCATCGTTTTTTATAGAGTCCGTGCGAAAATTAAGCCTGGGAACGAGGTTGTGGCTTGGATCATTTTACTTGTTTATTCGCGCATGCGTGGTTGTTTGACCGCTGTGTTTATGCGGTATGCATAGCATTTAGATATTTTGTCTGCGCATGCGTTTGTTTTGATGCTAAAATTCCTTTTCACGTCGAATGAAAGAATGTTATGCTGACATGGAACATTTAGTTTGCAATCTCATCTTGCACAACTATGTTCAAGAACCGAATTACTGAGATATCAAATGTTGACCGTCTACTAGTGCGCTGTAGTTAATTATTTCAATCGAACAAACTCCGGATGGAAAAATATCACACGTCAAAGTCTGACAAAAGTGGATAAAAGGACCAGAACTTCGAACTTTCGAATACAAGTTTGGGCGCTAATTTAATCTATTAGGTAAACATAACAGTATAAGTCATTACCAACACGATACTGTTTGTATTTAATCATATTGGGAGATATAAGACGCCCTCGATCGTCAATAAAACTGCCTTGATTACCTCGAGTGCGTGCGAAATCCTTAGAATTCATCTTAGAATTTTTATATCTTAAACATCGTGCCCCAGCGAATTTACTTCAGAAATAGCTTTTTACATGTTTATATTTTGCAAAACTAAGCTTTTTAGGTAGTAACGTTTGGTCCCGCAATGTGATCCAAAGCGATTTTGTGTACGTGGTTTTATGCATATTTTCGCTCAAAACAACATGCAAATTTTAGCGAACTATTTTTTATTCTTGAATTAAGAATTAAAGTTGGCTTTATAGGCAAAAACCTTAATGGCTCCCATAAAATCGAAATATATAATTACATTCTAGATAAATCTTTTAGATTATAAAATACAGGTTGTTGAAGTTCGTCAAATTTATCACAGTGAAACAGGGCCTAAACCATGCTGTAAACATTGCTTGAAATCATATCCAGGGACAACAAGTTTCTTCCAAAATAGCTCAGTTTTGCGAGAAGTAAACATGGAAATGTCAATTTCTTTAAACGTTTTTTTGGGGCACGATGTTTAAGATATAAAAATTCTATGATGAATTCTAAGGATTTCGCACTCAATATTGCTGATATTGACATCAACACGGCGGTTTACTTGACGATCTAAGGCGTCTAATATCTCCTAATATAATGCAATGCACAAAGTAGCGTATTGGTTATAACTTCTACTAAAAGTTTTGACCTGCACATTGGTTTATCGTCCAACATGCTACTTGCAAGTACGCAGTTCTGGTCTTTCTTTTCACTTTTGTCAGACTTTGACGTGTGATATTTTTCCATCCGGAGTTTGTTTGATTGAAATAATTAACTACAGCGCACTAGTAGACGGTCAACATTTGATATCTCAGTAATTCGGTTCTTGAACATAGTTGTGCAAGATGAGATTGCAAACTAAATGTTCCATGTCAGCATAAAATTCTTTCATTCGACGTGAAAAGGAATTTTAGCATCAAAAACAAACGCATGCGCAGACAAAATCTCTACATGCTGGTATGCATGTTATATACATAGCAAATCAAAGAAGAAATATATTATATATATATGAACCGTATTATATCATAGAGAAATATATACCATAATATACACCTACTTGCAGTAAGGTTGTCATACAAAATAGAACATTTGTCACAAAGAAAATAGAACATTTGTGATTTAGTGCGAAAGGAATTAATTAAATTACAAAAGAGAGTTCAGCTTGAGTGATCTTCTTTTGTCTTTTAATCAATTCCTATCGTACTAAATCACAAATGTTCTATTTTCTTTATGACAAATGTTCTATTTTCTTTATGACAAATGTTCTATTTTCTTTATGACAACCTTACTGCAAGTAGGTGTATCCGTCATCAAACCAAATGCCATCATTGAAAATATCAAATCATATATATAAGAACGTCATATTATTATATAGCTACAGCATAAAAGTATAAAAAGTATAAAAATATTGTTTTATTTTTAATGTAAAATACTACTTTAGTTTTTATTATTAAAAAAAGGAAAGAAAAATAGGGAATGCAATAGTACAGTATAAAATAAAAGAAGGTTCCATTAGAGAGACTCGAGCCACGACCTACTGCCTAAGCATTCTCGTACCCAGACCCTACTCAGCTTTTTGGCAGATCGTAGGGTCTGGGAAACCCTACAACCAAAAACCAGAATTGTTGTGCCATCTTTAATTCGACCGAGTTGTTTGGGCACGAGTTAATTAATATTCATGAATCATCATCTTCTGTACGAGCCTTGGCACGCTTGAATGTGCAAACTATTTATGTTTTATGAATTGATTTTAATGGTTAAAGAAGTGCATTTGAGCGGTAAAATTAGGCACGGATAAGGAAACATTACGGTAGAATATAATTCTTGGATCAGAATTCTATAAACTTAAAAAAGAAAGGATTTATGAGCCTGTAAAGAATGTTGACACGTTTCTTAGGTTCTCTCCGAAGCTGCAACCTTCCCGGCACAGTGAGTTAGGCGAATTTAAAAATAGCCGTAACTTGTTTAATTTTAACCCAAATCGTTTGAAATCTTCACAGACACTCAATTAAATAATAACTGAAAATGACACTGAAAGTTTTTATTGAATTATATTAATATTTCGTTGAAAAACTTCGAAGTTTTAAAAGTCGCCTTATATTCTCTTGTAAATAGTGAGCTTGGGCTACCTGTGATGTACCTATTTAGACCATTGCTATTGTTATACCACTCAGCCAATCAGATCACTTGATATTATAGGGTTTCCCAGAGCCTACGACCTTTCGTTAGAAAGCTTAGAAGGATCTGGGTACGAGAATGCTCCCTAAGCAGAACGCCTCGCCCCAGGCCCTCTTTCCTAAGTCTTCCCTTCTTGTTTAGTAAAAAGTAAATGAATATAAAGAAAAAAAAAATGGGACGATTCCTTTGAGACATTCTATGAAGCTGAAGCATGGAATCGATTTAACGTGTAGGATGAAGATTTCGGCCCCATCCGCGCTATCCCGACAGAAAACCTAACGTCGCGCTAGTCAAAAGACCAAGGAGGGAGAGGAGAACCAGCCCCTAGACTATAAACGGTTTACCCCTTTGCGCTAGAGTACAAACACTAAAAGTGTGCAATACTTTGTACTATTTACCACTAAATAGTGTTGATTAAACAATAGAGAACAAAAGAATTTGCATAATTTAGCAGTATTTAGTGGTATTTATGTTGCACACTTTTAGTGTTTGTACTCTAACTAAGCAACTATCAATTTATATAATTTAAAAACTTCTAGTCTATTCGGCGTAGATTTAATGTATGACGTCATTTCAATCTAACCAATCAGAATATCTCCCCAGGGAATAACCCACAGCGCATGACCATAATTATGCAAACATTTCATCTAGATCAAAATGAAAATCTAAAACTCCTCATGGAGTCAGAAGGCCGCTTCAAAACAACTTGAGTTCGCTCAAGTTGATCATTCTTCTGGCATTGATCATTCTGATTACTCGTAGACTTAAATGGAATTTACTTTGGAACTATTCCTGAAGAGAAAGATTGTGGATAGACATTTCAAGATAGGAAGAAACAAGGTATTTTATTTTTATATTTTTGAACATCGCTGTTATTATGCATGATAAAACAATAATCTTTAACTGTGTATGTGAGTTAAATGCAAACCGTAGCTGGTGCATTTAGATATTGTTCAACATATCGGCATTAAATTAGCTATTAATTTAGCTATTAATTTAACTATTAATTATCTCAGAACTCTTGCAATGAGCGCTATATAAATATTTTTTATCATTACTATTATCATTATTTTTTATTTTATTATATATAATCTATATTTTAATAAGTAAGAAACGCAATCGTTGTCTTGGGAATAGGTCTTCGTCCTCAGACTCCTCTCAACTTGCTGACGAATTTCAATCAAGTAAGTTAGCTCAAGTTAATGTTTTTATATATTTTTGTGTGTGTTTTGGTTCGTTGGATTGTTTTTGTTTTTGTTGTATTATCATAGAGCAATGTTAGTGTAGTTATCTAAAAGACACAGGGAACCCAACATCCATGATGTGTTCGTTCTCCACAGGAAGCCCAACTTGATAATTTGCTATCTCGCCACAGGAAGCCAAACCGGCATGTTTTTCTCAGTCACCACAGGAAGCCCAACCACCCTCATTTTCCCAGTCACCACAGGAAACCCAACTTCCTCATTTTCTCAGTCACCACGGGAAGCCTAACCTCCCTCATCTTCTCAGTCACCATAGAAAGCCCAACCTCCCTTATTTTCTCAGTCACCACAGCAAGCCCAACCCAGCTCCCTCATTTTCTTAGTCACCACAGGAAGCCCGCCATGACAATGACATATCACAATAGAATGGAAAGATGTGTAATAATTGAGTCAGTTCAAACCACCGAGTGTTCGCTGCCCGGTGGTAGTGTTGATCGTCGTTTTAAGATAGCAAGAAACGCTTGTCGGTAGTCGTGTCCACGTCGAGCATATATGATAAAGTTACCAACAGCGTTGACATGGATGATCCATATTGACAGGGTGTACACTATGGATGGTAGAATGATATCAAACACACGGATAGCCCTGGTGACTAGGTATGGTGACCACGTGACCAGGAACATCAGAATGACCATCATAATGATTGACGTTGCCCTGGATTCTCGACCTGTCAATCAAACACAAGTGACGTCATCAATAATTTAAATAAATTAATAAATTCGATAACTGATTGATAGCGATTTTGATCGTGGTGCTGATGATGTTGATGATAATAATATTGGCATTAAATGAATAATAATGATAATGATAACAATCATTCTAATGACGATGGTGATGATGATGATAATGATAATAATGATAATGATGATGATGTTTATAATGGCGATGGATCATATATATCGGTAAAGATAACAGAAATTGATGATCACGAAGGTGATGCTAATGATGAAAGATAACAATGATGGTATAGTGACAGGTAATGATAATAATAATAATAGTGATGATAATGATGATGATAGTGATGATAATGATGATGATAGTGATGATGATAATAATAATGATAGTGTTGATAATGATGATGATAGTGATGATAATGATGATGATAGTGATGATGATAATAATAATGATAATGATGATAATGATGATAATAATGATAATGATGATAATGATGATAATAATGATGATAATGATAATAATGATGATAATGATAATAATAATTAAGATAGTAGACATAATAATCTAAACAATAAAGATAATCTGTCATCACATCCTGTGATTCCTACCAGACAGTACGAAAGCTATGATTTATAGACAAAATATGACAGAATCTCTTGTTATTCTGTGTATCATCAAAGAGGATGTTGACATATTAAATCAAGTATTTCTTCCTTGTAGTCGAGATGTTTTTTTTCCCGCCTTCCTATTTCTACAGACAGGAACGAACGGAACAAGAAACCCACTTTGATAATAATCTTTCATCACTAATTCATAGGATATTGATAGCCTTAACAGGAATAATCCAATACAAGGATTTACACTTACAAACCAACTAGAACAAATGATTTGCATGAGATAGGTAATTAGTACTTATACTTAGCCATGTAGGAATAATATATTGTCTGATGTACCGTTATTACAGAAAACCCCCCTTTACTTAAAACACTTATCGCTAATTAAATAGCCCTGGGCATAAATGAATAATATGAATGCTAAAAAGTTTTAAACAAGTACGCCATATTTGTTCAGGTTTGTTGACCTGTTCCCTAACTTGATTTAAGGTTTCTTTATCGCTTCGACTCCGAGTAGTTTTCATAAAGGGTTCGCAAATACTGCCATACATCAGTCTATCCTAGAATCTATTTACACTAACCACGTAACTTTCCCGCCCTTTCACTTTGACATTTTCTTCTTTTTCCCAAACCGTTATTTACATATTGAAACCATGGTAACAGATATTATACTTCATTTTTCGCATTGATAATTTTTCTTTGATGAGTAATTTATCATGGAATTGTGACAGTAAATGGAAAGAGTTTATTATTTATGTCGCTGGTTTAATCATTCTGCAGTAGGGTCCGCTTGATATCTATTTTTAGGCATCCATTGTTCTATTAGTCGCGAAATTAATAGGTTTGTTGACGTAGTTGATATGCCATAAAAAGGTTTATTAAGTATACATTCATAACGGTGATAGTCGGTTTTCATGACAGTTAGACCGCTGAGAAACACAGTGTTATGATGTAGTTATTACATACATCCAGGATACAAGTACTCGACTCTACTGTAAACAAGAGATATATGTCGGCGTGAGACTTCCGTGTCGACAATATCTATATATGATGACACTTTTATTTATTTCTTGATCAACTATGTTTTGTTGATTTTTATGGTTTATTCTGAAACATAACAACTGGCAGTGCACACTGCCAAAGGCGCTAAAAGGCTATTTTTAATATAAATGGAAACTTGCGAGTAAACTAGTATAGGCTGCGTCGGTGTTTGATATAAACGATAGGTAATAGAATGAAATTTGTAACACCGTAAAAAATGTTGACTTAACTTTACTGACGTTTCGAGCTTTAGCCCTTCGTCTTTTTTAATATCATAACTCTGTTTTAGAACAAACAGTTCCAATTTACTTACAGAGAATGTCCCTATAATGCATAACATATATATTTGTATGTTCCATATTTTATGCTGTTGTTTTGACAGGCTATGATCAAATCTGATAATATCTACACCGGTCTTGGACAAACATCAACTATCCATCCTTCCAAAGTATTAATTTTACTTTACATCATATTATACCTTTATTGACTTAGCGCATCAGAAAATCTATTAAAATGGTGTTTTTATTGACATATCATTCTCAAAATGTGCAATAACTATATTTTTATGATTTGGAAAGATTTCGTTCAGCGAAATGAAATATCATGCACTAAGTCAATCAGAAAACATTTAAACATTAAAAAAACGCGGTTAAATAACTGCATGACATAGAAAAGCAGATCCAATAACAATGTCGATTTTTGAGTAGTAATCAATTTTGATGAATATAATAACAATAATGTAATTAATAACAATGTCGATTTGATATAGCGAGGGATTGAATTATAAGTAATATCAATGGCTTGAATAGATTATAGCATGAATTAGTACTAGATATATGGGCTCAGTTTTCTACCACTTTTACAAATAACGTTTGGGATCTTTCTCTACTCTTCAGTTTACTCGACATTTTCTTCTTGTTGTATTTGTTGTTTTTCATCATTGATCCATGTTCAAGTTAGCGTAATTATTATAACAACGTACATCAGTTCTAGTCTTACCAATGATTAGTATTTTTTTTTATCCAGGTCTTGTGTACTCACCTCTGGTCCTATTGTTTTCCGACTGCCTCTGGAACTGTTCTTGAGACCTTATCTTCCTGTGTTGTTTATTAGCAATTGATAGTACTTTGAGACTCGTTAAAGCCACGAATAAAAACGGCCCCACAATGTTTAATATCATAGATAAGATAGCAAACCACAACGGTGACTTCTCCCACGCCACACCGCAATCTCGACTGACTTTGTCGAACTCCATCTTCACGAGTAGTAGAGTGACGAGAGTGAAGAAAGCAGAATGAAGCCATGTATATGCTATCATGGTATAGATAGTCTTATGTGTAACTCTTGCTCTGTATCGTAAAGGATCGCTCATAGCAATGAATCGATCGATTGCTAGCATGACGAGTGTTAAAGTAGATGTTAATAGGATAGGATAGGTTAATGCACCTCCTATCTCACACAATGTACCGTTATAACGGATAATATCCACGTTGATAACAGTAGCCAACTGATACGGCATTATAACTGCCGACGATAACAAGTCTGAAATAGCAAGATTTAACAGTAAAAAGTTACTAATATTACGACGAAGTCTTTGAAACTTTGCAGTGGCTACTATAACGAAAATATTCCCAACAGTACCAAAGACGATTATAACGACAAGGAAGATCGCCAATAGGACCTTCTCTAGCAGGCTGAATGTGCCTTCTTCTTCTTGGCCCATCGCTGTATTTCTACTGACTGTATTGGTCCTAGGGATAGACCAGTGTTATGTATGTATGTACTTCGGGACCTCCTCAATGAACGTGCTTTGTATTTTGAAAGTTTTGTCGACTGTTGGTTAATAATTGATCACTAAACAGGTGCAATACTTCACTTATCGATTCACTGACGTCTTCATGCAGATTTTTCCTCTTCTAAACCAGCAGTACCACTGTAGTCACAGCCCACTAAAGTCACATCCCACCTATGCAATGATTTATAAGTTATTTTCCCTTCCGTTCACTACCGGGGGGTTCCACAAGTGCTGTGTGAAACTCATTACCACAGCGACCAATTACCCATAAGTGTTTGAATAGTTAAAGTTTCCTTTAACTCGGCCTCAAGTGCAGTTCTTTATTGCACTGTAGGAACACAAAACAATTTAAAAACAAACTCGAAATTTCGTAAATTAGGGTAGAATCATCACGGAACATCGTTTAGGTTGATTAGCGCTGGAAAATATCGCTGACACAGCAGTTGGCTTGAGTTTTCTATGTTCTTTCTTTTTTCCTCTTATTTTTGTTTGTTTGTTTGTTTGTGTTTGCTTTTGTTTTTGTTTTTGTTTTTGTGTTGTGTTGTGTTGTGTTGTGTTGTGTTGTGTTGTGTTGTGTTGTGTTGTGTTGTGTTGTGTTGTGTTGTGTTGTGTTGTGTTGTGTTGTGTTGTGTTGTGTTGTGTTGTGTTGTGTTGTGTTGTGTTGTGTTGTGTTGTGTTGTGTTGTGTTGTGTTGTGTTGTGTTGTGTTGTGTTGTGTTGTGTTGTGTTGTGTTGTGTTGTGTTGTGTTGTGTTGTGTTGTGTTGTGTTGTGTTGTGTTGTGTTGTGTTGTGTTGTGTTGTGTTGTGTTGTGTTGTGTTGTGTTGTGTTGTGTTGTGTTGTGTTGTGTTGTGTTGTGTTGTGTTGTTTAGTGTGTGTTGTTTTAGATTTGACAAGTTTGCTTTTAGAGTGGTTTATGGAATAGTTTGGCAATGAATATCAAAGAAATAGATATTGAATGCCTAGGGTTTTTTTGAAAATCGCATAATTGGAGCTAGTTTGATGTAGTGTTTATATATCTTCCTTTAATGAGAAATAGAATTACGAGAAGACCAGTTGTCATTTTTGTAATTTGTATATTTCGGGCTTTATCCAAAGACCATCAACTGCAAATGAATAAATTAAACTAATTCTATTTCTCATCAAACTATATGCCCAAAAGAATATATATCTTCCTTTCCTTTTTTTTCCTTTTGGTTTTGGAATAAAAAAGAACTAGTTATTTTATATGAGATATCGTTCGTCTTTTTTTCTGTCTAGTTGTCTATAATAGTTCATATTTCAGTATAGTCCATTTTCACTGGCATAAATTTCAGGATTATTATATCAAATGATCTGCCAAACCTGAAGTGATAGTCTTAGTTCCAGCAAAAACACTGCACAGAAATCATACTGCATATGTCCAAAGATAATTACATCCAGTACGCTGTACGAGTATGAAGTGTGTGTTGTTTTTAATTATTGTTCATGCAGAGAGCTCTTCATTATGAGTGTTTGAATTAATACTTAATATTTTGCCTTGACCGGCCGACTCTCAATCATTTACTGTTAATATTGGCGTCTAGCTGTGTGCATGACTCGCAATATTAGACTAATATCATACAACTGAGTAATCATATCGAAAACAAGTCAACACACAATCTTTTATGGGTGACAACCCTTTCAAACCTTTCAACAACATTTACTTATTTTCTTTTTATCGTCTGTATGTGTTTTCTTCAATACTGTATATTCTATCAAAATGACTGATGTGTAACTGTATGTCATTGTATAATGTTTTTATATTGGTTTGACGTAGACCCAATTACGTTTTGTTAAGTCATTGTGTTTTAAACGCAAAGCAAAGAAGATCTTACGTTTGTTTGTTGGTTCATTAATTATTTTTGTGCTGTTTCAGCTGCAAACACTGCCTTGGTCTTACGTCAAATTTCCCCGAGAAACAAGAAAGGAAATCTGTGAATATTCAAAAGGGTTGTTAGCCTTCTGACTGAGAGTTGGAGTGACGTAGTTGAAAGCGCCTTGGGTGGAACACTGGCTAAAGCGCGCATAGATCATTGCACATCAGTGAACTAACGCAGTTTATAAAATAACTATTTGAAATCACATATTTTGATTGGTTGAGGCGCGTGTTTTATGAGAGCACACAGCACGCGCGTTTGCATGTTGATCAATTTGTATTTTATAAAAGAAATAAAAAACTTTCTTTCTGTGCTGTATCCAATTATAAAGCACTTGGGGATTGTCAGAACACTCGAGAAGTGTTGAGAAGCACTCCGCTTCGCGTCGTGCTTCTCTTAACACTTCTCTCGTGTTCTGACAACCCCGCGTGCTTTATAACTGCACACAGCACGCGCGCGCGTTTTCTATTCCTTCAACAAACACTGGCTAAAGCGCGCATAGAGCATTCTACATCAGTGAACTAACGCAGTGTATTAATTATCTACAAACACTGGCTAAAGCGCGCATAGAGTATTAATTTTGTACATCAGTGAATTGAACTAACGCAGTGTATTAAATGCGAACCGGTCGTTTTGTCAACATGCAGTGCGCCTACTTTGTAACGAAAAAGGGCATATTTTACATGTATGCTCTAATGGATTATAATTTAATAGTGTCAGTCGTAATTGACGTGAAAGCTTTTTAATAAAAAAAAAATTACCTTATGTACATTAAGATCCAAGTGAAAGAGCTTTTAAAGTTCTGACGTTGGTTCATAAGTGAGAAATAGTTCATATAATTTGACGATGTTAATTATGGACTTGACGTTTCTAAAAGGTTGATGGTTGACACCTGAATTAAACATGTGCTAATTTTACTGAAATTCGAACGATGTAGTGAAATTAGAATACAGGCTATGCGTTTTGAGTTAAAAGTAAAAAAAGTTTCATTTTCTGATGTAAGACCATCAACCTTTTTTGAAACATTTATGCCGTCTTCATGATTCATAATCAAAAAGTTGCTTCTTGCAGAGAATTGTTCGTACAGTTAACCTTGAAATAACATTACAGTTTGTAACATTTGTGTTCACTGTCAACTGGCTATTAGCTTGTTCCCTTCACAGTTCCCTGCGCCACCTTGAAAGGTAGCCGGGCCTTTGCATTGAAGAGAGACGAACGTTGAGATTGCAGACTGTATTCGTTGTAGCACATTGCGTTAATTATCTATAGGCAAACGAGTTTTATACCCCCTTCCCCCTCAGTTCCCCCCAAACCAAATAAAGCATATCATGGATAAAGGTTTTTGAGAAGAAAATTATAAAAATTATAAAAAATACTATAGTTGCTAGTTTCTGTGCTCAAATTTTCTGTCAACTTTGACTTTCTTCTGCCATAGTACAAGGACAAGTTATCTAGGATTGTTTTACTGTCCTCTATAAGTAAATATTGTACTTATATGCACCAAGTCGTTTAGTTTGCTGGCTGCCTTTCAAAGTGAGCATGGTTTATCTAGATTGACATACTTGTAGTTTGGTGCACATTACATGGAGGTGAACAAGACACCATCTATAGCAAAACTATTGATACCAGTATTACCAACTATCTGGGCTTCCTGTGTAATAGTAGTTTGGTGCACATTACATGGAGGTGAACAAGACACCATCTATAGCAAAACTATTGATACCAGTATTACCAACTATCTGGGCTTCCTGTGTAATAGAAGTTTGGTTTACATTACATGGAGGTGAACAAGACACCATCTATAGCAAAACTATTGATACCAGTATTACCAACTATCTAGGCTTCCTGTGTAATAGTAGTTTGGTGCACATTACATGGAGGTGAACAAGACACCATCTATAGCAAAACTATTGATACCAGTATTACCAACTATCTGGGCTTCCTGTGTAATAGTAGTTTGGTGCACATTACATGGAGGTGAACAAGACACCATCTATAGCAAAACTATTGATACCAGTATCACCAACTATCTGGGCTTCCTGTGTAATAGTAGTTTGGTGTACATTACATGGAGGTGAACAAGACACCATCTATAGCAAAACTATTGATACCAGTATTACCAACTATCTGGGCTTCCTGTGTAATAGTAGTTTGGTGCACATTACATGGAGGTGAACAAGACACCATCTATAGCAAAACTATTGATACCAGTATTACCAACTATCTGGGCTTCCTGTGTAATAGTAGTTTGGTGCACATTACATGGAGGTGAACAAGACACCATCTATAGCAAAACTATTGATACCAGTATTACCAACTATCTAGGCTTCCTGTGTAATAGTAGTTTGGTGTACATTACATGGAGGTGAACAAGACACCATCTATAGCAAAACTATTGATACCAGTATTACCAACTATCTGGGCTTCCTGTGTAATAGTAGTTTGGTGCACATTACATGGAGGTGAACAAGACACCATCTATAGCAAAACTATTGATACCAGTATTACCAACTATCTGGGCTTCCTGTGTAATAGTAGTTTGGTGCACATTACATGGAGGTGAACAAGACACCATCTATAGCAAAACTATTGATACCAGTATTACCAACTATCTGGGCTTCCTGTGTAATAGTATCAAATCTCTCCACCGTCTTCACTCCAAGACCGCCAAAACAATAGATATCGTTACCATAGGCAACCACTGCACAGTCATTCCGAGCCTCCATGAGACCGCTGTCCAGTAGTTTCCAGTGCTTTGTCTTGGGCTTCAGTACTTCAATACTTGCTAGTGTTAATGTATTATCCCGACCGCCGATGACGTAGATAGTCTTGCCAATCACTACAACACCGCACTGGAAACGAGCAATATTCAACGGGCTGAATGATGTCCATTGTTTTTTCTTGATATTGTAACAGTCCACACTGGCTAGGGGTCCATTTGCCTCGTTATACCCCCCGATGACGTACAGTTTAAGACCAACAACGACAACTCCTGGAATATGATTAGTCGAGAAAGGGTTAGCAACCTCTACTACTTAGTCAAAGTCTAGGTTAAGAAAGGTAGTATCTAGAAGCGAAAAAGTACTCTAAATTTAACAATAGAACAATTAAGGACGGGGCCTATTAATTAAAAAGTAATGTCTTCTTCAAATAACTATGTGAGTTGTTTTAACCCTTTAGAGGGTTCTTCAAATCTGGCTAGAAAAGGTGGGGTCACCGGGCAGTTAAGAGAAATAATGAGTCTTAAATATGGTTGACGTCACGATTTTACCGGTATCGACAAATAAAAATGTTTTTCAAAGGATTTTCATTGGAACATCTCTTTGATAGCGGTAAAGAATCAACAAGTAATTTTTTAATAGGAATATATATTTTTTAACGTATTTTCAAAAGTTAGTAGTAAAATATGATTTTTTTAGCATCGCAACTTGTATTTTACGAGGTTCAGAAAATTCGAATTTTTGTCTATTTTCCATTCAAAAATCAGTTGCTTTTTCGAAATTTTACATCAAAACCATTGTTTAATTAACATGTTCTTAATAATTGCAGTTGTAAAAAAATTGGGGTTACCGGGCATTTTAAAAAGTTATCGCGTGGTAAACTTTGCCGCCGAAAATCACCATAAGACAATTTCTTTCCGGTCCCCTCCCTACTAAGTAAAGAAATTCGTCATCATAAGTGCATTGTGGGACTGTTTAGATGGTTTTTTATTTGTATTTTGTCATCTTTTGAGGTAAGATAGCGCGTTAAAATGGAAATTTATGTAGATGCGCAGTAGCCTGCGCAGTGCAATAGTATAATAGGCCCCGTCCTTAAACTAACAAATAATCTATAATAGGTTTCAGGTACATGTCAGAGAAGCCGAAAAAACTTCTCCATCTGTTGACAGTTTTAAATCTAGCTTGAAGACATTTTTATTTCGCCGTCATTACTATAACGATTAATATTTATTTAAGACTTTAACTTTTTACTATGTATATTTAATTTAGTTTTTTCTATATCTATATTTTTATTGTAAACGCAATGAGATTTTATAATTGCGTTCTATTATTATTATTATTATTATTATTATTATTATTATTATTATTATTATTATTATTATTATTATTATTATTATTATTATTATTATTATTATTATTATTATTATTATTATTATTATTATTAAAAAGATCTTCCTGCGACTACTCTTAAGTCCTTAAGTAAAATTGACTGTACAATACTGAACCAGCTTCTGTATAATCTACATCTACATTAATAATAAATAATAATAATTAATAATTTAATAATTTCTAGAGCGCTTTAATCTAAATTCTAAAGCGCTTAACAACATGCAAAATATAAAATATATATAATATCTATTAACAATAATAATTAACAATAATAAACATCTAAATTAAGATAATATACAGGTCAGTCGTTGCAGGGATTCTTTAATTATTGACACTGTTGTTTTTGGTTTTTACTTTTGTTATTATAATCACGTGACATTTTACCTGGTAATCGACGACTGATTGGCATTATGGGTAAAGCGGTCCATATAGCTTTCTTGACGTCATACTTGTAGATACTTTCACTGTTCATTCTTCCTCCCACGACATAGATACAGTTCTTTCCTGGACAAACACCAGATCCTTTTGTGTCAAGCCCTGGAATAACATTAATTAGTTGGTTAGCAAATGGAAACTAGCGAGTAAACTAGTATAGGCTGCGTCGGTGTTTGATATAAACGATAGGTAATAGAATGAAATTTGTAACACCGTAAAAAATAGAAATAGAAACTAGCGAGTAAACTAGTATAGGCTGCGTCGGTGTTTGATATAAACGATAGGTAATAGAATAAAATTTGTAACACCGTAAAAAATAGAAATAGAAACTAGCGAGTAAACTAGTATAGGCTGCGTCGGTGTTTGATATAAACGATAGGTAATAGAATGAAATTAGTAACACCGTAAAAAATAGAAATAGAAACTAGCGAGTAAACTAGTATAGGCTGCGTCGATGTTTGATATAAACGATAGGTAATAGAATGAAATTTGTAACACCGTAAGAAATAGAAATAGAAACTAGCGAGTAAACTAGTATAGGCTGCGTCGGTGTTTGATATAAACGATAGGTAATAGAATGAAATTAGTAACACCGTAAAAAATAGAAATGGAAACTAGCGAGTAAACTAGTATAGGCTGCGTCGGTGTTTGATATAAACGATAGGTAATAGAATGAAATTAGTAACACCGTAAAAAATAGAAATGGAAACTAGCGAGTAAACTAGTATAGGCTGCGTCGGTGTTTGATATAAACGATAGGTAATAGAATGAAATTTGTAACACCGTAAAAATGTTGACTAAACTGTACTGACGTTTCGAGCTTTAACCCTTCCTTTTACATTATATTACCTATAGTTGGTTAGCAGATGACATCTTGCAACATCTCAAACTATGAATTAAACCGTTTGGTTATATAGAGGATATTGCATGGGCGCGCGGAGATACCGGGATTTTATCTTCGAGCTGAGTGTTCAATTGATATCTCACGAGTGAGCGCATTGTTTATCATATACTCGTGAATGAATGAAATTGCAAATGTTTTATCAAGATATATCAATATATGCATCAAAAATTTGTAAAACTCGTAACAAATATAGATGGTAACGTGTTATTTCACATGTGAAATAGCATGCTATTTTCACAATGTGAAGATATCACTTTTTCGCGCGGGAGATCACCTGATATTTCACTGAAGTTTATATAATAAGGTATTACTACTTACAAGTAGCATGTATGCATGTATGTACAACTTTATTTACCTAACAAACAGCAAACATATGCTAATATGACGAGGCATATGCTATCAATTTTCTGCTAGAGCTGTATATTGGTTCTAAACTATTTGGTTCTTATTAATTGAGGTCAAAGCTGTTTATATTTTAGGCGCTTTTGATCATATGCATATGTTAACTTGCGCCTTATGAGTAATAAATTATAATTATTTGTTTCTTATCTATTATGGTAATATCTCACCTGTCCCGACGTTCACCCAAGTTTTGTCTATCGCATCAAACTTCTCTACTCTATTTTCAAAGACTGTATAAAGGTCGTCTGCGATCTTTACTGCACAGCGTGCATCTCCATCTTGTTCATCGATAGGTACCATAGAGTAACAAGGTACACACGTCCCGTGGACTGGGTCGAACCGTTCAACAATGCTATCCTTTCTACTGATGATGTAAAGAGATACAAGGGGATGACGTGGGCGGTGAGGTTGGTGTTCGGGATCCCTGTGGTAATCCATAGCTTTGTCGATTTGTGTGGAGCATAACTCTTCGATATCAACGATTTCCGGGATGATTTCCTGTATTAAAACTGATTCAGGGATTTGATCGAAGCGAACCTCTTGGAAAACCCACTCGGCTATCTCGCGTCTGAAGATAGAAACACATAGGAGTTAGAAATACATATCGCGATCTTACTAGAGTATATGGATGGAAGGATGGATGATAGAGTATAAGGATGGAAGGATGGATGAAAGGATGGATGGATGGATGGATGGATGGATGGATGGATGGATGGATGGATGGATGGATGGATGGATGGATGGATGGATGGATGGATGGATGGATGGATGGATGGATGGATGGATGGATGGATGGATGGATAATAATAATAATAATAAAGACCTTTATTTAATCACGGTAACTCTATCAATATAAGCTAAATACAAATACTTAAATTGGTCTACCTAGAGGCCGTACGTGTAGTTAAAATTAAACTAAAATTACTAATTTATAATACAAGCGAATTATGTTATCTATGTTTAAAGCTAAAATATATTTACAACTTTATCAAGGATGGATGGATGGATGGATGGATGGATGGATGGATGGATGGATGGATGGATGGATGGATGGATGGATGGATGGATGGATGGATGGTACACTGGAGGACAGCTGAAAGCTACGATTAGGTCCAGGTCAGAGTGACGCATAATAGAATCATCAGTGCATGGTGGTGCTAATACTGACCTGTTGGTACGGTCATGCATGTACCATGTATATGCAGCATTATATACAATCTCTTCTTTATCCACTCTTAGACTATCTCTTTCAATGATATCCCTCACTTCCTTGGCCTCCAGTTCCAAAAACAAACTTTCTTTTGCTACAGAATCGAAATTCCATTCGATAAATCGGTCAACTTTATCCAACATCTCGATCAAGTCGTTCTTTTTAGCTATTTGTTGAAGACGAAGACAGTTTTTGAGAGTGATATTTGAGAGAATATTCTCGACTGTTGCTTGAAGAGCTTGCTCGTTCTGGTAATACAAGATAAGGGTGTTATTTTTATATATCCAAGCGATTTGTGACAAAAATATGCATGAAAATTCACCTTAACACTGTAAAAGTCTGATGTGATTTGTGTCCCATTGAGCTAAACACTTAAAATAGCTATAATACTCATCTCGTAGGAGGGAATAAACCCAAGTATTTAGTCTTTTGACACACCTGAAGCCAAGTTATTTATTTATTCATAAGGAAAACTAGTAATAATAATAATAATTTCTTTCTTTATGGAATGCATTATACACAAGTCTCAATGCGTTTTACAGGAAAAAAATAACAAACTAGAGAAAATTCTTGATTAAGGAAATTAGGAAATTATTAATTAAAACATTGAAAATCGGGAACTCCAACATAAGTAATGGCAACAATGCCAACAATACAAACGATAACGATTAACAATGACAATAATAGAAACAATAACAAAAATGATAGCCACAATGACAACAACAGCAACAATTAGCAATAGCACCAACAACAATGACAACAATAACAGCAATTAACAACAACAACAACAACAATAACAGCAATTAAGAACAACAACAACAATTACTGCAACAATAACAACAATAACAACAATTAACAACAACAACAACAATAACAGCAATTAACAACAACAACAACAATAACAACAACAATAACAGCAATTAACAACAACAACAACAACAACAACAATAACGACAACAACAACAATAACAACAACAATAACAGCAATTAACAACAACAACAACAATAATAACAATAACATATATTACCTCAACACCGAACAATATTATTAATTGTCAAAGACCATATAATTTAACACGATACCAAGTACAAGTTGATATTTTTGTACCATGATACTTTAGCTTAAGTGTATTCACTGATTTGCCCTGTCGATTTTTCAGTAATCTTCTGTAATTTCTTTCGTTAGCTCAACCAATTAATTCAACCAAGTTGCCAAGCAACGCGTTACCTTCAATGTCGTAATGTAGGTTTATCGGCGCAGTTGTAGTTTCCATTAAGAACGAGAAGAAATATTGTTTAAATTTGTGATGGTTTTAGAATCCAACAATCAATGTCATTTTGACAGATGTCTTGGGTGCCGATTAATTTATTTCCTTTTTTCACAAAATCAATAATCGTTGTTTGTCTGAATCATGAATGAATATCAAAATCAAAGCCTCTTTAAATAGTTTTTTATTTTGCAATTATGTTTGGCTTCAAACTGTGTATTCGCAGCTGTAGGTTACGAAAACAACTAGTACAATCCAGTGTAATTACTTTCTTTCTGTGAGTGTTTCAAACGAACTCCGCTCATCTTTGTGTGTGTCCAAACTACACTACTAAAACAACCCACTTTAATAGCCAACTTTTTACTGATATCACTTGATTGCAGTATTATGAGATATGTTGTTGAATCTATATGGGTTTATTGTGATGTCACAAAGACAAATACATAATAAATATTGAGTCCACTAGTTCTAGTTAAGGCAGCTAACATTCAAAAAACAATATTAACAAAAAGTCGAGCTCTTTCATATCAAACAATGACTTTTTAAATAGAATTCAATATAATACACACAAAACACAAAGACAATATATGACATGTCCATAAAAACCTTTACAAATTAGATAACCCATTTTACTTTTAACAAATGTGAATCAGTATAATAGTTGTACGCGTTGTTTTTTTTGGCAGATTTTCGGTTACTTTTTACAAATAAATGCTAGCTTCTAAACAGCTAAAATTTAGTAGAATTTGTCTTTCAGACTCTTGGCACTTGCATGTCAAATATAGATAATTGCCAGAAAAAATGAGTTAACAGCCAAGATATTAATCAATTTGATTGATTCATTTATTGCAATATTATTTTATCGCTGAAGACTTACCTCGACAAGACATGCTGCAACCAGAAGATCCTCAATGTTTTTAGTATCGATTCGTAAATTGCTAGTATACAAAAACTCCAGCATAACCGCCATCGAGTCAGCTTTGATAAAGTTAGGCAAACACAGTTCGTGCATCGCTTCCTCGTTGGTTGAAAACTGTTGGCGAAAGAACGGTGATGTAGCAGCTAGAACCGCCTTGTGTGCGGGTAGTGTTAGATTTCCCACCTTCAGCATAATGTCACACAGTTCGCTATTAGCCCGCATATCATACAGTACTTCAAAGGCTTGTTTGTGGTGATTTCTCGATTCAATCATGGACTGAGTCGATGATTTCGAACTGGCCGACATGTCTGCGGCGTCGATTACGTTGTGGCTAGTTCTACTACTATATAATAGTTGCAGTGTTTACTGCAATATGACACCTGATTGGTTTATATATATCTATATATTATCAGTATACTTAGTGTTTTTTAACTTTTTCACCTGCTTTTAGTCGAGATCACATGATCTATGACGTGCTATTATTTATTGCTGAACCGGCCATTCTTCACTGATTTCCGTTCTACCATTCCTAGTACATCCCGCTAATATCAATCAAACTAGATCAACAACACACTTCATTACAGTGCAGTGATAAAATCACTTCTTCACACGTTCATAGTAGAGATAATTTAGTATTATATAATGCATGTTATTTTCTGACATTAAACATGGTTACCTAGTTACCGTTTGTAAAGTACAACTATCTATCCTTTGTGGATTCATGACGTTGCGAGTACTTAGCAACCTGTCACTGTTTCGATGAAATTTCACTCTTGAACTTCATCTGTCTTTATTCTACAAAGTTTATTTTGCAAAGTTTATTTTGGAAAGTGAAATTCAAATTTGATTGTCAAATTCATTAGTGTTACTGTGGGGAAGAAAGGCAGGGGGGAAATAGACACGATAGTTCTTTACAATACAATACAATACAATACAATACAATACAATACAATACAATACAATACAATACAATACAATACAATACAATACAATAATTTTTATTTATACCATAACATACTTACAATTTTGTTAACAAGTATTACTCTTTCTTTCGTTATTTTGTTTGGTCAATTTTTCTTACTTGAATCATTAGTTAAAGGCAATTTTTGAAACACTTTTTAGCCATTTCAAGTCAAAATTTAGATGCTGTCAATGCTATATGTCTTAGCTTGTTTCCCAAATAGTATTTCCCTAATGATTCATTGTAGGGTATTTCTACTTCCCAGTTCTACAAAAAAGAGGTTTGCTGAGTTCTTCATACCAAACATTTATCAGTATTGTGTACATATCTTCTGAAACAATTTACTATTTTAGGAAACAATCTACTATTTTAGGAAACCGGTAAAGTTCAAAAACAGCACTGTGTGTTGTCAAGTACACATTAAAAGCATGATTTTTTTATGATTTTAATTGAGTTTTGTTATAGTTTTGTCAAAACAACAAAGTAAAGTTTTGACAATAATACCCTCAGAATGAAATCACATGCAGAGACGTTTCGCTTTTTGTTAAAAAGAAAACACGAAAATAACATTTGAATATTTCCAAAGAAAATGTTTTTGATTGAATAAATTTTCTATTTAATAAAACCTTGAGTGTTTCAAATTCAAGAATAGTTGATGACTGCGAATATTCGAAACAATAAACCTTGTTGCCTTATAGTTTAACTTATGATAATTAATAAGATCGATATTTAATTTGATTTTAGATAGTTAAAGATAGGGTAACAATGTGACAAACATTTCTAGCAGAAATATCGATTCAAAGTTTTGTATTCGTTGCTTTATTTGCTGTTTCTTTTTTTGCTTTTTTAGCTATTTTGGGTAGTGTTTTGTCTAAGCCTGTATTTTGCCAAATTTCACATAGCTTATTATATTACGCATTTCAGTCCTATATTTCTGCTTATGTATTATTCAATAAAACTCAACTCAACGATTGGCCGATGTTCGCGCGTTAGATAGAATCGCGCGCTCTCTTGATATCGTTCTAAAAGCAAGCGCGCGATTTTGTTCTGAGTGCGCGCGCGCGTTAGACGGTTAGTTGTAAACCCACCATTTGCAGCCGCGCGCGCAGTAACGTATTTTCAAACTGTTTTGTATTTTCTAAGCAGTTTTTGCGTGTTTAGTTTTACGATAATGTTAATCCAGCATTGTTTATGGTTATTAGTCATCGTCAATCATGTGCTATGTGCTCCCAGTGAAGTCAAGATTGGAGGTGTCTTTTGTAACAATGTTGATTCACGTGAAAAAAGTGCATTTCTACTTGGCATTGATCATGTCAACAACGACTCGTCAATCTTACCAAATACTCGTCTAGTAGCCGTAGTGAACGACACATCTAGCCTTAATCCATTTGACAACATAGAGGCTGTTTATTGGTTGATTCATGATGGGGTGTCAATAATGATCGGTCCAATGCCATCGTCGATGGTCAAATCTACTTATCCAATCTGTGAAGGTTTTGGTGTTCCACAGGTATCTCCATATGCTACTGATCCTTCTTTTGTCTTTTCACCACATCGATATGAATACCTAGTACGCATGAGCAGTAGTGATTCTATTGAGAACCAGGTCATCGTGGACTTTATCAGTCATTTTAAGTGGACACGAATGGCTCTGATATCGTCTCGAAGTGATTATGGACTTAATGGTCTAGTCACCTTCAAGGACATCGCTGCACACAAAGGCTGGCATCTCGTGGCTTCTGAAACTTTCCAAGAATACACCAATGTATCAAAGATAAATGCGACCAATCAGCTGATCCATATACGAGGGCGTGGCGCTAGGATCATTATACTGAACTGTATGTCAGAATATGTACATCCTATATTAAAGGAAGCACGTGACTTAGGAGTACTTAAAGACAGAGTATGGATACTAACTAACGGTGCATTTGCACATGAAGGCTTGTATACACCAGGGGTTGATGTACCTGATTATATGAGGGGTGTAATCGGTATACGTCACACCTTTGGTAGTGGTCACATGTCAAATACGTTTAAAGCAGCGTGGGAAACCGCTGACAAGCCATCTATTGACTTTGAGAACGCAGCTGCGGTCGGGCATACATTTGATGCGGTACTTGTTGCTGCGCATGCTCTACAGCGGTTCTTTGAGCAAGGACATAGCGTTAGTGATGTTTCACCAACGTTTGGTGTCCACGATAACTCGCCCACATTGCAGAGGAGACAAGAGGGGTTGTACTTGATAGAAAGTCTCAAGAAAGTCAACATATCAGGAGTAATGACGGATCGTTTAATGTTTGATGAAAATGGTTCGCCAGTAGAAGACCAGTTTGATATTGTTAATCTACGATCGTTTGGCTTCGAGAAGGTTGGACACTGGAACCCATCAACTCATCTTGTTATGGAATCCCACAAAGAGATCGTCTGGCCGTCAGGGCGTGTCGATATCCCATCAGACATTGCGTTTCTTATTCAGAATCGAAGTCTTCGTGTTGTCACCATACATGAACCACCATTTGTTTATGTATTCAAGAATGAAGTCCAAGGCAAGACTAAGTATGTTTACGGAGGGTTCTGTATTGAGTTGCTTAAAGCCATAGCAGACAGACTAAAGTTTAGCTTCGAGATTTATCCTGTAGCTGATTCTCATTTCGGTTCACAGGACCCGATAAGCAAGGAATGGAATGGAATGGTACGAGATATCTTACAAGGTAAAGCTGATATAGCAGTAGCATCTTTTACTATTAGTCCATCAAGACAACGTGTGATTGACTTCACTCAGCCTTTCATCGATCTGGGAATCACTGCTTTGATCAAGTCGATCGCCGACACGTCTGATTATTTCTTGTTCTTTCGTCCGTTTCGTTACGACCTCTGGCTTGCGATCGGCTTCACGATGATTATTGTTGGCTTTTTTCTGTGGTTCTTCAGTACGTTCAGTCCTTATGGATATTACGGACGTTGTGTTCAGACATGTCTTAGTCGTGTCCCTTCAAAATATCTAAAGTGTAGAGATACTTTAACATTAGTCAGATCGTTCTGGTCGTCTGTTGTGTACTACGTGGGACAAAGTTCCGATCATCTTCACCCAGTGTGTTCATCTGGTAGAATCACGGTCGCTGTGTGGTGGTTTGCAGTGCTTATCATCGTATCGACTTACACTGCTAACTTAGCAGCTTTCCGCACCATTCAACGGTCTTCATCACCCATCAATACAGTAGGAGAACTAGCGCAGCAGAGTGCCATATCATATGGAACAGTAGAAGACAGCCAGCCTCAAAACTTCTTTGAGTCAACGACAATCCCTAGCTTTATTACCATGTGGCAGTACATGCAGGCACATCGTAGTTTTGTTAAGAACAGTGATGAAGGAATCAAGCAAGCTCTTGAAGGTAACTACGCATTTATCTGGGACTCAGCAGTCCTTGAACACGTGGTTCATACACAGCTTGACTGTAGTAAACTCATGACAGTTGGTAGTCTATTAGGTAAGATAGGATATGGATTTGGACTACCAAAGGACTCACCGTTCACTAAGCAACTTAGTGCAGCCATACTAGAGTTGAAACACAGTGGAGTGTTGAACATTCTAGAACGACAATGGGTTCATGCTAACGATCGTTGTGGTGGAGAGAACATCAATGCTATACAGTCAGACACTAGCGAACTAGGCTTTGCGAACCTTGCTGGAGTATTCATCGTAGTAGCAGCAGGTATTGGTTGCAGTTTGATAGTCTTGATGATAGAATGGATATGGGCAGCTTATAATGACATTGAAGTTGAGCACAAAGACGGCGAAAGCGGTAAGAAAACACTGTTAAGCGCTCTTAACAATCGTCGCAGACTTGCCTTCCATGACTGGAGGCATCGAGAAGATATCCCTAAAGTACGTAAACGTGCTACTCTAGTATGGGATACTGTAAAGCCTTTGTTACCAAGACGACCAAAGAAAGTGGGAACTACTACTACTACTACCACTAGTGATGATGACGGTGACTTGGACACCGCGGAGGTCTTGAACCAAGTCTTGTCATTCACGCAGACCGCTGAACTAGAGATCGATGACGACGGCGATAATACTAGCTATGTTGTGTGATGGTATAGGAACAGGAACTATCGTTACTTTAATGACAAACATATGCATATTTTTAAAAGACTTGTTTCATTTGTTGAAAGTTCTTGTTGTGTCATATATTTCACTGGATTTATTCAAAGAAATTTTATGTTATAAAAAAAGCATTTAACTGGTCCGTTGCCAGTTTACTTTGTTCTTCTGTAATATCGTATGTTAAATTTTAATCAATAAAATGTTAAGCAAATAATATTATCCTTAAAATGACTGATAAAGAAAAACGCCGGGGATTCAAGGGGATTTTTTATATACTTTATTGGGCTTCCTGTGGTTAGTCACCAGTCTCTTTTGTTATTATTGTCAGCGAGTGGACTGAACAGGTCATGTTTTGGCAAGAGGAAGGTTGTTTTGTAATGTTATTATCTGTCTAGTTATTGCAGTATCTCTATTCATTTATAGCCATGGGTAATGGCATGGACAAGGTAAATACTTATAAACAGTTTATAAGTTGTATTTTGAGGGAATATTTATCAAATATTTCATTTGAATTCAACATGATTTCGAATATTTCACGTCTAATTCTGTCTATTTTTGCTGTCAAAATGTATAAAAGTTTAATGCCTGTTCTTAATATTGTTTAATGATATATTCAGTCTTTATTGTAAGGTTTGCTTGTATTTCCCGAAATATGAGAAATACTGGTATTTTATGTTTGCATATATTGTAAGTTTGATTTATTATTTATATGCTTGAAGATCGATATCAAAATGATGTGCAGGAATAATCGATGCAGTGTTGCATACATTGACTATTAGCTAAGCTTACAGGAATGCGGAAAATGAATGAAGTGGCGAAACAAAAAAATTGAATATTAGATAATAGTCCAAGCTGAAATGAAGGGATGGATAATTAATGAATAGTATATGATATGGTCTAACTCTTTCACTTTGATGAAGGGCTAAAGCTCGAAACGTCAGTAAAGTGTAGTCAACATTTTTACGGTGTTACAAATTTCATTCTATTACCTATCGTTTATATCAAACACCGACGCAGCCTATACTAGTTTGCTCGCTAGTTTCTATTTCTATTTTTTACGGTGTTACAAATTTCAGTCTATTACCTATCGTTTATATCAAACACTGACTTAGCCTATACTAGTTTGCTCGCTAGTTTCTATTTCTATTTTTTACGGTGTTACAAATTTCATTCTATTACCTATCGTTTATATCAAACACCGACGCAGCCTATACTAGTTTACTCGCTAGTTTCTATTTCTATTTTTTTACGGTGTTACAAATTTCATTCTATTACCTATCATTTATATCGAACACCGACGCAGCCTATACTAGATTACTGGCTAGTTTCCAGTTATTGAATAATGAATATATTTGTGGGAAAATAATTGGATGGATGAATTACATTGATGATTGTATTGAAGAATAAATAAATTGATAGATGGTTGATAAATGAATGTATGAATGAATGGTTTAATGACTAAATGAAGGGATGGATGGATGGATGGTTTAATGGCTAAATGAATGGAGGGATGAATGGATGGATGGATAAATAAATGGATAGATAGCCGAATAAATGAATTCATCATTGAATATTGCATTACTGTGTTAATATTTCTTGTTGTTTTAGATTATTCCAGGCCTTTATCTTGGTAACTTTAGAGGTATGAACCACTCACATACATTGTAGTGCAAACACAATAGCTGTTATTACAGTTAATATATGCAAATGATTTCAAACAATGGATTCAAATCAAGGCTTTCGGGCAAATCTATTGTTTTCGCACGAAAGCCTCGACTTCAACCCACTGTTCAAAATCATTTGCATATAACTGTAATAACAGCTATTCCCTAGTAACAATGTGTTGCAGTGCAAACACCATTCCCTAGTATAAACAATGTTGTTTGTATTTTCATAGATGCCAAGGATGTGGAGAAACTGGCAGAGAATAACATCACACATGTTGTGTCCATCCATGACAACGCCATGCCATTATATGATGTAAGTAGACATATGATGTCATAAATATACAAACGGGCCATTGGTTGTTATGTGCTTCTTAAATTGAAAATAGATTCAGGGGCAGATCCAGGGGTGGTGAAGGGGGTGGCTAGCCACCCCCTCTATGGACTAGTTTGATGCTTTCAGGCCTTGGAAAGGCTCCTGCTGTCGGGGAATAGTAATATATATATATACCTCTAGCCAACCCCCTTTCAAAAATTCTGGATCCGCTACTGAGATTTACCATGGTATAGTAGCGAGGTTGAGGTTAGAACCATAGCTGAAGACCATGAAATGATGGCAGTATTATTTACAATGGGTAATATAATGAAATTTGTAACACTGTAATAAGTGTTGACTTAAAATTACTGACATTTTAAGCTTCAGCCCTTTGTAGTTTTATTTAGTCTATTATGCACAACTTATTCATATTCTTATTCAACTTATTCATACTAACAATGATGTCTCATGTATTAGTTCTTTTCTGACTTTCAGAGAAATTTCTTCTACTGACTTGTCTAAGCTGATTACTCCTTTGGCTTCTAAATCATGCGATTTGGATCCTATCCCTGGTATGGCAATGAAGCAGTGTTTTGGCACACTTCTCCCTACCATATGCACAATTGTCAACTTGTCTTTATGTACTGGGGTAGTGCCATCACAGTTAAAAGAAGCAGTTATTCATCCACTACTCAAGAAGCAGAATTTGCCTTTTGAGGAATTCTCCAGCTTCAGGCCCATCTCCAATCTCAAATTTCTCTCAAAGGCCATTGAGAAAGTAGTTGCTTCTCAGCTTGTTGACTATCTGGAGGAAAATGACCTGCATGAAAAATTCCAGTCTGCGTATAAAAAACGCCACAGTGTAGAAACCGCTCTTGTAAGGGTCCAAAATGACATCCTTCATGCCATAGACAACAATTGTTCTGCCATCTTAGTTCTGCTTGATTTGTCAGCAGCCTTTGATACCGTCCACCATGCTATTCTTTTGAAAAGGCTTGAAACAAGATATGGCATCAGTGGCACTGCGCTTGACTGGTTCAGGTCTTATTTGTCACATCGTAAGTCATTTGTCAGTATAGAAAGTGGTAAATCAAATTCTCAAACCCTCGACTGTGGAGTGCCACAAGGCTCCATTCTCGGGCCTATTCTTTTCATGTTGTATACGTCACCAATTGGAGATATTGTTCGAGGCTATGATATCAATTTCCACTTATACGCAGATGATTCACAACTGTATATAACCTTTTCAACGTCAT